>JAVLUZ010000154.1:45136279-45218359 GCA_036768485.1 Mermis nigrescens | reverse complement strand
ACGGGCCTGCTCGTAGGTTTTGTTGTCAGAAAAATCTAAATTCCAATCAAGATCCTTTTTATGCGGCACGCCGTATTGCCTTAATGATTAAATTGGCATTTTGTGTCACTGTGTAACCTGTTTTTAATGCAAAATACGTATTAATTTGTCTCGAAAAATAACATTAGACTTTCAGATTTTATATGTCCCACTTACGGTTTGATGTGTAGCAAGCATTTTTTGCCTTTTTTAACTTTTCGGATCCATCTCTAAGCTTGGAAGAAATTGGTTATTTGATGAATTTCGTTTATTCGCTTTTGATTGATTTTAGCTACATGGCGCGAAAATTGCGAGCCTTTGTCGCTGGTGAATGTCGAGAAGACGATCCGGATAACATTCTTTTTCACGAGGCTGCCTTGCCCGGTCACATTATGCTCATGTTGATGAAGAAGGTCAGTTCTTGTTTCAGCGCAGCTTGTATTTAGCTTTACCTATATGTATAACGTATATGTATGTAAAGCTATGTATATGTGTTAAGTATGTTACCGATTCACGAAAATGCTATTTTTCAATATTTTATGTTTCTGTTGTTTACACATTATACTGTTATCGAGCCTTTTCGTCGTTTAACGCAGCAAGGCTGGTGTAAAACTAAGCAAAACATACTTGCAGTGAAAATCGTCGAGTCGGTACTTTTTACCCAAAACGAGATTAAATTGGGTGATGGGAAAGTCAGGTTTATGTGTAAGCATATTTGAAAGAAGAGTTGAATCAGCCTTTCTTACACACAGGCATATAGCTGGCCGTCCTATTTTGGGGGAACCAACATCAATTTTGGGGGAAACTTAGCCCAAAAAAACCGAAAATAGCACAAAATAACGTTTGAAAAGTCCTATTTTTCCGATTTTTTCGAATTTCGGGGTCCGAATCCCCATTCCCCCAGAGATACGTGCCTGCTTACACATCTATTTTCAATTCAAGGTACATATAACTTGATCACAGAACAGTATTTAGGGGGAATGAAGCGGCGCTTTCACCCCGTTCGCCGTAAAAAATTTTGGCAGGTAAGATAATGCATGGAAAGTTGGAAAAATTGCGTCTTTTACGAGAAAAATGATCAAATTTTGCGGCTTTATATAGTTTCTAGACTTTTGCCTTTAATCGTAACTAAAACTTGGCATTTTTCGTAACCTATTTAGAGAGGATAAAATCGTCCTTATAAGTTTAAATATGTGCTCAACGGATAGAGCATGCTAAAAAACGTTAGCAAATACGGTTATATGTAGATATGACATACTTACTTATTTAAGGATATCTGAGATACGTATCCTAAGCATTTGTGTCCATGAAATTGCATTAGATGTATATGCAATGTTATTTTCTGTTTATGTGAATAACGTCTTAAACTTACAATTTAGGAGAAATTCGAAATTTGGTTGCAAAGGTTGCGTAAGCAACTTGAAGACGATACGAAGAAGAAGGGCGTTGATATTCTCACGTCAAGCAGTATGCATCATACATACTCGTAGCATTCATAAAAATTATTATATCTGCACTCGCAGTAATCGTTTGAGCCCTTAGCAAGTGAAAGACGAATTTTTGGACCTATTTTTTGACTGCTTTTGGAAAAGTTGGGATACCGGCATCGCTTCTCTACGGAAATCTTAGATCCGCTACATTCTACTTACATAGAGACTTGGTTGCGAAAAACGATATTCTGGTTTTTGCATCCTTCTACGTATACAATAGGTGAGCTTACACCATCCAGATCCCTCAGGCACGTATCTCTGGGGAATGGGGGGTTCGGACCTCCCCTAAATTCAGAAAAATCGGAAAAATAGGACTCATTAAACTTATTCAGTATTATTTTTGGCGTTTTTGGGCTTAGTCCCCCCAAAAATTGGTGTTGGTCCCCCCAAACTAGGACGGCCAGCTACGTGCCTGAGACCCCCAAAATTCGACTACTGCCCATGCTATGGCTTCACCCTCCAAAAGTCTCATGCTGTGTATTTATGATAGAGACCCATTAGTCTTATTAAATTGAACATTGTGCTTGTTCGATGGTCGTTAGGTCAGTGTGTTTCAATGTATGTATATGTGTATGCATAAATGCATTTTAAGCTGAAACAACGCCCATAATACTTACTGTGCGTTGTAGTCAAGAAACGTTTAAAATTTTATGCAGGACTCTATTCTGTAGCATATCCAGAAACAATTTTTTCAAAAGCCAAAGTAAACCATTTGTTTTTTCTAACGAAAGTTCAGGTGACGATGATCTGATACATTATATAATGATTATGTGATGATAATGATGATTACATGTATTGTATTGGTAAAATTATATTATGTGTGGTGTAATAATTTAATTATAATGATCCCATATGTGGATACCAAAGATCTTGAAGTGTGTACATGTGTATGTTCGATTATCCATCCTTTATTTTTATTTAATTTCACTTTCACATCGAATCCGCTTCACAATTGCATGATTCCTTCCTTAAAATCGCGTTAAATAATCAATTATGGCATCTGCCTTTTTCAAATAATAAAGCGAATGACATAGAGATGCTCTCCCAGCATATTTTACATAACGAAAGCTTCGTAAATATTTCCTGTGGTAATAGTTCTCAAAAAAATCTTACGAAAATGCCTTCGAGTATACATACATATGTATGTAAGGGCTCGAAATTTTTGGTTGGGGTTCCCGGCCATTTTCAAGGGGTTGGAGGGTAAACGGCCTGCAATTTTTGGTCAAAATGGCCAAAAAATCCTAAAACGGCCGAAAAAAAATCAATTTTTTCAATAATTTGGGCAATCAAAAATTTTCTGACTTTTGGGGTTGGCAAGGCGATCAAATTTGGGTGGAAGTGATCCCCTGCACCTCTGTTACATGTTTGTACATTTTAACTCGCAAAGCTCACATTTTCCGCCATAACACACGGTATATTTATAGAGGGGCTATCCGAAAGTTTAAAAGCTACGATGAAGTTCGACGTTTGTCGTGCTGCCGAATATTTTTTGGCTACGGGGACTTTATCTAGCATATCGGGATTAGGTTTACAGCAGGTATTGAAAGATTTTTAAAGGCTGGTCTTTGCTGGCCTTATAATATGTAGGAAGGAACTAGTTGATTATGTATATTGATTAGTTTTTCGCGAAAAGCAGATGTTTTAATTTGTAGAACTTATTCACTATTTAGAAGAATTTTGAGTTGTTAGAAAAGGCTTTTGTGCTAATTTTGATTTAAAAGCGGACAGTATTGAAATAGTCCATGTCTTGCGTTGGTTCATTTATTGCTGTGGAAGAATAGCGCTCTTTTTTACTATTATGTATATCGATCGTATATTTATTTGCGTACCTATGTGAGTTAGTATAAAAATTTAAAAAAAACAAGTTTTTCTTTTATAAAATATTATAATTTCATTCGAGTATTTATTTATTTATTTAGAATTTGTATTTATTTTTATATTGAAAATATTTATTTATTCAGAGCCTATCCATGCACTTGTTTCGCCAGGCACGTAGCTCTGGGGGGAACCGGACCCCCCAAAATTCAGAAAAAACCAGAAAAATAGGACTTTTTACACGTTACAGTCGAACTTGCTTAATGCGTACACCCAAGGGACCAAGCCCTTCTGTATGCATTATCCGAGTGTACGCATTATCCGAATACCCCAGATTTTTAACAAGGAATACACTATTATGCGATAAAATCATTTTTTAGAGAAAAAATCAGCAATACAAGTCTTCTTTAACATATTTTCACGCTTAAAGTCACAAAAATCTTCGATATCATTCATTTCGCTGAATAGCTTTGTGTCACAATTGTCCTGCGCCATTAAAAACTTTCGTATGTTCGATATACTCAGTTTTAAATCCTGATAGCTCGAAACCGTTTCTGTTTCTCCTAGATCGTCCAGGTCACGAAACTAAAAATTATGCACATTCAAAAAACAAATAGGCGCAACACTCATCTCGATGTGCCTAAAGTACTCGCATAAACACAGAACTTGCGGTGATTTGTAAAATTTTTAAATTTGTCCCCAGAGAAACTTTGGTTTTTTGGAAAAAGCCATGACCAATCAAAAATAACAATTCGCTTAAGGCTGAATGCCCTTAAAAATTTAGAATTCTAAGCCTTTTAAAGAAAGCTAAAGATCCAGACTAAAAATTATACGCATTTAAGAAAACAGGCTCGCACAACACAGAAGTCGATTTGACCAAAGTACTCGTATAAACACGGAATTTTAGTAGAAAAAGAAAATGCATCAAAATTTAAAATGATGCACATCAAAGATAGCAGAGAGATGCAAACATTTCGAGCTGATCGCATTATTCGAGGTGAAAAAATACACGCTGTATGCATTAAGCCGGGTAGTTTAACATACAGGCATAGGCCGATGGATGGAATCGGCTGTACGCACTACGCATTAACCGAGTACGCATTATCCCATGCCATTGCCGTATGCTTTACATGGCCTTTCGGTCCGGACCTAGCAATACTGTACGCATTATGCGAGAAAACGCATTATCCCGATTCCCGTGTACGTATTATCGAAGTTCGACTGTATTTTGTGCTATTTTTGGCCTTTTCGGACCCCGGACCCCCAAATTGGTGGTGGTCCCCCCAAAATAGGACGGCCAGCTACGTGCCTGTGTTTCGCGTGACCTTCTCGAAATTTTGAATTTTCAGCTAACCGGTTTCACTATAATTGCCGAACGTCTAAACTACTTGCGCTTCGTTAGTCATTTTCGTGGCATTCACAGAGGAGCATTTTTTACCACTATGCGCTCCACCGATGTTAGAAAATTGAAACCCGAGGCATGGGGTATGCTAGGCGTTTTTGTTACGTTTTACTTACTATCGTCTTCATGTCTTCAAAGCTCATATAACATACATACGTGTACATGTACATACGTATTTGGTGTAATACTAAATGTCTTTTTAGTTTTGCGTTTTTTGCGTTTAAAATCTATGCAAATTTGATTATAGCTATTCAGGCTTAAAAAATTCGAAACTTTTATACCGCTCGCCTTTCCTCAACGTACAGTAGACAGTCCCAGGGGCGGATTTAAGGGGGAAGGGGGCTGACCATAATTTCTCAAATTTTTCCGGCGCTAGGCGCCGGATCATAGTTTCCCAAGGTCGAAAGTTGAGAGGGGCTGAAATCCCCAAATTCGAGACCACTAAATTTAGAGTTCTAGCCTTTTTTGCAGGTCAAATATGAAAAATGGCTAAAACATCGTATACATCATGTTTTAATGTGAAAAACTGCATTCTTAACTACTTTTTGTCCCATTCTGACTAGTTTCGTCACTCTTGTAAGTAAAAAACATCAGAATTCATCGAAAATTTTGAATTTTACAACATCATTTTAAGTTCATTCTAGGTATTTTATTGGTAAACAAAACAGAAATGTACTACTCGGCGCGAAGCGCCGAAAATCTTTTAACATCTTTGCTGCTTTTGTACCCAAAATCATTGCAGAAAATGTTTGATATCTCAAACTCGCCTGACAGTGATTCAAGTCTCGGACCCTGAGGTGGGGGTAATACCCCTCCCCTCACCCCCTATGGGAATGTGTGCGCCGGATCATACCCTATTAATGACATATATTTACTTTCTTGGCAACCTGGAAGCCATTTTATGGTCATGAAGGTTTCAAAACAATTATAAGAGTATAAACAGCTATTTTTGCATAGTTTTCTTCTATTTTTAATTAAAAATTTCGATGTTTCGCATCAAATGCTGTAAATACAGGAAATCAAGCAGTAAATCATGCTTCTAGACGTCTATCCGCCTTAATTTCACTAATTTTCCGGCGCTTGGCGCCAGATTATTGTTTAAGTCAAAGACATTTTATGATTTTCTCGCATAAAATTGTCTAAAATTTCAAAATTTTAAGAAAAAATATTGCGTCAAAAGTGATTTTATGTAAAAGTATACAATGTAAAATACTGAAAAAACGCTATTTCGCGAGTTAAGGGCACATTTTTGGACCTATTTTTGACGTTTTTTGGAAAAGTTGGGATACCGCTCACCCCCCCTCCCTGGTAAAATCCTAGATCTGCCACTGGACAGTCCCAAATTTTCAATGGTAAATGTCCACTTTTTTCAGAATCTTTGAAAATTGTAGTTTCGCTCTAAAAAATAAAATGTTTAAAATTTATATACAGGGTGTTTCAAAAAACAAAAACTCATATCAGACCCTGTAACTTCGAAATGACTCGCTCAATTTGAATGCAATTTGCTTTAATGAATAGATAAAAGCCTTCATAAAGACGTTGCAAAGTTTCGTATTCACAGCTCAAAGGCCCTTCTATACTTCCCGCCGCGCGGCGCCGCGCGGCGCCGCGTTGACAAAATGTGCTGCTATACTTCCACGCGGCACCGCGCGGCACCGCGCGGCGCCGCGTGGAAGTATAGCAGCTTTCGCCCTGCGGCGCCGCGCGGCGCCGCGTGGCAGATAAATTGAAGTTTGAACACTGTTCAAACTTTTGCCACGCGGTGGGACGCGGCGGCCTATATTTATCATGTATTTATGAGGGAAAGCTTGATTTTAGCATTTTTCATGATGTACTGATGTTTATGCATACGTGAAAGCGTGAAAATTGAATATATTATAATCGATTTTTAAGATGTCTGTGTTAGTGTTATTTTGGTAGCCCAAAAATAATTAAAATATGATATTGGTATAGTTAGCTTAATTTTAGTATGATACAAATATGATATTTCGCAATTGTTTATTTGAAATATGATATATTTTTGATATTTGGTATATATTTTATATGTTTTTGGTAGGTAGTGGGTGGGTAGGTAGTGCATATGTATACCTATTATCTATTTTCTGCAACCATTTCAAAGTAGGTATCTATGTAAGCAAAATAGTTGGGGAATTAAATGCATGCATATCAATGCACTGTAATAAATTATGCATATTTTAAGACTCGTTTATTTTATTTCAAAGTCAAAAGACTAATTATGTAAGTGATCAATATTTTTTTGAATGATGATCTCACATTCCCAACGATTTTTCACTTAATCGGAAGCAACAATTACTATGTTATGCATAGCAATGAATAAGCATAGCTAGTTTGTGTTACAGTAAGCTACCTAGAAACAAATTTTGTACCTGCTCACTAATTGTATAAAATTGATTTTAGTGCACAAGGTTTTCTGAAAAAACTATAGAAAAACACGAGCATTAAATTTTTAGACGTAAATTTCGAAAAATTTTCATTTATTCAAGAACTTTCAAAATTTACAAGATTAAGTTTCAAAATTGCATGAATTGCTTTCACTTTTCAACAAATAACAAAATTTTGGAATATTTGGATCACTATCAGGGAAGCTCACTCTCAAGAATACAGGTGGCAAACAAGGATTGAGAAAACAAATAATTTAATGATCATTATTCCTACCTACATACCTACGTAATGTTTTGCAATCTCCCAGTCTGTTTCACACAAGTTTGGGCATAAATTTTAAAAACAATGTCCAACAACAAACTGACAGATTGCGATTATAGCAATGATTTGATATATAATTGTCGTAATCCGTCGGCTTATTTATGAATAACTTTTTAAAAAATTATGCTCAAACTCATGTGAAACAGACTATAAGCCAACTTTTAATGATGAGCTCAGCTCACCATTTATTACTTATTTATCAACACAGATAGGTGCTACTTCACTCATACTACACAACGCTAATTGTACGTAAGTACATCATAGGTGGGCGGCTCCAAAGTTCTGGGGGTGCAAGTTTTTTTCAAAGGTCAAAAAATGGCCTTAAAATGGTGGTATGGCAAGCAAACACCATTTTCCAACGTTTCACATCGAGCAATATCCATTGGCATCAAAAAATTGCGAAAAACACAAAAACGTTTCAAAAATTGAAATTCTGTGGGGGTATTTCGGTTTCTGGGGGTGCATTTCCCCAAAACCCTCTCCCCAACGCTCAATGAAGTACACACAAATAACGTAGGAGCACTGTTTTTTTTTTAGCGCGGCGCAAAGGAAACCCGCCCTGCGCTAATGGGACATTTCGTTCATTAGCGCCATGCGCAAAGGCTTTTTTGGGCAAAAAATTAGAAATTTAAACATTTTATATTGCATTTTGATTTAAAAATTTTTAAAATTTTTCGGCGCTTGGCGCCGACTTCTTAAGAATGAATTAATTGTGTTTGCCAACCACCGCTTTCCTGTTTCATCATAAGCGAATCCCTGCTTTAGCATCTTTGCAGTAATGAATCCTTGTTTTTGTGGTGCATGGTGCCAAATTAATTGTTTTCATTTTAAATTTATCTTTGAAATAGCCCAGCCTTGAGATACACATTGAGAAGATGCCAAAATTTCGGGCGCTTTGCATCTAATTATTGGTTTCTGTATAGCGGTTGCATTTTGCAATACACGAAAATTGAGTGCAAACTGCAAAGACAGCTTGAAGAAATCGCTCAGTCTAGTATAGGCAAGGCAATGAGAAATCAGGTATCAAATTGATATTTTTACCATTAGATTTCTTGTTCGAGTTGGAACCAGTAGTAAGAATTTTTTAAATTTCTTGCCAGAATTTATTGTCAGTCAGCAGTACATGGAGCGCATCAGAAGTTCAAAAATGCCCTTATTTTTGCCTATCGCCAAGCATTTAAAGGTTTTTTGGTGCGCTAATGAGAAGCTCCGCGCGCAAACGCTCTATCCTGGCCATTAGCGGCTGCGCAAATGGGGGTGGCGCTAAAAAAAATCCCTGCGTAGGAGTATACAAACCTCAACGGACTATATGTATGAGGGGGCTTGGCTCGGTATGCATATGTACATCCATACTTACGTATTTGTCTCCATATGATAATACAACCTGTGGAAAATACCTACTGCATCATACGTACAAAAGAAGTAAGTAAGATAAAGAGCAAAAAAAGGAAAAGTGCTACCACTTTATACTAAAATTATACCAAAATTATATCGGAAATATTTTCACATTTCCCAGAGTTTTAATATGATAAGAATATGATATAGCGAAATTCACAGAATTAAAATATGATATTGATAGTCCAGCAAGTGCCTACCAAAATCGTACCAAAATTTATTTTTGGTATATCAAAATAACACTCTGTGTGCGAAAATATGTGTCTCTATGCCTTTCAAAACTTGTTTTCATGATGCTGAAACCGGAAATGAGTACAGTTTTTAATGTGCACAATCGTTGACCTATACGCTTTTCACTTGTTTTCTTGACACAGAATACAGTATACAGTTTACACATGTTTTAATTTTTTGCTGTTTTACAGCAGTTACAACATCAATAAATTTTTTTCGCCGCGCAGCGCCGCGTGTAAGTATAGCAGCACAACCCATGGCGAAGTATAGCAGGGCCTTTATTTGTTCTTGTTCAACGCGCATTTGGGTAAAAGTCGTTTTTTCATTAAATTCAATGTGTCGTTAGAAATGAATCTCGTGTTTGCGACGTTGTAGCTTTAGATCGAGTGAACACTTTAGAATACGGTCGGCTTTAATCAAAAGCTCATTTATCTAGCTGATTGCCTCTAAATTTTCATATTATTTTGCTTGTCGGTTCAAGACCTATTGAGATTTTGCCTAAGGTCACTCCCTCGGCCATTCAGCCAGCAATGACAAAATAACCAGCGAGCTGCTTGCGCTTGTGAATGACCTAAGGAATGACCCTTGGCGAAAGCCTAATAACTCGAACCAAGTAGCGAAATAGTACGAAAATTTACGGGCTAACAGCTAGACAAACAGGCTTTTGAATAAAGCAGACTGTGTTCTAAAATATTTAGTCCATTAAAAGCTACAACGTTGCAAACACGTGATTTATTTCTTAATACGCATTATATTTAATGAAAAAAACGACTTTTACACAATTGCGCGTTGTACAAGAACAGAGCAAGCTATGTACGGATACGAAACTGCACGTTTCTTACAAAGGTTTTTGTTTATCGTTTAAAACAATTTGCATTGAAATTGAGCGAGCCGTTGGAAAGATACGGGGTTGGATATGGGTTTCGTTTTTTTGAAACACCCTGTATATGTACATGCATGTGCATGCTCCTAGTCCTTTATCAAATGCCAACATCTGAGTTACAGGTTATCTGTGCCCCGTTCACACCCCGGATGGCACGCCATGCGGCTTGTTGAATCACTTAACGGCCACCTGCCGCTTGGTGACTCGGGATGGTGGATCGTCTCATTTACGCTCTCTCGTGGTCTGCCTTTCATCCCTCGGTCTCCTGTCACCCGAGGAATTTCGTTGTTTAGCTTCTTCGTTTACCGATGATGGTAAGATCAGATTATGTGCATATGTCAGGCTATGACCAGACGTGTGCATGGGGGTCTAGACCATAGGTGTATAGCATGGCCGATCTAGGGGTTAGCTGATCTGTGGGTCAAGGATCGAGATTTTTGTGCCAAAATGACCTCAAAAACTTGTATAAGCGCTAAAAAAGCCTTAAAACTACGTTATTACGCTACTTTTGGGCAATTTCAGGCACTTTTTGAGAACATGAGTTCTAGACCTCTAACCCTCCACGTGCATGTAGGTCTAGACCCCCTAAGAATGGAAAAATACGAAATATCTCAGGGAAATGGGGTAAAATGAAGGCTAGAAACGGATAAAAATTGGAATTTTGCTTTAAAAATGCTTTAAATGACCAGAAACTGAGATAATGTAGTTTTAACGCTATTTTAGTAATTGACTATACACGCTTTTGAGGCCATTACGTGTTCAAAAAGCACATTTTCCCCCTTCCCTGATCGGCTAAGCTGTGCATCCATGGCTACGACGACTACTTATTTATATCATACATAGATACCTACCTATCATAGTTTTCCAAGGTACAGAGTTGAGGGAGGGTGAAAAAATGCTAAAGTTCGGGACCAGGAAATTCAGTTTACGGGCCTTTTTTATACGTAAGTCTAATGCGAAAGCTATCGAAATGGACTAAATAAGATGTTTTAATGGGGTAAGACTGCATTTTCTAATGTTTTTCAGTCCATTTTGACTCCTTTGCTCACATTTGTCGGTAAGAATGTGAGAATTCGTAATTTGTGGCTTATTAGATTATTTTAACTTTATTCTGAATATTTAATGGGTGAAAAGGACGAAAATGCATCAACATTTGAGCTACATATTTATATACTAATTCGTCCCCAAAAATCACGCTGAAAGTGTTCTACAACTCAATGTCGCCTCGCCTGACAATGGCTCGGTTCCTGAACCTTGAGGTAGGGATAATTAATACACTCAAGATCTATGATAACGTACATAATACATGCATTTGAATATTAAACGAATGAAAATTTCCCTATTTGTCTATACAGAAAGGCTAATACTAAAACAATTGGTCCTGTGTATGACTGGCTTTCTTTCCTCTTGTTTACTTTTATTTAATTGCATACTAATTCAAAGCGTATTTTCACATTGTACTTTGTCTTCTGTATTTTTTCATGGTTTTGATTGGGTCGCTTTGTTTATTTATTTTATTATACATATTATGTAAGCTTAATTCATTTTGTATTTTTGCATGACCTTACGAATGTTATTATGAATCGACAATTGGGTTAGACTCAATCTTTTTAGGCACTGAAACTCGACCGGATAATCCTGAGTTTTTACCCGTGTTAGCTGATGGCAATTTTTTGGGTTGGGCCACTTACCAGAACTGCACTCGTATGGCGTCTTTTCTGCGCAGACGAAAAATCTTCGAATTGATGCAGTTAGAGGCCGAGTAAGACAAGAAAAACAGTGTAAATATGTACATTTGAACATGCTTTTAAACAAAGGCTGCTCGACTCAGATTAAAACATACATGTAACATGGGATGAGGGGATCCTCCCACCCTGAAGTTGGTCTTCCCCCATTTAACCAAAGTCAGGAAATTTTTGACTTCCCCTTCCTCCGATTTTTGGAAAAACTTGAAATGTTCGACTATTTTTGGGTGTTTTCTGGCCGTTTTTGGCTAAAAATTGGAGGTCATTTTACCCTGCCCCACATCCCTTGAAAATGTCCGGGGACACCCCTCCCAAAATTTCGAGCCGTTGTATGTATGAATGGTTTAAAATTTATACTAAATACGTATGCATAACTTAAAAGTCAGGCGGAACTTGTATTTACAACTTGGGCCAAAGTTGTAGCAAAATCTTATGTCATAAATTCGTACTTCAAGGCTTGTAAGTAATAAATAAAACGACTGAAAGATCGTGATAAAATAATATCTTCTAAAATCATGTAAGTGAAGATAAATTAGTAGACTTTCAAGGTAGGTGAAGTCGTTTACTCTTTTTTCGAAAGGCCTTAAAAATTGTGAAAATTGAATGACTACCCATGCAACAAAAGTCGTTACGTAGTGTATCGTAGCGTAGGAGTATATAATGTACATAGGTACAGTCCTGCAGATATGCAAAGTATTTGAATTCAGGGAAATATATGAAATTTTTAATTGCCTTTCTGGGCTTTTGGGCTCAAAGAAAGGTGGATACGCATAAAAACATCAATTTTCAACATTTCTGATGATTCTTTAGCTTGTCAGAGTGAAGAAAAATATTTTAAAAATTAGATTGAATTGGGCAAAATAGAGTTAAAAATAAGTATGACATTAAGCGCCTAACATCTGACAATTTTGAGCAAACCGATGGCTGAAAATGCTTGAAAAACAGGTTTTCTTCGATCTTTTAAATTTTTTTTTTCAAAAATCGCGAATTCAGGTGGGGTTGAAAAATTTCGGGGATGAAAACTTTTCCGGGGAGTAGAAACTCCCAAACCCCTTACTCCTAAGATCATGTTTGATGTCGACTCGGATTTCGATCCCTTGTAAAAGAGTAGTGATTTGTACTGGTTGTCTTAACTTTTATAGTTCCAAATATTTATATTTCTTTTCTTTCTAATAGAGCTGTGCCGGGGCCTAGGCCCCGGCCCCGGGCCGGGTCAGGCTGGCCCCGGCACCGGGGCCGGGGCCAATGTTAGAGTTGATTATAATGTAGAAAATTGATAATGTTCCGGGTAGATTCACCTTCAAACTCAATTTCAAGCAAACCACAGATCTTGCTAATTCAAATCTTTATTTCACTATGTCAGATTGGTGCGAATTTCTAGTTAATAATCAAAATTGACATATTTTAAATTGCAATTCATATAGACGAGCATTTCCAGCTTGCTTGGTAGCAGACAGCTACGTCTATCAGAACAAATAGAATAATAAGCCTAAAAAAAGTGCAAAGTAAAGCACATTGAAAAACGCATCCAAGTCAGAGGAGTTAAATCCATACATGGGCAGCTCAAAAATTCTAGAAGTCCACAATTTTTGAAAGTTAAAAAGTGCCTGATAATATATGGTAGAGCGAAAAAACACCGTTTTCTCGCGTTTCTCAATGAGAGCTATCCATTAGCATCAAAAAACCGCAGAAAAACAGAAAAAATTCTGAAAATCAATTTCTGGGGGGTCTAGCGGATTTTGGGGGGAGAATGTGAATTCTGGGGGGTCTAGATCCCCCGATGCCCATAATCTGTTATATCTTGTAATCCCAACAAATATTAACGCTTGACGTGCATATCTACAATATCTACAAGCAAGAATATATGCATAGGTACATGTAAGGGGTAGGGCAGGGTCGTACTATGAGCATGGTAAAGCACGCTATTATTGGCCCCGGCCCCGGCACCGGGGCCTAGGCCCCGGCCCCGGCAAAAAAGGCGGCCCCGGCACAGCTCTACTTTCTATCATATGTTACGACCTCAAATTCGCATCACACTGTACGCAACTTATTTACGTTGTTCAGGAACACGGTTTTTTTTTGTATTCGGCAAAGATTTTTTTCGATGTACAAGGACTTTTAGGGACTGTCTTTGTATGTACATGTACAAAGATTTTTGAGAAGACAAAAATTGTAAAAAAGGTCTAATTTCGCAAATATTTTCGGCGCTTCGCGCTGAAAATGATCTTAGGAATGTTTATTAAATCTTTATAATGGCAGAAATGGTATTTCAGATGGAAAAATGTGAAATTTTTTGGCGCTTCGCGCCGTTTTAAGGCGATTCTGAGTGATTTTTGCCCTCAGAGACCCATAAATTAGCTAAAATACACTACCAAATGTCGAACAACTCTGTTTTTACCACACCCAAATCGCTACTGTACTATATTATAGTACTTAAAAATTTGGGTGTACAAAATGTACAAAGATTTTTGGGGATCATCTTTGTTAATGTACAAACGCACCTTTTACAGAATAAAAACACTGTTCAGGAATAGCAAATTGACGGATTCGGGAGACTCGATTTCTACGAGTGCTAGACCTAGTGGATTTTTTGATCCCTTCGTGGAAGTTGTTCTTGTTCCTCGACCTTCGAAATCTTCCATCAAGTCGCTTTACCCGGGGCTTAACGTTTTTACTTCACCGGCAAGGTTTATGCGGCCGGTTAAAAATCTGATGCTTCAGGGTTACGTTGAATACGTGGGCACATTGGAACAAATCTATTTGAGCATTTGCATTGAGAAGGCGGAGGCTAAAGCTGGGGTAAAGTTTGATTAAAGGCGTTATATTTGAAATTAAATCAGATTTCCTTCGTGCACAACGATTTATGTATAAAGGAGCTTATGGAGTAATTTATAAATAAAATATTACTTATCAACAAGATGTAATTTTTATCCGATTTTCTAAGTAAACGAAATTATTTCATTTCTAATTTGATGATATGTGTGTTAATAATTTTTTTTTCAAATTTTTATCAAGTTGTAGATACTCAGGATTCAGGAAGCTGAAATTGAGTCATACGAAATAAAGAATTTCGTTGCATTTACAAACCTACGTAATTAAATATGTGTGTTCACAAATTTCAACACGTGTAGGAATAAATTTTGCATTATAATTTGTAAAAATCTAATCGAACAGTCTGTAACAATAAAAAATTGTTGATTGCCTCTTTTGCTTTTCATATAATAACGATCTGGAAGAACAAACGTATACTATGTACATATGTGGATAAGTTTTGCATAGGTGCATTGGAACTGGGGAGATTTATGTACAAGGGATAGTTGAACTGAATTGTAAGATTGAAAAAGGTGTGTCTTGAGCTATGTAGACGTCCTTCTATAAGCTAGCTTAATATATGTACATATGCATGTTTACATGCCCGTAGCCAGAACTTATTTCGGGGAGGGGGCAAAAAATTTTGAAAGTCAGATATCTCGAGAACTACTAGGGGGTAGTCAAAAATGAGGGCATTTTTGAACGTGTCTCAACGAGCTCTACACAATGGTGGAGAAAAATTTTAAGAAAATTTTAAAACATCTTTTAGATTATTTCATACTGATAAACAAAAAATCTATCGCTTAAACTAACTGCGCAACTGATTTCTCATCATCGAGTCCATGAACCATTTTTTCAACTTGTCGTATTTTTGGTCAATCTTTGAGCTCTGCATAGAAAAACAATCAGAATTTTAGTTATTCAGCTCGAAGCGCCCGAAAAATTTGACTTTTTTCTCATTTTCAACTCAAATTTGAACGGTTTAAAAGACAAAATTGTACAGAAACAATTAATCCGGCGCGAAGCGTTACAAAATTTTGCGTTTACTAACTCAAGTACGCAGAAAAACCTGTTTTTGGCGGACTTTTAATTGGACTTAGAGAATTTTTTCATTTCTTTCTTTCGGGGGCCCTTGTAAGGAACAAAATATGTTTTGCTCTCGGAGGGAGGATTGTCCCCTTGCTACGGGCCTTTGTATGTATGTAATTTCCGCATTAGTCATAGAATTTTTACTGCAAAATGCGAAGACTGAAATAACCTACTTGTATATACATATGTACCTACTATCTTTTTGCAGAAAAAAATCTTTGAACATATGTTTTTCCAAATATGGCTTTGAAATCTGTATACGAGCCTTAAGATGTTTATCTCTTCTTACTGAAAAAGAGGTCATACATATGTAAGTGTGTACAGGCCCGTATCCAGGATTTTATTTCGGGGGGGGCGAAAATTTTTGAGGCCAGATATCTCGAGAATTATTAGGAGATAGACGAAAATAAAGATAGTTTTGAACGTATCTCGGCGAGCTCTATATGACGGTGAAGAAAAATTTCAACGAAAAAATCAAAAATTTTTTACTTTATTTCATATTGATATACAGCAAATTTATCATTTAAGCTGATTTCTCATCACTTAATCGACGAATTATTTCTTATCTCTTGCCTTTATACTTAATCATTGTGCTTTACAGAGAAAAACAATATGAATAACGAATAATTCGAAAAAATTTACATATTGTGCATGTCAAGTTCGAATTTGAGCGGTTTTGAGCGGGTCAGAAGACAAAAAACCTATATAAACAATAAATACGGCGCGAAGCGCCGGAAAAATTTCACGTTTCCCATGTCAAACCTCAAATTTGAGCTGTTTTGAGTGAGCTAGAAGGCAAAAACTATAGCTAAACAATGAATCTGGCGCAAAGCGTTAGAAAAAAAATTGACATACTCTCTATGACTAACTCAAATTTGAGCGATTTTCAGCGGTTTAGAAGACAAAACCTTACATAAACAATAAATCCGGCGCGAAGCGCCGGAAAATTTTGAGTTTACTAGCTCAAAAGTACGCTAAAAACCTGTTTTGGCGCTGTTTCAGACCAACTTCGCCAATTTTTCATTTTCCCTTTGGGGAACCCTTGGAAAAACAAAAATTTTTTCCCATTTCGGGGGGGGGGCAGGCCCCCCGCCCCCTCTGGATACGGGCCTGAGTGTGTATCACAGGTTGAATCAATCTCTCACCAAACTTATCAGCAGATACGCCGAAGTCTGATCCCCCACTTCATCAGAAGATTTCTGGCAACTTTAAGGTAACGAAAAAAGGATGAAGAAAGTTTTTAAATATCAAAGTTGTACGAAAATCGGTAAAAGAGAGACTGATACTTATCGGTTCTAAGAACCCTGCATATTTAGCTCCTCGTGCTATCACTCATCTATGAGTGCACTTTCTGAAAGTATAACATGCATTTAAGTTTAAATTTTTATTTGTACCGTGCTATTTCTGGAAAATGAAATGACTGATTGTTACTAAATACAGCGTTCATGGTAAGTTAACATTCTTATTAAGATAACGACGCATCAAGAGCTGAATCCACACTCGTTTTTGAGCTTTGTCGCGAATTTGATTCCGTTTTCGGACCATAATCAAAGTCCTAGAAACGTTTATCAATGTCAGGTACGAAGATTCTCTGTAAACATTATACATATATATATGTATAAGTAAATTTTATTTTTTAAAAATCTAGCTACATATTCGTATTACTGTTATCATGTATTTATTATCATATTATAAGTACAGAAAAGGAAGTAGTTTCTGACAGAACATGTGTTTGTACCTACATGACTGTTTTTTTTACGAGACAAAGATTTTCGGAGCCATCTTTGTACAATGTACAAAGACTTTTTGGGGCAAAGTAATAGTAATTTTACCGCTTTTTTGAGTATTTTTTAGCAAAATTTCGAAAATTTCGTCGCTTCGCGCCGAATTTCATAATTACATTTTTATTTAGCTCCAAGCGTGGGCATTAAACACTCCAAAATTTATCTTTAAGCATCTTTGTACAGATTTAAGCATCTTTTAAATCTATCTCTACTGTTTTATAAAGTTTTTATGCAGAAAAAAGAACTTTTTAATAACTTTGCACTGTTTTCTGCCGTTTGATGATAAAATTGACTTTTTTATCTTTGCGTTGCATTGGATTCATAAGCAAATTGGTGTCTAATATTAGATTCGGTCAGCATATTTCAATCGCTGTATTATTTCTGATTGTGTAACACAAGTTACTCATGAAAGTTTCGGCACTTCGCGCCGAATTAATATGACCAGCTGAATTTAGGACAAAGTAACTTTTTTTGTGAAGCCTGCAGGTCACGGATAACAGTCTAATGTAAAAATGTGTGTATTTAATAGCATATCTATATATTAAATGTACAAAAAATTTCGCTCTTGCAAAGACATTTCGGAGATCTTTGTTTATGTACAAAGAGGCACGTACAAAAAACAGTGACCTACATACATACATGCATATGTATTTAGCGCTTTTTATTTTTCATATATTAAAACCTTGTCGTTATAATTTTTTTAGTAGAAGTGCTCATTAATTTAAAAGTAACCCGCTAACTTGACTATGAAGGAGCAACATGAAAATAGTGTGCGAGATCACAGCTTATTTCATCGCTAATTGTATGCTAATATTAGGTTGGTCGAAATTTAGGACGCCAATGTACGCAGTCTTTAAAAACTGAACAAGTGGCATACATGTTAATGTCTGTTATATTAAGATTTGCATGTGGTGAATAAAATTTGTGAAAAAATTTGCATATGGCATAATAAAAGATATCAATAATTTTAAACTGCTGAGTAAGATTTGTACATATCTCAGTCTTAGTATACATTTAAATATGTGTAGTTTACTGTAGACATGTGTATTTATGTACATACTTTACAAATTTATCCATACATATCTAAAATTAATCGCCAGCCCAGCTTCTTCCAACTAGACAATGTCAATAGCTTTTTTATTTAGACTTTTTGCGGAAATTACGCACGCTTATCGATTTCTAATCGAAAATTTGTTATACTACTTTTTCGCACAATAGCCACTTATCCTTCTCAAGGTGTACAATAGTGACAAAATTTGCTCCTACTATGGCTTAACTGTAATTAGATAGTAGTAAATAATGATTTACTACAATGTTTTCTTCCACCCTCCAAGAACAGTTTCCACCGCCCCCCAGAAAATATTTCGTCCTCCCCAGAATATCCTAAAGTTTCCAAAAAATGCATAGAAAAGGTGCTATTTTAAGCATTATTATGTAGCGTAGGTACATATATAGTTATTTGTTTAAAAGTGTCAGGATTTCGGCGCTTCGCGCCATACTTATACACCTTTTTTGAATATGTTTTGTTCACTCTGATCGATTTTTTATTTGTCGTCATTTTTTAATGTTTTTATGCTGTAGAAAGATAGGGCATAGTTAGAAACGCCGAAAAACAATATTTGTGACGCGTGCGGACAATTTATGGATCCTGCCGGAAAGGCACTTTAAAATTCCCCCTCGCTGAATTCCCATGCAGTGCATGTCTGTCACTTATATGAATGTTTTACTCGTGTACACAGCAAAGTCTGATTCCGAATGTTTTGAAAATTATGTTCGACCTATGGTTAAATATTAAGTATAACTTACGTAAATAAGTGCAGATGGGTAAACAAACAATGGGTATTCCGTCGCATCGATTGGACCGTCGAGTTGACAACAAAATGTACAAATTGCAAACACCGCAAACCCCCTTGGTGCGGCCGTTTTCTTACGACCTTTATAACATTGATGAATACCCTCTGGGCACTAATGCAATCGTAGCTGTGATCTCATATACGGTAAGAGCTTTCAGTCTAAATTAATGCTAAGCAATACTGAATATCATTTGAGAAGACTTGTAAATATGATGCTTACGGGCCACATTGAAATAGCCTAAGTTCATTTTAATAAAATACGAAATATTGTATTAAGAACGTTGTATCTATTCAAGCGCGAAGTAAAGAACTCATATTTCTTTATTATAAACACTAGAAGTTTTGCATATCTTGAGTTTGGAAAGTTGTCAGCCAGCCAGCTATCTTAGAATGCTTTCGACTTATTATTGTTGGATTACTGTATCCACCATTAGAACCTACCCTCTAGTTTAATTATTTGATAATTGAAACTTTTATATCATTTTAGAAAAGACAACTTTTTTACTAATAGTTTTCTGGAAATTCTGGAATAGGAAGTCCTTATTGTGCTATAATGTTTATGAATAATATGTACCGAATTAATAAGTACTGTATCATTGTATTTTGTTTCTATCCTTTAATTGACTAATGATTCTATTTTTAGGGTTATGACATGGAAGATTCTATGGTTATCAATAAAACGTCATATGAGCGTGGGTTCGCTCACGCTTCAGTGATTAAATGCGAAGTACGTAAAAATTTGACCATGTTACATCTGTATATTGAAAATGGTTTTTTCTAGCACGTAGCCAGTGGCGGATCTAGGATTTTCCTAAGGAGGGGCGGTATCCCAACTTTTCCGAAAACATTCAAAAATGGGTCCAAAAATTTGCCATTAACGCGCGAAATAGCGTTTTTTCGGTGCTTTACATTGTATACTTTTACATGAAATCACTTTTGACGCAATATTTGTTCTAAAAAATTTTAAAATTTTCGACAATTTTGTACGAAACAATCATTAAGTTTCTTTGACTTTACCAAAAATCTGGCGCGTAACGCCACGTCTAGAAGCATGACTTATTGCTTGATTTCCTGTTTTTATAGCATTTGATGCGAAACATCGAAAGTTTCAATTGAAAGTAGAAGAAAACTATGCAAAAATAGCTATTTCTGCTGTTAAAATTGTTTAGAAACCTGCATGAACAGAAAATGGCTTCCAGGTCGCCAAGAAAGTAAATAAATGTCATTAATGGGTATCTTCCGGCGCGTAGCGCGAAAAATTTGAGAAATTATGGTCACTGACGGCCAAAAATCATTGCAAATTGCATATCCATTCTTTATCTCGCCAAATATTTTTGACCAATGGGGAGCGGCCGCCCCCGCCCCCTTAAATTCACCCCTGCACATAAGCTGACCACTGAATTTTGGGAGAACGAAAATTCTCAGTCTCATAATGTATCTCAAAAACTATATATTATAAGATAATCAGCAATGTTGTTATTTTTAGCGTTTCTCGGCGAGCTCAATGCACTAAGGAAGGAAAAAATTTCCAAAAATTTCTTTCCGTTGCAATTATACAAGGTGGCTACAAAAAGGCTACATCCGGTTGATGTATACATCATCGTAACTTGGGTAATTAGTGGCATCGAAATTTTGGATCAGCTGCATTAGATAGGTAAACATGTCCTTGCTTAAATCACATAATTTTGATTGGCTGCCAGCAGTTTGAGCGGTACAGCGACTTGTTTACACCTCACTTTGACATCGTTCAAACCCCGGAGTTTCTCCAATGTATCACATTACTGCGCAACCAGGTTTCATTTTTTGATTATATATGCAGTCGGAAGAATAATTAGCACATTGTTTAAAACCTAGAGTATGTAAGCGTCCTACTAAGTGCAAAAACTTCAAGATGTCGTCAAAAGCGGGAGCAAATTTAAGGCAGTACCAATGACGCTTTCGGCGTTTAAACAATATCAAATTAGGGTGTAAGAAAATAGTGGTAGCGCCAGAACCGTTTACATCTGGCCAAAATTTTTAACGCAGTTCGAAAGAAGACATGTCAATCTATTTATTGCTGCCGGCCCTAAAGTTTTATGTTCGGATCAGCCATCGTTATGACCTGTAAAACTGGAGTGCAGCCTTTTTTGGTCCATTCTATATATGTACATATGTATGTACTCGTACAAGAAATTTGTTGCTTTAAATAGTTATACAAATGATTTCTCATCACAACATCTGAGCTCAACTGTTGAAAAAATTTTTGGCTACTTTTTTCGCACAATTCTGGTACATTGCAAATAAAATCTTGTACCTACTGAAAATAAAAATGATTTTGTGTGAAGTATCAGGAAATTTCGACAGTAATTACCCTGTCTTACTGGAATTGGGCTGTTGCATGGGATTACAAAAAGTTATAGAAAAATAATGAATTTTGACGCAGGGCATCTGAAAATTTTGAGCTTATTAGCTAAAAAGCGTGCTGTGTACATATGTCGAATCTATTCTGATGATGATCTTTCAAATGCGATGTAAGAATGTTCTGTTCTTTTCTTTAGTGATACTTGTAAATTTACTCGTGCTTCCAAAAGATTTTTAGCTTGGCAATCGGCCCTTCCGTTACAGCTAATTAGTTCTTATTCAAGGAATTATCTGTTTTTAATCAGAATTCTAATTGTAGTTAAAAATAAGCCTTCTTTGATTCATGATCAATAAAAGAAATAGATTTCGTCAAGTTCGTTTCATCGTGTTTCAAAAACAGCTCACAATCAACATCATAGGTGGGCGGCACCAAAGTTCTGGGGGGGGTGCAAGATTTTTCAAAGATCAAGAAAGGGCCTTAAAAATGGTGGTATGGCGAAAAACACACATTTTTTCAACATTTCTCATTGGCATCAAAAAATGGCGAAAAAAAAACCGAAAAAAAATTGAATTCTGGGGGTTATTTTGGTTTCTGGAAAATGCATATCCCCAAACCCCCCACGCCAAAATATGATCAACACTTAATGCATGTTTACTGTTTCCGTACGTATAGTGCGAAAATTTGGTCCGTTAGCTTCAACGTCCAAATTTTTTACTAGATACTCCTTACTGTTAATTTTGTACAATTCTAAAAATGTTAAAATGTTCTTGCGCATGGTTCGATGCGTATTTTTCCCGATATGTTAATCTACGCACCTGTATCGCGTTCGCAAATATTGATTGAAAAGCTAGATTTATGTCGTTTTTTATGCGCTAAAAAACACGTTACTTTGCGATTTTTTTATTTGGTGTGTAGCAGGCTGTTGCGGAATTTCTATTTCTATTATTCGTAAAAAGACAAAGTACCAAAAATTAACTAAACTAATAACTAAATTTCTACAAAAACTGACCTAAAACTAGTTATCCAAATTAGAAAACGAAAAATTTTAAAGCATGAATGGAATTAAAAATTTGTGAAAATTTAATTAAAAACCAAAATGAAATGAAATTCAGGAATGAATAGCTTTTTTAGAACTTCTACTTAAGACTTAAAATGTAGAATTTCTTTCTGTTTTCGACGTGTTATGAAGTATTTTTAGATTTGTTCAGGGTTTTTGAAAATTAGTAGGCTGTACTGTTTACAAGGAACTATTTTAGCGTTTTAGCATGTATATATGCGTATCAAATCACGATGGTTAATACACAATTATGGTTTTATAGATATTTTTGTCAGTACTTTCAAATTTATAATTCGGTATACTCAAGAGTACCTATCACGGCCAGAATTTAGGATGTAAGGATAAGTGGGCATCTCAGCATTGTAGACCTATGAAATGGAACCCTCCGGGGCAACATCCTATCGCAGCATTCATGGACGGGCTGGCACTAAAGTTGGATGGGCTGAAGGTCCATTTGAGCGAATTAATTATGGAAAAAATAGAAGAAAATAGTTAAAAATTAAAAAGATTGCCTTTTTAATTCATTTTTAGCTCAACTAAGAACAAGTTAAGCTTCGAGATCCAAGAGTTGAACGGGCTGAATATTTGACTATTGCTTAGGCATAATTGGAACCAGACGTGCACAGCATGGGAATTTTGGGGGGCAAAGTTTTAAAGTGCCTTTTTGGCCTGAAAATAGTGAGTACGTGTAAAAAACTTCGCTTTTCGGCGTTTTCGACGATGCTCTATCTTTCTAAAGCATAAAAACATTAGAAAAAACTCGAAAAAAATTTTAAAAAAGTCGAATAAATTAAGCAAAATATAGTTTAAACATGAATATATGGCGCGAAGCGCCGAAAAGTTGACACGTTAAGGAAATAGATAGCTAAAAACGCTTAAAAAGCACCTTTTCTGCGAATTTTCAGGAAATTTCCGGAAACTTGAAAAATCGCGAATTCTGCGGATTAAAAAATTTCAGGGAATCGATGAAACTCCCCTCCCCTTAACCCCAACCTATCTTCAAGATCATGTATTTGACCGACTCATCATGAGATGCATGAATTTCCCGTGCATAATTCAGTCTATTTGAAAGTGTTTTGATTTTTAGCGAGTAAATCTCCGACCTACTTCGTCTTCCAGGCGACAGAAGCAGGCGCTTGATAATTTAGTTTTTTGTCGTGATCCTAATAATAAATCGTTGATAAATTTCATCGAAGCGGATGGTTTGCCCTACATTGGTCGGCTTTACAGCGAGGGAGATCCGCTTTACTGGTACAGAATTTTCTCGACTGATCTGATTTGTTTGCACTAATATCCTTATTTTCTTAAAATTATTTCCTTCGCATACATACATCTAAAAAAGTCAGACGGTCTTTCTGTGGAAGCAAGCTTGTAAATTTTTTTAAATTTTATTATCCGTCTTTTTTAGTACTTGTTTTTCAGTGCAAATATGTAAATAATTTGTAATTGCTTATGTCTTCAGTTACGTTTCGTTGAATACCGGCAAATACGAAGTAAAAACGTATCATCATGCCGAGTCAGCGTACGTAGAACAAATTAAAGTATGCGGAAACGATAAAGATCGCGACGAGTTGAATCACGTCTGTTTTACGTGGAGAGCTGCTGTGAGCTACTGTTTCCTTTTATTTTAGTATGAAAAAATTGAGAAAACTGTACATATATGTACATACAACAGGGGGATGGGGGATTCCCCTACCCAAAGTGGGCTGTCTCCATACATGCACAGTATGGGAATTCTGGGGGGGGGTGGAAGGAAACCTAAAGTGCCTTTTTTGGGCCCAAAAATGGCTGGTATGCGTTGAAAAACATCGTTTTTTGGCGTTTCTGACGATACTCTATCCTTCTAGAGTATGAAATCATGAAAAAAAATTTGAAAAAAGTCGAATAAATTGACCAATATTTCGCTTAAAACATGAATATATGGCGCGAAGCGCCGAAAATTTGGCGATTTTGAGCAAACAGATAGCCAAAAACCCTTAAAAGACACTTTTCTACCAATTTTCAGGTAAGTTTAGGAAACTTTTGAAAAATCGCCAATTCTGGGGGGGTGAAAAATGATTCTGCGGGGGGGGGTGAAAACCCCCCAAGAAAATAAATTGAATTTTTCGGCCGTTTATAGGTGTTTTTCGCCGTTTTTGCCAAAAATTGTAAGTCATTTACCCCCTGCTCCCGTAAAAAATGACCGGAGACTCCCTACCCAAGATTTTAAGCCGTTACACGCGTACGTATGTGCTCATATACTTAAAATCTGCATCTGCTGCCTACATTTTGTTTGCATAATTTTGTATATCATTATACGCATATATGTAGCCTTTGAGAATGGTTTGAGTAGGATTCTGCTGTTCTAATTCAGCCGTCTTTATATTATTTTCTTGATTGATTTTTTTGCGATTCTTCAAATTTACGTATATAATTACGTTTTTTAACTTTTCATCTAGCCTGTTAAAAGATCTCTAGAAACGGGAATTCTAAATTTTCTAAAATACATATGTAAGTAGTTATTATTATTCTAATATTGAAA
The DNA here is from genome assembly GCA_036768485.1 of Mermis nigrescens. NCBI lineage: Eukaryota > Metazoa > Nematoda > Enoplea > Mermithida > Mermithidae > Mermis > Mermis nigrescens. Next base: position 45,193,200 of record JAVLUZ010000154.1, on the reverse strand, counting down.
AGGCTAAAAATTGTCGTTGAAGACGGTAAAAATATTACAATTTTTTGACGCTTTGAGGCACATTCATAAAATGTTGGACGAAAAACTGATATTGCATATTTATTTATTTATTTACACTATTATATATTTACTATTATTTACACTATTACATATTTACACTATTTCATATGTTAGGTGTCTTGACTTCGGGGTTATAGCCTTTTCGGCCCATCTAATTTATTTGACAAATGGGCCTTTGATGATATGACCGTGGGACGTATTTCATCACGAATTCTAATTATCAGAGAAATCCTTCGATGGGTGACAAGTTCGCCAGTCGGCACGGTCAAAAAGGAATGATGTCATTCTTGTGGCCTACGGAAAATATGCCATTCACGGAGTCGGGAATGATTCCGGACATTATTTTCAATCCACACGGCTTCCCGTCTCGTATGACTGTTGGTAAGGATTAGACACACACGCGGGGGTTTGTGGTCTATTATACTCTCCAAGAAAAATAGATGGGAGGTTTTCGTTAGGGGTGTAGGTTTTTTGATCCCTAGAAGGTAAAATGGGAAGATTTTCTGGAAAAAAGCAGAATGAAGGTCAGAAATGGATGTAATTCAACGTTTTTTTTCAAACGTGCTTGAAATTGACCATAAATTGAATTGAATAAATAAATAAATAATAAATTGAACCTCGATAATAAACACTCAATATGGTATTTTTGATTTTTAATTTTTAAAAATTAAAAAAAAAGATTTCAATTAAGATGCGCTCTAACCTCAATAATAAACGCTCAAATAATATGCACTCCTGCTTAATAAACACCCTTTTCTTCGGTCCCTGCCAAACGGCTACATATATGCTTAATCACAGCTCGAAATTCGGTCAATAAGCGTTCGCTTAACGGATAATAAACACGGCTCCGTAAGACAGTGGCTATACGACCATGTGCTAATGACCCCGTTTAATAAACGCTTGACTAGATCATATGAGTACACTTCATTTTTTGTCATGTAAGCCGGTTATCAAACACGTCATACTGGATATTAAGCACGCTTTTATGCACAATGAATGTCGAAATCATTAATCTTCAGCATAAATATAACGGCTCCAAAATTTGAGGATTCCCGGCCATTTTTAGGAGGGGGAGTAAATGACCTCCAATTTTTTGGTCAAAAACGACCAAAAGAAACACCTAAAAACGACCAAAAAGATCAATTTTTTCCAAAAATCAGGGGGATCAAAAATTTTCTGACTTTGGAAGGTGATGAGACAGCCAAGTTTGAATGGGGACTCTCCCATCCCCCCATCTCCCTGTTACACGCCTGATCTTCAGAGAGATACAGTGATGTCTTTTCGTATACAGTCGAACCTCGTTAATAAACGCCCCGAGGGGATGAAGGTGTTCCGTGTTAATCGAGTGTGCTTATTAACCGAGTTAACATATTTAAGTCCACATGCCACATAGCGCTGTTATAGCCAAAAATACAAAATACGGCAGAACATTTTTGTATACTTCTGAATGTAAGTGATTTTGACCTCTACTGTGCACAAAGCGCGTTTAATATCCAAAACGGTGTGTTTTGTCGGTAAGTCACGTTTTCTTGTCAGGTGTTTCCTAACTGTGGTCTTTGCCGCGTTGACATATACCCACGATCTTATAGAACCGTGTTTATTATCCGTTAAGCGAGTGCTTACATAAATATTAAGCGGGTTTCTAACAATAATAGAGCGTAGTAGTTTGGCCGGTACCGGAGGGAAGTGTGTTCATTAAGCGGGTGTGTCTACTATCCGAGCGCTTATCAACGAGGTTCGACCGTAATAGTGCCTTTGATTGTAACAGCGCTATTTTAAGTATGTAAATTAGTCAACTCGGTTAGTAAACACGGAACCCCTTGATCCCCTCGGGGTGTTTATTAAAGGGGGTCGACTGAAGTTTTTACGCTATCTTAGCAATTATACCAGTTTTTGGAGGCCATTTCGACTCGAAAAAAAACTGACTGCCTCCCCTTGTATATCTATGCATGATTGAAACAAAAGTTTGTGTTTAGACAAATATTCTAGAGCTGTGCCGAGGCCGCCTTTCTTGCCGGGGCCGGGGCCAAGAAAAGCGTGCTTTACCGTGCTTATCGTACGACCCTACCCTACCCCTTATACCTATGTATATATTCTTGCTTGTAGATATGCGCGTCAAGCGTTGGGATCACAACATATAACCAAACATGGGCATCGGGGGTCTAGACCAGTGATCGACCGGGTACCTCAGCCCGGACCGGGCCCGGTCGGTCATAGCAGGCCCGGGCCCGGCTGAAAACCACCGGGCCTCAACCAGGCCTCAAATAATTATCGTTAATATTTTAGACATTTACTATTTCAGCTGTTGTCCGTACTTCTTATGAATTCGCTATGGCCTGTGATTCTATTTAAATCCATTTGCCTTACTTCTGCGACAGGTGGACAATGCCGCGTCACCCGCGCCACCGGGTGGCGCCAGAAGGCGCTTCGGTACCTTCAGAACCCCAGCTGGGTGGCGCCAGAAAAAATAGTATTTGATTGGGGGGTAGAATTTTGGAACCCGAAAAATATGTAAAAAAAGTGAGAAAACGATTCAACCAACCAACTTACTAACCGGCCAACTAACCAACCAAACAACCATGGAACCACCTACCCAACCAAACAACTAACCAACTAGCCAAACAAACAACCAGCCAACTAGTCAACCAACCAACCTCAACAAATGGGACCCCGGAACCTTCAGAACCAAAATCCATTGCCCAGGTATGACTTCTGCCCACCTGCTCATTATCATGTTCTTGACAACTTTATATGTACATGCATCTTCTATACAACGCTTCAATCAGAGGCGTGACCAGGATTTTTGGTTCGGATGGCATACACAAAAAATTTTTTAAGACTGTTTTTGCATTGAATGTTAGTAACGTTATGTACCTATTATAAAACTGAGTTTTTCGACCTTTAGTAGTGTAGCCTAGCTAATTTATGATTTTCTGACAATCAGAAATACAAAAATGTTCATTAGCGCAAAACGCCGAAATTTTTTGAAATTTTTATCGTTTTTTATGTAGAATTTACGGTCTTTTAATTGACAAACAGTTCGGAAATCATAAGTGGTGCAAAAGCACCAAGGAATTTAGTAATCTTTTACTGTCCTTAACATTTTGTAGCCTGTGAATACTAATATTCTGTAATGTTTTGCCTGATTTAGTCTATTAAACGCAATGCTGAAGCTTTACAAAAAGAAAGAATAATCAACTAGCGGCGCTATGCGCCGAAAACTTTTGACGTTTTAGCTCTTTAAACTCAATTTATACCGCTTAAATCATACAGAACAAACAAATGAATTCCGGCGAACCCTCTTTTCCTTTTTTTGTCCTCCGCAGAAAATCTCGTTGCACATGTACAACAAGAGTTTATGGCAGGGGGGTCGTAGCGGCGCGCTCAATCGCCTTCTAGGAAATTCTTGCAAAAAAAGCACTTTAATGTTAAATACTATCGCTAAAATTCTCGCAATTTCGGCCAAATCTCGGTTCTGAATTAAGCCCAAAACACTTAAAATTGATGAACTCCTACATTGTACAAGATTTCTGAGCTGAAATGCATCTTTCGACTCCCGCTGAGTAAAGCGCAGCAAAGGGCCCTGCCAATAAGATATAAAAAAGATGTATCAATGACAATTTTGTTCTTATCGTCTCAGGCCCATTTGTGGCCTTCTTATTATAAGATATAATTCAGAAAACAGAAAATGCGCAAAAACACAAGAAAATTTGGCCATAGCCCTTCCATTTAAAATAGGATTATGTGTCCCGTCCTTTGTAAAGAAAGACAAACAAAGCAAAGAATAGGACAAACTAGTACACAATCATTTTCGCACATTTACTGTTATGCTCAACAAGCATGCGCAGTTTCATTCAACGAACAAATAGAGCAATAAATCAAGTGATGTGAATTGATCGATTATTTTTATCTATGTAACAATAAATATAATAAAGACTCGGCACAAGGCGCCGGAAAATTTTTGACATTTTGACTTTTTCAACTCAATTTTCTGGACACAATTATTACATTAGAAAGAATCAACAAAATTTCTGGAAAATTCTGGGGGAGGGGCATGTGCCCCCAATACCCCCCGGCTACGCCTATGGCTTCAATATGCGTCCTGTCCTATATACTACAATACAATTTCAATTGACGTCAATGTACGCTATAGTTTGGGTTCTAAAATCCAAATAACATATCTTCTATCCGACCATATCATAGTCGCCGTTATGTCTGAATGCATAAATTTAATGCTCAATTTCCTTTTAAATATCTGCATGAAACCTTGTGCTTTTTCAAACCTTGTTTAGTTGCACGTGCATTTTAATAATGGAATTGTGCGCTATTGTATTAAAAACTTTTGTTCTTGCTTGAATAATGCTACCAAAATCCTTGCTAACTACTTAATTTATTTTTAGAAAGATAGAATAATTAACAAAGCTTAGAATTTAAAAAATCTTCTTGACACAGCAAGGGGCCTTGTGTTTGACAAATAACAAATGTAAAACTGGTCTAAATATGTATCTTATACATAACATTACATTGGAAGCAAGGCATGTTGTTAGTATATGAGCCCGGGCCCGGGCTCAGGTTTTTTTTAGCCCGGTCGATCATTGGTCTAACCCCCCAGATTTTACATTTCCCCCCCAAAATCCGCTAGACCATATAACTTAGTCCGCCTATTTAGCAAAAGCGGCGCTGTTTGTTCTGGATAGACGTAGCTGTCTGCTACCAAGCAAGCTGGAAAATGCTCATCTATATGAATTACAATTTAAAATGTGTCAATTTTGATTATTAATTAGAAATTTTATCAATCTGACATAATGAAATAAAGATTTGAATTAGCAAGATTTGTGGTGTTGCTTGAAATTGAGCTTGAAGCGTAAATTTTCCCAAAACATTATCAATTTTCTACATTATAATCAACTCTAACAACGGCCCCGCTAGGCCAGCCTGGCCCCAGCACAGCTCTAAAATATTCTTTAAATTCGTCGCTGTTTTTCTGATTCTGATTGAAGAAATAGGACCGCAACTAATTTTTAATGATAAACTCGCTTTCTTCGTTGTCGTTTCCCCTTCTGTGGGTCATTAGTTTTTGACATTGTGCGCACATTCATTTGCACAGACGCATTTGATAGGTATGATGATCGAATTCATGGCTGGAAAATCGGCCGCCTTGCACGGTCTCAATCATAACGCAGCGCCATTCATTTTTAGTGAAGAAAAACCAGCTGTCCAATATTTTGGGGATCTCCTCGTCAAAGGTACATATTGCTGTCTTACACACAGCAGGGGGTGGAGAAGGATTCTCCCACCTAAAAATAGTCCCCCCACCCTCTTCCAGAGTTTAAAAATTTTTGACTATTACCATTTTTGGCCAAAAACTGGGGTTCTTTTACTCTCACCCCCCCCCCCTTCTGAAATGATTGACTTCCCCTTCACCCAATATTTTGTGCTGTTAAAGGGTGATTACTGTTGTTTTCTTCGTTAAAACGTGTTTGTTTGCTTATCCCTCAATGTATGTATGCATTATTTTTTTAGTCTGTTTCATTTATACGTGCGGTTTTCTATTGAATTTCTTTAAGACTAAAGTATATACAATTAGGATATTGACTGGAGCCCGATCAGATAAGCCTCCATGGAAGAGTATCAGTAGTGTATGTGCATGTAACAATGTAGAATTTCACTAGATGGTTCGTAGGTCGTTTTTCAAAATGGTGCATAAATGGCCTCCTACATATTTCTAGTCAGAAATTGCAAAAGCACCATGCGAACGGCTTAAAAACGGAGAGTTTTATGCAAAAATCGCGGATAGTTAAAATTTTTAACTTTTAGTGATGATAGCACAGAAAATGCAATTCTAAGGTTTTATCAATTTTGGGGGTCCACCGGATTTTGAGGCTTCCGGACTTGCAGAGACCATCAATCCCACGCCCATGTGTGGTGGTGATCCCTTGTCGTCTTATCGCACTAGGAGCGTTGTTATCTCTTAGAATGGCTATGAGTTGATTTAGATTTTTTAGCTACAAGATATGACGATGCTGTTAATTCATACAAATTTTGATACTTAATTCGTTTTATTTTATTCTCTCTAAATTTTGGTGTTTAACCCTGTTTGAAAACAAATAACAGTAAGCGCGATGAAATGACCTGTAACATCTAATACTTGTATACTTACATGCATAGCATGGGAATTTGGCGGGAATGAATTTATAAAGTGCCGTTTTTGGGTGGTAGGTACGGGTCAAAAACATCGTTTTTCAGCGTTTCTGATGATGCTCTATCTTTCTAGAGCATAATAACAAAAAATTTCGTAAAAATCAAAAAAGTCGGGACAAATTGAACAAAAAATAGTCAAAACATGAATATAATAAAGGAAGCGCCGAAAATTCGGCACTTTTGAGCAAATGGATAGCAAAAACGCTCAAAAAAGCATCTTTTCTATGAATTTTTGGGAATTTTCAACAAGTCCTGGGGGGGTTGAAAAATTTTGCGGGGGTGAAAATTTTTCTTGGGGGGGGGATGAAACTCTTCCCCATAGGATCATGTATGGTTGTATACGGAATGATGGAAGAAAATTGTCTTGTATGCAAGGATTTAACATTCTACTGCTCGAAAAAATAAGTATTCGTACTTTGAATTAAACTGTTAGATGTTGTTTGAATCTTTGTCTGATTCGAGCAATAGGTTTGGTCTCAAAGCGATCTGAGGTTGGGGGAAGGGTACGCCTTACAAAGTCCTGGTAGGGGAATACCTCCATATCTCGTTCAGTGTGCATGTGTGTTTTAGTCAATATGACATGCGAAATATTCTAGTTTTTCTTACTGTGTTTATCATTTTTGCACATTTTTAAATTTTATATCTCTTAGCCGGTTATAATTATTTGGGAAATGAGCCCTTGTACAGCGGTGTGGACGGCAGGGAAATGAAGGCTGATATATTTTTCGGTTTGGTCTATTATCAGAAATTGCGGCATATGGTTGAGGATAAATATCAGGTGATCATCGGTTTGTCGATGTACGTATATATAGATGCATGGACGTCATAGATGCACAAGGTCAAAAGTTGGCGCTGCTGGTTATTGTTCTTCTTCTTTTTGTAAAAGCTTCAGCATTGCGTTTAATAGCCTAAATCAGGCAAAATATCACAGAATATTAGTATTTACAGGGATAAAGCATTAATTTTTACGGCTGTTTATGGCGCTAAAGTCAGAGTTTTCATTAAGTTTTTGAATATTTTTGTCGTTCCTACCCCCTACCCCGTCAAAACCTGTAAAAATGTTTAATTCGTCATATTTCAGTCTTTTGAAAATTCGTGATTAAGTCTGCATGGAAACAAATGATGTAATAAGAATGATGAAATGACTCGGACTATCAAATATGCACAAAATAATGAACAAAAAGTGTCTGGATGAATGAGTGGACAGAGTACTACACGAAAAATACTTCAGATTATACTGCTGGGCATCGTTTGGCGCTCTTTTTATAATTCCAACAATAGGTCTTGGTCTGCAATTGCCTGAGGGGGGTATGCAGTTGTGGTAGGGGAGATACCCCCTGTACCTTCCCCCAGTATGTGTGATGAGCGTACGCAGGGGGGGCGGCCGCCCTCCCCTTAGCCCAAAAAATAATTTCTAAAAGGTAAGAGTGTCGCATAAAATAAAGAAATTCGCATCTTTTTATCGGAAAATTCAAAATATGATCATTATTTTCCATAATTTTCGGCCCAGGCGCGGCCAAAAGACGTCATTTTCCATAGCGTATTAAGAGATTTTCCTAGAAGTGAATTTTATATGCTTAATGGAAAGAACATACTGAAAACGTCAGAAAATGCACGTTATTTTGTGCCCCTGGCGAACGTATCCTGAAGTATAGGGTCACTAATTACTGACCGCCCCTCAAAAAATCTTGCGGACGACCCTGTATACATGCATCTGAGGTTTTTTCATGTTAAAAATTAAGTAATTAATTCAAGTGAAATAACGTACGCTACGTTCTTTCTACAGTGACGGATCTGAAGATATTTTAAGCAAGAAAAAATGTTCCGATAGAGCAAAACAGGTGAATATACTTGGATTTCTTTATTCTTAAGGATGTTAAAGGAGGGGACTAGGGTCAGATTCGTAATTCAACTCAGGGGCAACATTTAAAAAATGGGCTCAAGCTGCGTTATTTGATTTTTCGCTTTACACTTTATACACTAATTGCTAACTCGGTATTGAGTGTAAAACAGATAAAAAAATCAACATCGAGTTTTTTAATCATCTATCAATTAAAACCGCATCTCCCAGGTGTGTGCCGTTGTTGCTGTGAGGGGCACACAAAATTCGTACTCGTTGTGATAAAGATTTAAGAAAAAAGATGGTAAAGTATATTATAGGTACATAGCGTTATCGCGCTACCTATGATTTATTTTAGTGCTCCTTTTTATCGACCTTGAAATATTTTTCTGTCTATTTACGAGCAATTAATTCATTTGACCTAATTCAAAACAAAGCTTTGATATAGGTATTTCACTATTTATTTGTGTTTTTATTTTGTTACTTATATTTTACGCATACATAGTATAATATCAGGGATGTATTGGGGCAAGATGATATATGCGCACTAATATCAGATTATATAAAGTGCAAGCTCGACCTATGTCTGTGTGTGTGTTTTAACATGGGTCGTCATCATTCATGAGCATGGGGGTGTGGGTGGGGTATTACTTTAAAATTTGGAAACTGATAACTATATTGTAGCCATTTTGGCCGAAAACTTTTGCCATATAGCTTTTTAGGCTCAGAAAACTAGATGCGTACTTTTGGACTCAGAAACGTGCATAACGTGGTGTCACTTCACAAATGCTATAATAGTTGTTTTTCTGAGTTTCATAAGAGTGTATACCTATTTTCCAGATTGGCTTCAAACAGGGCTAGATAATTTTAGTCTAAAAGGCTACAGTTACATATGTTTGTGTGTTCAAAAATGCCGTATATTTGCCACAAATTCTCGAAAACGATGAGTTTTGAGCGATATCGTCTTTTCTTTGTAGAATCGTTTTCACGAAGCACTTAACGTCTCCAGATTTTTGACTTCCAGCCCCCCCCCATTTCTATTTCTGAAAGTTTTACGTTGTGCATTTATGGAAGTCGTCAGGCGTGTTAACCAAGCAATGCTGTGTCGTACATATGGCATTCTCCTGTGACGTCATATGTTATACGTAGGCCAGTAATTCTTTAGAATTGTAAAGTGTTCAGACTTCGTGGCCAGAAGTGTAAATAAATACAATTCTCAGTGCAGTCATAAATTTATCAATTCTCTCCAGACTTTAAAATTTCGTGACTAATAATCGATTTTGGGGGGTCACGATTTACAAAGGAATTTTCATGCTCATAATTGAATATTCAAATTAGTTATCCAAATTTTCGATAAACGCTGTCAGTTTTCAAAACATAATTTGCTAATTGGCTACGTGCTTTTTATTTCACGTAAAGATCAACTTATCCGCAGAAAAGTCAATCAAAACAAGTATTTTATTTGATATGTATTTTCAATTTAACTTGATGTTTTTCATACCAATTTTCATTTTAGAAGAATGAAAAAGGCCAAGATAAGATCTGAATTATTTAACCAATAAAAAAGCTTATGGTAAGTTCATCACTGATTACATCGCATATCGTTGATTCAGCACTGTCTGGCCGTCTCTGTTTCGCCCAGCTATACATTTGATGTTTTCCACAGTACTACGCTATTAAAATCATTAGTTTTTATGCTTGAAGCGTCTTTTTTATTTTAAAATTCTAGCTGTTAAGGAAATGCCTTACCTTATTTTCTGGAAATTCGGTTTGCTACTCTGATTTCTATCTTTTTTTCTGACATATTTTAAATTTGCTGACTAGTTTCCTATGCTGTATCTCGTGCTTGAAAAATCTGGTCTAAAATAATCAGAAAATTTTAAAAAAAATCAGTTCCAAATCGAAGCGTTTCGTACGGATAGAAAAAGCACCTATTTGAGAAGAAAGGATCACCTATATCTATAAAGAATTCTTGATGACATTCCTCAACGACATTGGTTTTTAAATGCTATTTCGATTTATATTTTTTTACATTTTTTTCAAGGTGCGTTCAACAGGCCCAGTGGACGAGTTGACCGGTCAACCGGTGCACGGACGTAAAAGAGGTGGTGGCGTCCGATTCGGCGAAATGGAACGCGATGCGCTAATTTCGCACGGATGCGCATTTTTATTGCAGGACCGCTTATTCAATTGCTCGGATAAAGATTATGTAAGAACGCATAGACGTGAGGGTCTGGATTTGACGTGGACGGGGGGATTAGAACCCAAAAATGCGGTAGACCCTCTGAAATCGATGGATTCCAGAATTGGATTTTAGCAGGATGTTCCAAGCTTCGGCAAGAAATGGTATATTTCAGAATACTGACGAATTCAAATGGCAAAATTTGATCTTTTAAATTGTTTCTATAGCTCAAATGTAGATTTAGGCCCAAGTTAAGCAATTTAAATTCAGCGTATTCGCTTTAGTTTTAAATTAGTTATTGACAAATTTATCAATATTTATTATTAATATTACTATTATTATATCATTGCTACATTTATGATTCATTTATTAATTTTATAGTTCATCTCGAAATAAATAGCCTAAATCGGATGACGAATAAATTTTTTTTTCTATTCTGTCAGATCTTATAAATGAAATTCGATGATCTGTTAACTATGAACAGACGGATTGCATAAAATTAATTAAAAAATCAGCTTAAGAAGGAAGCGAGATTCGATGCTATGATCGCAATTTTTGGTGCCCTCACCTAAAATCATATATGAATATTGCTCTTTTGTAATTCACAATTTTAAAAAATTTCTTGAAAATCGCTTGTGCTGACGGCAATATTTATCGCATCAGTGACAATCTTGGCAAGAAAAAGATGTTTAAAATGTGTACATCCATGATTTTTATGGCTTAGTACAGCTGGTAGAAACGACTAATTCGAATAGAAAGTGTAGAATCGGGGTCTCAAATCCAAGAACTGCAATGTATAAATTTAATAGATAAATTAACACTTTTTCTACTGAAAATTAAAGAACTTTAAAGTAGAAATTGGAACAAAAAATGATAATGTTGAAGATCAAAATACATGCTTTGAACTGAAATGCTTATACTTTGTCTGGCTTTTCAGCGAAAAATTCACCTTTACCATGAATAAAATGACGAGCACGTTGCATCACAAAAAAATTTCAATTTTACTTAAAACTGACATCATTTATTAATTGAGAGCGAAGAGGTATGGTTATTCTATTTCGAACTTTAAAATTGCCTCTCCTCAATTCTTTACCTCTCCGGAAATCAGTCATGAATTCAAGGAAAATCTGAAGACAGTTGCACATTTATGATTTATCGCTAACAATTGTCATTTAATTGGACTGATTCAGTATCCCATGCATGATTGATATTTTTCAAAACCGTTTTTTAAACTTTTTAAGCTTTTAATTTAAAGCTATTATACTGTGAGAAACCTAAAATTAATCCCCTTTTCCTAATTATATTATTAATTACTTCACGTCAGAAAGTGCCGTAAATAATTTTAAGTGTTAACTTATAAGGCCAGCATATATTAGTATGCGAACATTCTTGCCCCGGCCCCGGCTAAAAAGCCTGCCCGGGACATCCTTACATTTTGGCATGTTTTTTGGAATTTTGCCAGTTTCACGACCACCCAGACCCTCCAGAATTTGGTCGTTGCCCATGTATGGTCTGAATTTCCCTCGAGAAAAAGCAAAATCCATAGACCGGTGTTTTTTTGTACAAGGTCCGTTTGTACATATGCAACGATGGTCCTAAAAGTCTTTGTACATTTTGTACACACAAGTTTTTGGGCACTAATATGGTACAATAACGATTTTAGTGTGGCAAAAACAGATTTGATCGACCTTTGGTAGTGTAGTTTAGCTGATTTCGTTTCTGGGCCAAAATCACTAATCGTCTCAAAACGGCGAAAAATTTGACATTTTTCCCTTTGAAAATGCAATGTCTGAAATTATAAAGATATATAGAACACACACACTCATTTCGCGCGGAGCGCCGAAAAATTTACGAATTTTTAAACCTTTTTTGCAGTTTTTGCCTTCCCAAAATCTTTTGTACATGTACAAAGACGGTCCCCTAGTCTTTTTGTACATCAGGAAAAATCTTTTGCCGAATACAAAAAAACACTGCTATAGACCCCCAAAAATGGATTTTGGTGCTATTTTTGGCGAGTTTGCCCCATTGTCCAGCCCATGTATGGATGTACGTATGTATAAACCTTGTGCAAAGGAATCTTATTTACGTTAGATAATGACAACAAAAGCGCTTTTCACTACACACTGACGTGGCGGACCATCAGGATTGAATTTTATTGAGAAAAAATTTTTTCGCGATTCTTAGATGCCAATGAATAGATTTTGATGAGAAACATCTTGCTTCTTGTGTTTCTTGCCCCTACCGTCAATTTTCGACACTAGCCGAAAATTTTAAATTCCTCGGACAGACCCCTCCAGATTTTAGACGCTTCCTTTGTTTGTTTCCACTTTAATGCTCACAGTCATAGGTGAGCGGCACCAAAGCTCTGGGGATGCAAGATTTTTTCAAAGGTCAAAACGTCTTTAAAACAGTGGTATGGCGAAAACACCATTTTTAACGTTTCTCATCGAGCACTATCCATTGGCATCAAAAAATTGCGGAAAAAACAAAAAAATCCAAAATTGAATTCCTGAGCGGGGTGGTATTTTGGTTTCTGGGGATATTTTGTTCCTGGGGGTATTCTGGTTTCTCGGGGTATTCTGGCTTCTGGGGGTTGCATACCCCCAAACCCCTACGCCTAGATATGCTCACAGTAACTATTTGACTTAGAAGAACATTGAATGAGTAGCTTTTATTGCATTGTGTATAAAATATCCTGGTCGTTCGTCGCCTCAGTTTAAACCAATTTGTACTAGATTTACACTTAGTTAAAAAATTATTGGCTACGAATCATACGTATAGATTATGCTTGGGTATAAAAATTTGATTCGCTATGAATCGAGCTCGTTTTTAGAATATTTTCCGTTTTTTCGCAATTCAGACAACCAGTGTTTAACCCTTTATCGATCTTTTAAATGATTTCTTCTAACCATTATTTTTTGTATTAGGTCTTTCAGTACAAGTACAGAGTATGGTTCATAAAAGGCTCTGTATATTTTGTGCATTCGAATTTTGAGTTGCTCATAATACTTTCTGTAAGGTCGGAAGTTCAGATGTTGGTAAAATTTAGAAATTTAGGACTAGTAAATTTAGAGTTCGTGTCTTTTTGCGGGTTTTTATCTACTTCTGCTTCACTCGTTTTTTTCATTTCTATTAGAAAAAAATAGAAGGATTCATCGAAAATTTTGACTTTTCAGATCCTTTTGTCTCATTTTAGGCATTTCATCGGTAAACAAAACAGACATGTACTAGTCGGCGCTATCCTTGCTACTTTGGTCCTTGAAAAATCATGCAAAAAATGGTTGATAGTTCAAAACTGTCTGACTGTGACTCGAGTCTTTGACCCTGAAGTAGGGTAATACCACTCAACCTCCCCCTATGGCAGTATGCGGGTGTTATGTATAATGTGGTACACTAAAGCGTTCTTTGTGCTACATAAAATTGTTTTTCGACCTTTGGTAATGTAGTTTGGCTAATTTCTGCGTTTTTAACGATGAAAATACAATAATTTATCAATACGGCGCGTAGCACAGAAAAAATTAGTTATTTTTGCCTTTTTATACACAGTTTTCGCCATTGCAATTTAGAAATGTTCTAACATGGGTCATCGTCACTCATGAGCATGGGAGTCATACGTGGGCAGCAAGAAAATTCTGGGGGGGGTGCAAGATTTTTTTGAAGGTCAAAAAATGGCCTTTAAAATGGTGATATGGCGATAAAAACACCATTTTTCGACGTTTCTCATCAAGCACTATCCATTGGCATCAAAAAATTGCGAAAAAAACGAAAAAAAAATTTCAAAATTGAATTCTGGGGGGGGGTATTTTGGTTTCTGGGGGTTGCATACCCCCCCCAAACCCCCCACGCCCAGGTGTGATGGGAGTGTGGGTTGGGTACTACCCCCTGAAATTTAGAAATCCCGTAGGGGTGCAAACCCACATCATCCCACGCCAACGCATGATACAGACTATAGACATTTGGGATCTAGTATACAATTCTAATTCGCCACCGTTTTTTAGCCTATTCAAATAAGCTCCAGTGACCAAACTTTACACAAAAATTATCAAACACGTTCTGACTCGTATCATCAAAAATAGTGTTGGCCACTGTAGCTTATTTGAATCTACAGTGTTGGTCACTGTAGCTTATTTGAATCGGCTAAAACGGTGGCGGGTAAATTGTATACTAGATCCGACATTTGTTATTATATTTATTAAACCTTTTACTACTCATTCTTTTTTAAGGCCCATATATGCGGTAAATGCGGCTTTGATAGGCGTATATAAGCAAGTGCCACCAATAGACGAAAACGATCAATAGCCGAGTCGTCTTCTTAAATTATTGTAAACTGTGTCAAAGTGCTGACCACGTCAAAGTTGTTGCTGTACCTACCGTGTTAAAGCTGCTTGTGTCGGAATTGAACTGTTTGAATATCAAAATCCAATTTGAATTGACTTCGTCATCTTAAAACGCTAAATAACGCGGTGTTTTGCATTTGCAAGGTACTTACGTGATATTATATCTGCAAATTATTTCGAGTGTGCGGTACGTGTCAAATAAATTGAAATGTCTATTATCATAAATATATGTATGTTTACATGCAACAACAATATAAACGTAATTGGGTAATTGCTCGTAATATTTTTGTCTAAAGCTATCATGTTTAGGAGCATTATAGTTCGTTTCAAAAAGTCTTGAAGACTTTTTTACAGTATGGTGATTCGAAAGTATCGATAATTCAGCCAATCTGCAAAGAGCAGTTCCTATGGAAGCAGAAGCGGTCCATTTGCAATATTTCATTGTTAACTAGCACTATGCAAGATGATGAAAATTTCGAATGGACGCACTTTTTACGATGAAAAATTTTAAGTGAACTGACGATGTATTATTTCAAAAATATTAACCTTGTGAATTAAAAAAAATTGAAAAAAATGAATTTTCGTGATTTAGAAAGTAAATAAGTCATTGTTATAGATTTATCCTACTTCACCTTTGACCTACAAGGCCCATTTCGAAATAAAAATATATAACTTTTTTACTTTTCTTCTGTCACCGTTTTCTTTTGTCTTGTGAGCAAATGTGAGTCTAGCTTTTTATTTATTCCTTAAGTATTTTTAGATCCCGCTACAAATACTATAATTTAAGAATGTAAAGCAGTATAATTAAAAGATTTAATCTACTTTTTATGAGAATTAAAAAGAATAGCTTTTGTTCGTTCTGTTTCGTGGTCTAATTTAAAAAGAAGGCGATAAATGCATAGTGCATGCTCTAAGACCTTGTTTATGAAGAAGTTTGGACCAGACAGTGCAATTACTATGCGAAGTATCATGATTGCTGCTCCAGTTAAAACTGCTTTTGATCTCGATTTACATAGACTTAAGAACTGTAATCCATGCACAAGGTTTCGTGAAATAGAATATAAAAACGGCCAAAAAACATTTTTCACGCCAGAGTTTAGAGTTTACACCTCCATAAGTAAGTCTATGTTGAGTTCAAAGAAACGCGTCCAATGGCTGGCTTTATGTAACCCTTGATGACATACTTTATTTTTAGAATACTCTGCACGTCCTGATCTTTAACTGGAGAAGTTGACGACAAAAAGAAAGTTAAAATGTCTTTTTTTGTTCACGATCAGAATGTTAACTTTGAACTGCTAGAAATAACTCAATATTTACTTTGCACACGCAATCATATTCTATGTGTAGCCCTTAAAACGTGGGGATCCTTATACGAAGAATATGGCGGATAGCGGATATAAACAAGTCGAAAATGCGGCCAAAATTCGTCCTTACACCCGCAGATTTATTACACTCTTTACACCATCCCTCAATAACTAATACGAAATTTTAAAAAAACGATTACATTGAGATTATTTTATTTTCCACTAAAAGTCCCTATATCTTATAACGTTACGCCAAAACTTTAAACACTCCTTACATCCTTACAAGTATTGAGAGTGGAGAAGAAAACAAAAAAAGCGCAGCGAATTTTTTATTATCTATCTTTTGAAAAACGCACCTTCTTTTGTTCCCGCTATACCTGTGGTGGTGCACAGGTGTTAGGAATAGCCAAGTATACTGTAGGTACGTGCTAACGCACTAATGATTTTCGGATTTAATCAGACTTTTGCAAGAATTCTGCATGCTATACTTCTTCTTTTAACCGTCTCCTAGCGAAGATTCTGGAGAATGACAAATCGCCTCTTTTAATACTACCTACTTTTAGAGGCTTTTTCAACGCAGTTTACTTAAATAAGCGAACATTAATTAATAGTTTAGTAAATGTACATATACAACTATGTGACTCAATGGATAATCGACTTAGTAGCTGAAATGTGCACAAGTAAGGTTAGAATCGGCCCTGACGAACTACAAAGAGCGTGAAAAGTTGGAAAAGCGATCAAATTTACATCTTGCTCAGCCGCCTGTTGATCTTGTTCCGTTGACTGCGCTTCATTGATAGCACGCTCGCGCCTCTTTTTATTCTCAGATCGTTTTCGTCGCTTTTCACTTTTGCCCTTAGTCTTTGATTTTTTATGCTTTCGACGCTTCTTTTCATCTTTTTCGCCTCTAGAGGCTTCTTCATTTTCTCACTATCTTAAATACATACCTACTTGCTGACAGCGGAGGATCTTAGATTTTCGTAAGGAGGAAGGGCGGTGCCCCAAATTTTTCGAAAATAGTTGAAAATAGGTCCGAAAACTTGCCCTTCACCACACCTGGGCGTGGGGAGGGGGTTTGGGGATATGCAACCCCCAGAAATCAGAATACCCCCAGAATTCAATTTTTGAAAATTTTTTTCGTTTTCTTTCAAGTTTTCGATGCCAATGGATAGTGCTCGATGAGAAACGTCAAAAAATGGTGTTTTTTCGCCATACCACCATTTTTTAATGCAATTTTTAGACCTTTGAAAAATCTTGCACACCCCCCCCCCAGAATTTTCTTGCTGCCCACGTATGCCCTTCACATGCTAAATATAGTTTTTTAGACATTTTACCTTGTCTAATTTCATTTAAAATTGCTTTTGGCGGAACATTTTCACAGAAAATTTTAGGCAATTTTTGGCGAAAAAATCGTTAATTTCTTTAACTTTAGCTAAAATCCAGCGCAAAGCGCCTGAAAACTTTGTTAAATTTAGGCGAAAGGACGTTTAGAATCTTGAATTACTGCTCGATTTCCTGTGTTTGTCGCATTGACCCGAAGCGTGTAAAATTTTTGAAATTTATGCTTAAAAATAGAAGAAAACTGTGCTGAAATGGCTGTTTTGCTCTTAAAATCGTTTTAAAACTTATTCATTAAGCAAACGTATGGCTTCTAGGCCGCCAGGAATGTAAGTAAATGCAATTAATAGTTATTATCCGGCGCGAAATAGGAGCCCCAGTCCCCACCCTCTTTAAATCCGCCCGTGGTTGCTGATGCAACTAAAAACGATAGGTACTTTGACCTCTGCATGCAGTTTATGCAACTTACTCGTATATTGCATCCGTTTTGTGAAAATGTCCATTCACTCATGGAATTGTGCTTATCAAGAAGTTAAATCAAGAAGAAATCTTTCTTCGACATACATAAGTAAAATTATGTGGTCAAATCCATTCTATAGTAGTAATCTATATGACGCTTACAGAACTAAGCCCACAGTTTCTCTCACTTCAAAAGCTTGTTGTAAACATTTCATATTTTATTTTACACAAAACTGAAATAAATATATTTGTTTGCATGTGAATAAAGAGACATTATTACAGTCATCAGTATGTAGCAGCGTACAATAAGCTACTTATTGTAAAGTAGTAAAAGCAGATATTGAATTCCATTCAACCAGCTTGATAACAAAAATACCCGTGTCAAGCGAAGTAAGATGCATCATTACAATAAGGATCTCAAACAGAACAAGATTAAACAGAATGTTTTTTAAAATTAATTTTTTACTTTAAAATCTAAAATAAATCAAATAACACATATTTCAAATCAAAAAGGCAAAACAAAGCCATGAAAATAATCAGTTGTACGCTTCTTATTAGTCATGCAAATATTACTGTGACGCAGCTCGTGTTTAAAAGCAAATGCCAAAGATGGATTTCTTACAAAGCTGAGATAGGAAAGTGCATAACCATTCCCCTACTCAATGCGAGTTTTCCTAGATGGACCTTGTAGTGTTTCTTTGATATACCAATAAAGTTATGTAACTTTTGGAAAGTCATAAAATGAGATTATCTTTTCAGTTTTTCCCAATTTTTGCATGTGTATGCAGGCCCGTTTCCAGGATTTTATTTTGAGGAGGGGCCGAAAATTTTTGAGGCCAGATATCTCGAGAACTACTAGGAGATTAGCGAAAATAAAGGCAGTTTCGAGCGTATCTCGGCGAGCTCTATACGATGGTGAAGAAAAATATCAGAAAAATTTTAAAAATTTTCTACTCCATTTCATATTGATATAAAACAAATTTATCATTTAAGCTGATTTCTCATCACTTAATCGACGAACTACTTTTAATCTCTTGCCTTTGTATTTAATCATTTGCTTTGCTGAAAAAACAATACAGATAATGAATAATTCGGCGCAGCTGCGTGTCAAGCTCAAATTTGAGCGGTTTTGAGCGGGCTGGAAGATATAAAAACATATATAAACATTAGATACGGCGCGAAGCGCCGGAAAAATATCACGTTTCTCATATCACAACTCAAATTCGAGCTGTTTTGAGTGCTGATCAATAAATCCGGGGCGCAGCGCCGGAAAAATTGACATACTCTCTACGTCAAACTTTAGTTTGAGCGATTTTTAGGGGTTTAGAAGACAAAAATATACATAAAACAATAACTGCGGCGCGAAGCGCCGGAAAATTTTGAGTTTACTAGCTCAAAAGTACACTAAACGACCTGTTTTGGCGTTGTTTTAGACGCACTTCGCCTATTTTCCATTTTTCCTTATGGGGAACCCTTGGGAGGAACAAAATTTTCATCCCACTCCGGGAGGGGGCCGCCCCTGAATATGGGCCTGTGTGTATGTATATCCCCGCTTAAGATCCATTCGACAGAATTTTAAATCTACTCATTAAATTTTGATTTTTTACTTTGCAGATTAAGGGAAGAATTTCCACTTTCACTAAAAGTATTATTCAATTATCACACTTCTCTTGAATACTCATTAACGGTAGGTACCTACTAGTTTTACACTTATTTACAATTTCAATGCTCCTTTAGTCTAAATATTTTGAGGAGCACACATGCAAATATACCTCGCTCTTTGGGCACTTCTATGCCAGCCGGAGCTTGAGGAACGGTTGCAACAGGGGTCACTTCAGGACCAGTGCCAGGTTGCACTTCGGGACTAGAGCCAGGTTGTACTTCAGGACCAGTGGCAGGTTGTCCTTCATTTGGAGCCTGTTGTACTGATGTTTCATTATACGTATCCTTTTTCACGCCTGAATAGACAAATTAGGGTTTACTATCATGAACAGCAACCAAATTCTGGGGCCCGATAAGGCAAAATCATAAAAAAGCACCGAAAATTTAATTCTGGGGTCTATGGATTTTTTGGCGAGTTTTTCAGACCCTCGGGGGTGGTCCAGACCACCCAGGGGCGTGGGGGAGCTTAGAGGGTTTCGTTAAGACCCCCGAGAATCTGGTAGACCCCCAACTTTAATTTTTGACATTTTTTCTGGGATTTTTGCAGCTTTTACACCCCCAGACTCCACAGATTTAGGCTGCTGCCCATGTATGGTCCATACCTCTCCCCAATGCCCATGTGTGCTTATATCCAGGCGTCATTGAATGTCCTTCGTGATCCCTGAGAATAAAGATAGAATTTTCGACTGGGAAGAAAATATTAAAAAGGAGCAGACCTGAGAGATATATTAAAAAAGAGCAAACCAGTTGCATAAACAGCATCGAATTAGGATTGCGCTGTTAAAATTTTTCGCCATCTAGAAATAATTTTTTAGCGTTTGTGCCGGCTTATGCTAGAAAAGTCTTTGTTTAATTTCCGTGATTGCAGATTAATTTTAGACATAATTAAAAATTAATAAATTTTCGGAAAAATTCTTATGTGAACATGTAAAAATGCAAAAACAAACCATACAGCACTTATCAAAATTTTGAATCTACATATTATTATTATTATTATTATTATTATTATTATTATTATTATTATTATTATTATTATTATTATTATTATTATTATTATTATTATTATTAATAATTATTATAATAATAATAATAATAATAATAATTATTATTATTTAAGAAAGTCATACAATATTTGACTTCCCAGGAAGTTCCTATTGGAAATATCTCGAAAAAAGTGAAGAGACTTTCGGATTCGAGAAGAAATAAACTGGTTTTTTTGCTAATATGTTATCTTATCGATCATTATATAGGTTATTAATTAACAGTAATACAAATTGTAAACAAGATTCAAGAAACTGATCAAAATTTGAAGGTCGTAAGCTTAGGTCCCGTTCCGCTTAAATTTATTCATCTTGTCGCCTGAAATTGAAAGCATGACTCTCTCAGCTACCTGAGACGAAAATTGCTTATAAAAGTCGATTCAGTCGTTAACGGTTTTAAAAAATATTGAAATATACAATATTTGTGGATACTTAATTGTATCACAAATTGACCTTGTGACACGTGACGAGCACATCTGGGCGTAGGCTTCAGGGTATGCACCCCCCTCCCCCCAGAAACCAAAATAACCTCCCCCAGAAATCAAAATACCCCCCCCAGAATTCAATTTTTGGAAAATTTTTTTCGTTTTTTTCGCAATTTTTTGATGCCAGCGGATAGTGCTTGATGAGAAACGTCGAAAAATGGTGCTTTTTATCGCCATACTACCATTTTTAAGCTGCCATTTTTCGACCTTCAAAAAAAATCTTGCACCCCCCCCCCCGCAGAATTTTCTTGCTGCCCACGTATGATGACGAGCATACATGACACTAGTGAATTTTTTCTGTCAGGTGTTTTTGAGTGTACTGATTTAAGCAAGAAAATTTTTAGTAAACAAAATGTTAAATACATACTGTGTGGGGTTATTTTAATCAGTTTGAGTTGTAATATCCTTTCGTGTTAGAAAATGACTATCCGGCAGCGTCCGGGGTATGCACCCCCCCCCCCCGAGAAACCAAAAATACCCCTCCTCCTAGAAAGCAAAAATAATTTTCCAGAATTCGGCTCCTGATTTCTCTTTGTTATTCGCAATTTTTTGATGCCAACGGATAGTGCTTGATGTGAAAAGTTGAAAAATCGCAGTTCTTTAGCCAAAACCAACATTTTTAGCTCATTTTTTAACCTTGAAAAAATGTTGCATCCCCTAAAGGATTTTGGTGCTGTCCACGCAAAAGTTTTCGACCCGCCGCCAAATTTCCATTCCAAAATCGACTTTTTCGACTCTGAGTAACTATTGCAATCCAAAAATTTTATTATACTTCCTGCTTATTCATTTATCTCCAATGCGTTTAGCCACTTGCACAAATACTGTAATTTTAAGCAGCCTATTATATATTTAATTAACAACTTGTTTCACTAATGACTATTTTCACAGCATATCTTTTTCAGGTATTTTTCAAGCGTACTTGATTTAAGCAAGAAAAATTTTAGCAACAAATGTTAAATACATACTGTGTGGGGTTATTTTAATGAATCAGTTTGACTTGTAGATATCCTTTCGTGTTAGAAAATGACTATCTCGGGGGGGATGCACTCCCCACCCGAGAAACAAAAAAACTTTCTCCTCCCGTGAAAGAAAATAATCCCCAGAATTCAATTTCTGATTTTCTTTGTTATTCGCAATTTTTTTGATGCCAATCGATAGTGCTTGATGAGAAGTTGAAAAATGTTGTTTTTTAGCCAAACCGACGTTTTTAGGGCCATTTTTTTGCCTTGAAACATGCTGCATCTCCAAGGATTTTGCGCCGTCCACGTAGGCTCCTGACCCCAAACTCCTTACCTAAAATCACTTTTTCGACTCTGAGTAACTCATTGCAATCCAAAAAAGTTTATTATACTTCCGTTTATATTCATTTACTCCAATGTGTTTAGATACTTGCACAAATACTCGGGCTCTAAGTAGCCTATTATATATTAATTAATCACTCTGTTTCAATGTTCTACGACATTTTTCACATTGCATATCTGTATTTTTGAGTGTACTGATTTTAAGCAAGAAAATTTTTAGTAACAAAATGCTAAATACATATTGAGTGGGGATATTTTAATAGTCAGTTTGAGTTGTACACCTCTGTGCTAGAAAAGGTAGGCCGATCTACGCAAATCGGGGGTATGCACCCCCTTTCCCCGAGAAAACCAAAATACCCCTCCTCCTAGAAAGCAAAAATAATTTTCCAGAATTCAATTTCTGATTTTCTTGTTATTCGCAA
Source organism: Mermis nigrescens (assembly GCA_036768485.1). NCBI lineage: Eukaryota > Metazoa > Nematoda > Enoplea > Mermithida > Mermithidae > Mermis > Mermis nigrescens. The sequence continues at coordinate 45,170,569 of JAVLUZ010000154.1, read as the reverse complement.
TTTTTTTTGATGCCACGTGGATAGTTTTGATGTGAAAAGTTGAAAAATGTTGTTTTTAGCCAAACTGCTGCGAAATATATCTTTACCTTGAAAAATGTTGCATCTCTCAGCGATTTTGGTGCTGTCCACGCTAGACTTTCAAAATTACCATTCCAAAATCACCTTTTCGACTCTGAGTAACTATTGCAATCCAAAAATTTTACTAGTACTCTCCGTTTATTTCAGATGAGCTCCAATGCAAGTTTAGATACCCTGCACAAATACTGCAATTTAAGTATCTAGTTGGTATACTGGTTAACAATTTGTTTCACTTTTTCTACGACATTACATATATTACCTCTTTCAGGTATTTTTGAGCGTACTCCGATGCAAGCAGGAATATTTTTAGTAACAAAAATTAAATACATACTGCGCGGGGTTATAATAGCCAGCTTGAGTTGATATATATCCTTTCGTGTTAGAAGATGACTATCTCGCAAATCGGGGGTATGCACTTCGACCTCGAGAAACCAAAAATACCCTCCTACAAGGAAGCAATCGGCAATCTCAGAATTCAATTTCTGATTTTCTTTGGGTATTCGCAATTTTTTTGATGCCGAGAAAAAACAACATTTTTCAACTTTTCACATCAAGCACTATCCATTAGCATCAAAAATTGCTAAAAAACAAAAAAATTCAAAAATTGAATTCTGGGGGGAATATTTTGGTTTCTGGGAGGAGGGGAATTTAGGTTTCTCGGGGATTGCACACCCCCCGATTGGCGAGATAGTCATTTTCTAACACGAAAGGATATTACAACTCAAACTGACTATTAAAATAACACAGCACAGTATGTATTTAACATTTGTTACTAAAAATATTGCTGCTTACACCAGTACACTCAAAAAGCATCTGAAAAAGATATGCTGTGAAAATGTTATAGAAAAGTGAAACAAATTGTTAATTAATATATAATAGATACTTAAATTGTAGTATTTGTGCAAGTATGTAAACTTGCATTGGAATAAATGAATAAACGGAAGTATAATAAAATTTTTGGATTGCAATAGTTATAGAGTCAGAATTGTGATTTTGGAATGGGATTTGGGGGTCAGGAGACTACGTGGACAACACCAAAATCCTAGGGGTATGCAAGATTTTTCAAAGGTATAAAAATGGCCCTAAGAATGGCGGTTTGGCTAAAAAACAACATTTTTCAACTTTTCACATCAAGCACTATCTATTAGCATCAAAAAATTGCGAAAAAACAGAAAAATTCAAAAATTGAATTCTGGGGGAATATTTTGGTTTCTGGGAGGGGGTATTTTGGTTTCTCGGGGAAGGGGGGTGCCACACCCCAATGTGCGAGAAAGTCATTTTCTAACGCAAAAGGATATTACAACTCAAACTCACTTTTAAAATAACCCCACATATTATGTATTTAACATGTGTTACTAAAAATATTCTTGCTTACATCAGTACACTCAAAAGCACCTGAAAAAGATATGCTGTGAAAAACGTCATAGAAAAGTGAAACAAATGGTTAATTAATATATCATAGATACTTAAATTGCAGTGTTTGTGCAAGTATCTAAACTTGCATTGGAATAAATGAACAAATGGAAGTATAATAAAATTTTTGGATTGCAATACTTATTCAGAGTCAAAAAAGTGATATTGTAATGGGATTTTTGGGTCAGGAGACTACGTGGACAGCACCAAAATGCTAAGAGGATGCAAGATATTTCAAAAGTCAAAAAATGGCCCTAAAAAAGGTGGTTTGACTAAAAAACAACATTTTTCAACTTTTCTTATCAAGCACTATCCATTGGCATCAAAAAACTGCGGAAAAACAAGAAATTCAGAAATTTAATTCTGGGGGAATATTTTGCTTTCTGGGAGGGCGTATTTTGGTTTCTCGGGGGGGCGGGGTGCATACCTCCGATGTGCGAGAAAGTCATTTTCTAACACAAAGGATATTACAACTCATACAGTATGTGTTTAACATTTGTTACTAAAAATATTCTTGCCACATCAGTACACTCAAAAGCATCTGAAAAAGATATGCTGTGAAAACGTCATAGAAAAGTGAAACAAATTGTTAATTAATATATAATAGATACTTAAATTGCAGTATTTGTGCAAGTATCAAAACTTGCATTGGAATAAATGAATAAAGTGAAGTATAATAAAATTCTCGGATTCAGAGTTAAAAAAGTGATTTTGGAATGGGATTTGGGGTCAGGAGACTACGTGGACAGCAACAAAGTCCTGGGGGATGCAAGATTTTTCAAAGGTCAAAAAATGGACCTAAAAATGGTGGTTTGGCTAAACAACATTTTTTAACTTTTCACATCAAGCACTAACCATTAGCATCAAAAAATTGCGAAAAAAAAACAAAATAATTCAAAAATTGAATTATAGGGGGAATATTTTGATTTCTCCCCCTTGTCCCAAAACCGGCTGAAAGTGCCAAGGGGGTGGAAACGGACGACTCACCATCCGCTGGATGTCGTACGGCTAAGCGTTATGGGTTGGAGAAAGACCTGGCGACCTACTCCACAAAATCCGCCAAGAAAATTCTATGGATAGGCTCTCAAATGTATCAGACATGGTGCCCTATGGTAGGACCCCCAGGCCAGAATGTACCGAGACAGCTACTGGGAAGAGCAAAGACCTGCAACAAGTAGTCCTAGAACTTATGATGCACCTAGGGCAAATCCTACAGGAACCCCAGCTGCTGATGCTACTAGCGACAAAATGAAGGGTCTGTGTTGTACAAAATCTCGCCGATTCGCAACATGGAATGTCCGGGGAATGAATCAAGGTAAATTGGACATTGTAAAACGTGAAATGGAGCGACTTGAAATTGACTTATTGGGAATCAGCGAACTGCACTGGACTGACAATGGTTACTTTTATTCAGAAGAGTTCACCATTTACTACTCTGGTCACAACAGTATGAGAAGGAATGGTGTTGCATTTATCGCAAATAAGAAAGTGGCTCAGGCAGTGGAAAGTTACTCAATAATCTGTGACCGCATTATGTCAATCCGTATCCAGGCAAAACCAATCTATATCACAGTGCTACAGGTGTACGCCCCTACCACTGATGCAGATGATGATGTAATTGAACAATTCTATGCTAACATTGAGGAAGCATTAAATCAAGTCCCCAGAAAGGATGTCATCTACCTTATGGGTGATTTCAATGCAAAAGTTGGATGTCATGAAGAACCAGGCATTGTGGGTAGATTTGGTCTAGGGGAGAGAAATGAAGCTGGGGACCGTCTTGTGCAAATTTGTCAAGAAAATCGACTTATGATCACAAATACATGGTTCACACAGCCAAAGCGCCGTCTTTACACATGGACATCCACAAATGGGATATATAGAAATCAGATTGATTACATCCTATGCGAGGGATCTAGTATACAATTTACCCACCAACGTTTTTTGTGTAGTGTGTAATATGTAATGTCTTATGTGTAATGTGTATTGTGTAATGTGTCATGTGTAGTGTGTAATGTGTAATGTGTAAAGTGTTCATATTACACATTATACATTACACAAGACACATTACAATACATTATGGATCGGCTAAAAAACGCTGGTGGGTAAATTGTATACTAGATCCCTATGCAGCCATCGGTGGAGCAGTTCTGTACTAGCTGTCAAAACTTATCCTGGTGCAGACTGTGGCTCTGATCATGAATTATTAGTGGCTAAGGTCAAGGTCAAATTTTGCATTATGAAGAAGACTCTACCACCTAAGAAGTATGATGTCACGAAGATACCACTCACATATACAATCAAAGTGAAAAACAAGTTTGAGTTGCTCGATACTAATGAGAAGTTGCCTGATGAACTTTGGCAGGACATCCGATCAGCTATTATTGAAACAGCAAGAGAATGCATCCCAAATCGGAAGCCAGAGAAAAGATGTGCATGGCTATCTGCAGAAACTATCAAAATTGCTGACCAGAGAAAAGCAGCCAAAGCATCAGGCAAGAGGAATGAGATGGCAAGGCTAAATTCGGAGTTTCAAAGGGCTGCAAGAAAAGATAAAGAAGAGTACTGGGACCAGCAATGTAAGCAGCTAGAAGAAGACAATATGAAGGGTTACATCAGGAATGCATTCGCACAGGTGAAGAGGATTCGAACACCCTTCACAGCTCGCAAAGCAACCATTAGAGATAGGAATGGACAAGAACTGAAAGATCAGCAGTGTATCAAAGATCGATGGCGGGAATATGCTGAAGATCTATATGCCAGCAACAGGAATGTCCCCATACCACAGAAATCTAAAGAAGAGATAAATGATTTTGAGCCACCTATCCTCTCAGAAGAAGTAGCTTGGGCATTAAGACAGCTACCTAATAATAAAGCCCCAGGGATTGACATCATCCCAGCGGAACTTCTAAAGCCTATTCCAGTAGCAATTATCACTATGTTGTGTCAGAAAATCTGGGAGACTAGTACCTGGCCATTGGAGTGGAAAAGATCTATATTCATCCCACTACCAAAAAAGGTGATTCTAAAGATTGCTCCAACTATCGCACTATAGCTCTAATCCCTCATATTAGCAAAGTTCTCCTCAAAATCATACAAAAGCGGCTCAAACATATCATTGAAAGGGAACTACCTGATGTTCAAGCTGGCTTCAGATGTGGTCGTGGCACGCGTGACCATATAGCAAATTTGAGGTGGATAATGGAGAAAGCCCGAGAATACAAAAAGGATATCTACATGTGCTTCATCGATTATACAAAAGCCTTTGACTGCGTCGAGCATGACAAACTATGGATTGCTCTACAAGAACTTGGAGTACCAGTGCATCTGATCAGGTTGATAAGATCACTCTACACTGACCAGGAAGCCACTGTTCGCACTGCTTATGGTGACTCCAATTTTTTCAAGATAGGGAAAGGTGTGCGACAAGGCTGCATTCTGTCCCCTTTCCTATTTAATCTGTATGCAGAAGTCATCATGCGTAAACTTGAGCTAGAAGAATCTGAAATAGGGGTGAAGATTGGTGGTCGAAACATCAACAACATCCGATATGCTGATGACACAACACTTTTCTCAGAAACTGAGAAAGGCCTGAGCCAACTTATTATGCGGATGAAAGAGGAAAGTGCAAAAGCTGGCCTCCACTTAAATATAAAAAAGACCAAGATCATGACGACAGCTGTAGATAGTAGTGTAAAGATAGTAATAGATAATGAAGAGATTGGCTGTGTACAAAACTTCATTTTCTTGGGGTCTCAAATTAATCATAATAATGAATGCAGCTCTGAAATAAAGCGACGGTTAGCACTAGGTAGAAGCGCACTCTTGAGCATGACCAAAATATGGGCCAGCAAAGACATCAGCCTAACAACCAAAGGCAGACTGGTCCGTGCTATTGTTTTCCCAATTGCCACATATGGATGTGAAAGTTGGACCTCAAAAAAAGTAGACAAGAAAAAAATTGACTCATTCGAGATGTGGTGCTGGCGAAGATTGCTCCGTATTCCATGGACAGCAAAAGTAACGAACAAAGAAGTACTGGAACGCACCAAGCCAGATATGTCCTTGGAAGGAAAGATCACAAAGCTTCGACTAACATACTTTGGCCACATAATGAGATCAAATTCATTAGAGAAAGCATTGATGCTTGGAATGGTCAGTGGCAGCAGACGACCAGGCCGCCAAAGAACGCGATGGCTTGATACCATCAAAGCCGACACTGGTCTAACTCTAAATGAATTGAAGGAACAGGTGCACGATAGGAAGGCATGGAGAGAGCTAGTTCACAGAATCGCCGACAGTCGGACACGACTTAGCGGATAATAACAACAACAACATTTTGGTTTCTGGGAGGGGGGTATTTTGATTTCTCGGGGGGGGTGGATACACCCGATTGGCGAGATGGTCATTTTCTAACACGAAGGGATATTACAACTCAAACTGACTATTAAAATAACCCCACACAGTATGTATTTATTATTACTAAAAATACTTGCTTACATCAGTACACTCAAAAGCATCTGAAAAATATATGCTGTGAAAACGTCATAGAAAAGTGGAACAAATTGTTTATTAATATATAATAGATACTTAAATTACAGTATTTGTGCAAGTATCTAAACTTGCATTGGAATAAATGAATAAACTGAAGTATAATAAAATTTTTGGATTGCAATAGTTATTCAGAGTCAAAAAGTGATTTTGGAATGGGATTTGGAGGTCAGGAGCCTACGTGGACAGCACCAAAATCCTAGGGGAGATGCAAGATTTTTCAAAGGTTAAAAAATGGCCCTAAAAATGGTGGTATGGCAGAAAAAACGACATTTTTTAACTTATCCCATCAAGCACTATCCATTAGCATCAAAAAATTGCGAAAAAAACAAAAAATTCAAAAATTGAATTCTGGGGGGAATATTTTGGTTTCTGGGAGGGAAAGCTAACCTCTTGAAGAACTTCACCCGGCCAAATAAAAGTACTTTCTAAATTTTTGCATTTCCGTAGGTGGGATGACACATACTTATGTCTCCTAGGTCTAAAATAGCAGTTTCTCCATTCCAGCTAGCTACTTGTCCTTCTTCAATTACAAAATTAATGACTGCGCTACAAATATTACTGAAGCACCACGAAAAACGAATTGTCAACTTTAATTCAGTGGTTCAAAAACCATCTGCATTTTTGTTTAAATAAAGATTTTCGAACTCCTTATTTTCGTAAGAATTTTGCAAGTGTCGTAAGAAACTGGTTGACTCTCGCTTTTATCTGAAACTATGCCTTTCGAACCGAAAAAAACCCAGTATTTGTACAAATAGTTCGAGTAATTTTCTTTCATTTTTTATGGCAGCAACATTTTTTGGCTCAATTCTGAGGACAGAAAATCGTAGCATTTTGCTTTTCGGGTTTGGAGATCAGTTCCCTAGGTAACACGCATTTAACTGAACGAGGCGAATTTACTGCATGGCCACTACGGCTTGTGCTGCAAATTTGAAAACTTTTGTCACATGATGGCACAATTTACAGAGCACATAAGAGATTTAAATTTATTCGATTTAGATGAACTTACAGCGTGTTGTATAATGCATGTAAAAAATCGATTTAACGTGCAAAACGCTGAGATCATTCAATAATTTTGTAAAAGTACGCGATTTAAAAGGAGAAGATCGAGTTAGGATATGCTGATCGCAAGCGTAAGACAGCTGAATAATTTTAATAAATTTGCGAACTTGTGTATGCGCTCTTTATATACAATCCCTTCGCTCGATATGACTCATTCGCCTGCTTTCTCGGCTTTTTCTGCGCCTACATCGGCGTTTCCGATCTCGCGTTCTTCGTCATCGACGAATTCATCATCGGCACCTGATATTTCGTCAGCATCCCGTGTTTCGACGTCCGAAACGTCTGAGAGGAAAAAATTAGGGGATGAGAATATTTTCGAAAATATTTCTAATTGTTTTTGTTTTAAAAATATTGGACAAATCGAATTTTTTTAATTTTTGCCCTTACATTATTGTATATCCAATTTTGTTGAATATTTCTAGCCAAGAAAAAATAAATCAACAACGATTTTGTCCTTCTTTTTTAATATTCGCAAATTTTGATGTTCAGCGCCTTCTTTAAAGCAAAAATAAGATGCCTTAACGTTCAGTGGATAGATTTAACTTTTGGAGATGTGCAAAAACGTAATACATCAACACAACCAGCTGCATGCACAGTAAAGTTTTTGAACTCAATAAAGCAACTGTTGTGATCAGGCAATTTAGGGAAATATGTAAAAATAATAGAAATAATTTTAAGGATTTCCAAAATCAATTCTAAGGTTGCGATTTTTAAATAGTTTCCAAAATGGCCCAAAATATAAAGAAAGTTACGATATAGCTTGTCACAAACCAAAAAATTCTCACCGCATATATCGGCTCCATTTAACGTAAGATGGGCCCGGCGTTTCGGATCCGGTCGGGCTAGCAGTGTGTCTGGGATCGTTGGATCCACGGCGGCTACTCTGGCCTTGTGCATCGGACAGAAGATGCACAAGCATCTAGGGCGATGCTGGGGGCGCTGGTCGTGACGCTTCTTGTGTTGCTGCTTTTGACGGCGATTGTTCGTCGGGTGGCGGAAACTACTGTGGGAAGGTTGTTGGCCTGAAACACGAGTATTTTCGCCGTCAGATCCCAGTTGATTTCGAGCGATAATCGGGGGGCTATCAGGGTAATTTTCGAATGGGATAAGGTTTCCGTTGTTGTACCAAAGAAATAATTCTTGCCTTTCCATTCTTGGAAATCGGCCTCTGTAGGTACATGATTAGCGGCTTCAATATCGCTATCAACGCCACTACTGGTGTCGTGTGCATGGCAAAAGAAGCGAACCCGTGAAATTAGCAAGGAGGACGTTGAGGCGATCTAAATAGGCTTCATAGGCCACCTCACCGTCCTCGCCATTTGTAATTGCTTGCAAATAATGGTTTTTAAGCTGTCTCTGCATTATCTTCAGGGTCGGCCACTTGTCTGAACTGGATAGGTACGTCAGCAGCTGCGTCCTCAACTGTCGAATTCATCTCCAAAGTTCTCAGTTGGCGCCAGCGAACATGTTCGGGTCGGCGGCAGCTGTTGATCCTCTATATTGAGAGGAAAACTTACAAAATTTATATAGCCAGATGTCAGCATTCTCGGAGCAGACCAGCATCTCCCATGTCTGAAACTCCCAAATTTAAATGATTCTCATTTATTTCATTCTGATTTTGGGTCGAAATGTTATTATTTGTAGGTCGTTTAAAACTGACCGAAAAGTGAACGGTTCTTTCTTGGCTTTTTGACCTTTCGGCGTTTCGCGGGTTTTCAGGTTGAGGTGATTGACCCTGTATCCTTGGGTAAGGACTCGGATTTCGCGCCCTGAATGCATCCTCTCTGTTAAATGTGCCATGTAAGTTCTGTCTTGCGTTATAATTACGATAATATCGATTATTGCCATTTTTTAATGTGTTTCTTTTTGTTGCCCATTACCTCTGAAATTTATCCTTTGAAAATCATTCAAATTACGATTTGCATAACCCTATGAATTATGATTTAAATTTCTACTTAGAGCATTATTATTGCGATCCATTATTATTACCACTAAAATTTTGATAATTACCCGAACGAATCGGCGGTGTCTTGTAATAGCACAATTCGGTTTGATGATTATTTCGGCGGCAGAATTCGCAGCGGCGAGTACTGCGTTCCAATAACGCCTTTATCTGGTCGAGTTTTCGATCCAAAGACATTTCTGAAGATAAAATTGTTAAATTGTAATCTGATTTCGACTCATTTGGGTAGTCTTGTATTTGTTCTCGAAAGACTTGGCTTTCAGTATATGATGCCCTTCTAATAGCATCTGCTAGGGGTTTTCAAATTCTTGATATTTAAGTCCTTCATAAATTTTGGGTAAAAGACCACGAATATAAATAGGTTGTACTATGCTTACTCGACTTTGTTCTGAAAGTTGGGAGTAAGCCGACCTTACGAGCTTTTTAACCTTTCAGAAAATTCTAACGCAGATTCAGTTTTCCGTTGCTTGGCATCATACACCATGCCCTGATATATATCGCTATCACGACCCTCTAAAATTCAGTTTAAGCGCGTCTATTACGTCATCAAAAGTAGAATCACGATAAGTTTCTAAAATGTTAGTTAGAGTCGCAAGAGCGGTTCCAGTGAAATTTAATTCCAAAATGCAATATTACAAGCATCATCCGCATTTGAAACGCCCTGAAGAACCATGTATTTTTGAAATTTTTTAATCCATTCGTGAAAAGATTCACCAAAAGCTCCAGAAAATGGTTTGGGAGGCCTTTGGGTCATTAAGGCACCAAGGCGCTGAAGAGGCTCTCCTATTGGACCTGACACATTCGGGTCTACGCGCTGTTGGATAAGTTCTTCTAGGTTCGTCACTTTTCGGATTAATGGGGCACCAAATTCGTCAAAAGCATTTTTAAAAGCTTCTTCCATTGATTTCGGATCAAAAGTCATTTTTCATAGAACTGCTTTTTTTAATTTCTGAATCAAAAATTCTTTAAAGTAAAGGTGCAGAACTTTCAGGAAATATATTTTCTTGCTTCTCCGCTTCCCAAGTTTCACTCTGTCTCGACGTTCTCGGAGTAAAAGGCACAATATTTTTAAATCGAGTTGACTGCACACTTGCTTTGGGGTTACTTTGATCCCTAGGTAAAGCAAATGAAGTATGCAAAGAATCCAAAAATATTTGATGAGCCTTAAGAGTATCTTCAAAGGCTTTTGTAGCTTTTGGATCAGAAAATTCTTCAAAAGAGTATAAAGCGCTTCTTGAGCAGTATTTCCCTTTTCAGAGTCAGAATTTGAATCCGTTTTTACTTTATTTAGAAATTTTTTTCGCTTTGTTTTTCTTTTGATCTACCCTGACCGTTACTTTATGAGAATACACGTAACAAATGCAAAAAGCACACGTATTTGGAAAAAGGGGTGCTGAAGTCGCCGGCCACTCGTTTTCAGCAAATTATATAGGAGAAAACGAGTTAACTCAGCTGACTCAAAATCACGACGAAAAAAATTCAGCAAAAAAATCTCTTTAAAAAACTTCTGGGTATGTCTCCAAAAATTCAATTTTTATAATAATTTCTTGGATGTCTCCAAATAATAAACTTCAATTATAATATCTGGTATGTCTTCAAATAATAAAGTTTTATAACACTTCCTGATATGTCTCTAAATATTCAATTTTACAACACTTTCTGGGATGTCTCCAAATATTTAATCTCTTTGTTCAGTTTATTCAATTAACTCGGAAGTTATTTAATGGCAACATTTAAAACTTATTTATCATCTTATTCTCACTGTCTTTTCTGGATTTCCAATATTACTCCATGTCCGGGTTCTAGTTATTGCACATCATTCACACCAGATATTGACTGCTGGAAAAAATTCTAGCTTCGTGACTTTATCAGGTGGCTGTGCAAAAGCGATTCCTCATTTTCTAACACGAAAGTCTCTTACAACTCAAACTGACTGTATTTTCTAAGTAACACCACACAGAATGTATTTAACATTTGTTACATTTATAAAATATTCTTCCTTACATCAGTACATTCAAAAGCCTCTCAGAAAGATATGCTGTGCAGAAATGTCATAGAAAAGTGAAGCTCAGTGTGTCCATTAATACATAATAGATACTTAAATTACAGTATGTTGTGCGATATCTAAACTTGCATTGGAATAAATGCAATTCAACGGAGGCCTACTACAATTTTTGGATTGCAATAATTATTCAGAGTCAAACCAGTGATTGTAGGAAATGGGATTTGGGGGTCAGGAGCCTACGTGGACAGCAACAAAAACTTAAGGGGATTTTTTTCAAAGGTCAAAAATGAGCCTGAAGATGGTGGCATGGCGAAAAAACAACATGTTTTCAACTTTCCACTTCAAGCGCTATCTCAACACCATCAGAAAATTGCGAAAAAGGATTCAAAAGATGGGACTCTCGGAGAGAATATTTGCGCTTTCTGGGAGGGTGTTTTGGATTCATCGGGGGTGCATGCCCCTGGTGGGCGAGATACTCAATTTCAAACAACACAAGGATCTTACTGAACTCAAACTGACTATTGCAAATAGCACCTTACACAAGTGGAACGTATTTAATATTTGTTGCTAAAAACAGTTCTTGCATACATCGGCACACTCAAAAGCATCTGAAAAGGATATAGTGTGAAAACGTCATAGACAAATGTAACAAATTGTATTAATGACATATGTAGTAGATACTTGGATTGCAGTATTTTGTGCAAGCCTCTAAACACGCATTGGAATAAATGAATAAACGGAAGTATAATAAAATTTTTGGATTGCAATAGTTATTCAGAGTTAAAAAGGATTTTGGAATGGATTTGGGGGTTAGGAGACTACGTGGACAGCACCAAAATCCTGGGGATGCAAGATCTTTCAAAGGTCAAAAAATGGCCTCTAAAAATGGTGGTATGCGTGAAAAACAAGATTTTTCAACTTTTCACATCAAGCACTATTCATTGGCATCAAAAGATTGCGAGAAAAACAAAAAAATTCAGAAATTGAATTCTGGGGAATATTTTTGTTTCTGGGAGGGATGTATTTTGATTCTCGGGGGTGCATACCCTCGATGCTGAGAAAGTCGTTTTCTAACACAAAAGGATATTACAACTCAAACTGCACTATTAAAATAACTCCACACAGTATGTATTTAACATTTGTTACTAAAACTATTCTTGCTTACATCAGTACACTCAAAAGCATCTGAAAAAGATATGCTGTGAAATGTCATAGAAAAGTGGAAAAAAATTGTTAATTAATATATAATAGATACTTAAATTACAGTATTTGTGCTGAAGCACTAAACTTGCATTGGAATAAATGAATAAACGGAAGTATAATAAAATTTTTGGATTGCAATAGTTATTCAGAGTCAAAAAAGTGATTTTGGTATGGTATTTGGGGTTAGAGACTACGTGGACAGCACCAAAATCCCGGGGTGATGCAAGGTTTTTCAAAGGTCAAAAAATGGCCCTAAAGATGGTGGTATGGTGAAAAAACTACGTTTTTAAACTTTTCACATCAAGCACTATTCATTGGCATCAAAAAATTGCGAAAAAACACAAAAAATTCAGAAATTGAATTCTGGGGGGGAATATTTTCGTTTCTGGGAGGGATGTATTTTGATTTCTCGGGGGGGTGCATACCCTCGATGTTCGAGAAAGTCGTTTTCTAACACAAAAGGATATTACAGCTCAAACTGACTATTAAAATAACTCCACACAGTATGTATTTAACATTTGTTACTAAAAATATTCTTGCTTACATCAGTACACTCAAAAGCATCTGAAAAAGATATAGCTGTAAAAACGTCATAGAAAAATGTAACAAATTGTTAATTAATATATAATATATACTTAAATTACAGTATTTGTGCAAGTATCTAAACTTGCATTGGAATAAATGAATAAACGGAGGTATAATAAAATTTTTGGATTGCAATAATTATTCAGAGTCAAAAAAGTGATTTTGGAATGGGATTTGGGGGTTAGGAGACTTACGTGGACAGCACCAAAATCCTGAGGGGGTGCTAGATTTTTCAAAGGTCAAAAAATGGCTTTAAAAATAGTGATATGGCGAAAAGACAATATTTTTCAATTTTTCACATCCAGCACTATCCATTTGCATCAAAAAATTGCGAGAAAAAACAAAAAAATTCAAAAAATTGAATACTGGGGGAATATTTTGGTTTCTGGGAGGAGGGTCTTTAGGTTTCTTCATGGAGGGGTGCATACCCCGATTGGCGAGAGAGTCATTTTCTAACACAAAAGGATATTACAACTCAAACTGAGTATTAAAATAACCCCACATAGTATGTATTTAACATTTGCTACTAAAAATAAATCAGTACAGTCAAAAACATCTGAAAAAGATATGCTGTGAAAATGTCATTAGCGGAGTAGCTGAAGAAATTTGTTTTTCTGTCTCGAACCCTTTACACTAAAACCATCACAGGTCATGTAATATTGCGGAAAAGAGAAGAATAAAAGGGTTTTGAGGTATTGTAATCCCCTACAACATAAAACCGATTGGACTTCACATAAACCAAAAAGTGAGTTAGATAAGCTGAAGGACATGCAAAGAGTAAAAAACCGCGTATACTTTACATTTTTGTGCTACGACTATTGAGTGTAAAAAAATTTTAACGTCAGACTCGTAAGCTACAACTCAGGGACAACATTTTTAAAAAAATTGGCCCTCCGCGAATTGTTTGATTTTTCGGTTTACAACTTTACACACTCATTGCTAATCCGGTATTGAGTGTAAAGAAAAAAAGGTACATCGAGTTTTTAAATTATCTATCGTTTAAAAAAAACCGCACCTCCCAGATGTGTACCGTTCTTACTGTGAGGGGGGACACGAAATTCGCACTCGCTGTAATGAACATAAAAGAAAAAAGGTGGCCAAGTATATTACAGGTAGCGCTATCGCGCTACCTATGATACATAGCGCTGGTGCATTCGAACTAATGTAAATTACATATTCATTCGACTTTTGAATGCATCGTTGTATATTCAATTTGCGCTTCCTCTCCTCACCAGACATGCCCATGGAGATTTTGAGAATAGATCCTTAAAATAAAGAAATGAAATAATTTCATCGGTATAAAAAGGCAAAATGAAGGCCAAAAATTGATGAAAATTGAAATTTTCTTAAAAATGTTTTAAAGTGTTCAGAAACGCTTTAATTACGTGTTTTTAACACTATTTTAGCGCTTACACCAGATTTTGAGATAATGTTGATCCAAAAAACAATTCTTCACCCCTCAGACCGGCTGTCGCTTCCCCAAATCGGCCATGCTTTGCATCTATGATCCTCACCACCGTTATATGTACCTACTTGCGTTTTCTGTGATGAAAACGCTAATGGGTTTTTTATTTCTGACAGAGGCCGAGCTGCTGCGCGACTTCTAATAATTGCTTAATATTTTTTAAGATCTTTTTTTCATTGTTTATTCATTCGTGATTGCTGCGTGTGGTGCGGCAAAAAAATTACGGGATAGATGGCTTGTTAGTTAAGTGACAAATCTCTAACTCAGCTATGGGCTGGGCCAAAAATGTGGGGGTTTGACAAATTAAATTTTAAAGGTGAAAAAAAGAAAAATCAAGGCAATAGGCATACAAATAGGAGGGAGACAGGGCCGATGTTACGCGTAGGCGTGACTCACACCTGGGCGTGAGGGGTATATATACCCCAAGAAACCAAAATACCTCCCAGAAACCAAAATACCCCCTATTATTCAATTTTTGGAATTTTTGTTTTTTTTCGCAATTTTTTGATGCCAATGGATAGTGCTCGATGAGAAACATTGAAAAAATGTGTTTTTTCGCCATACCACCATTTTTAAGGCAATTTTTTACCTTTGAAATATCTTGCATCCACCCCAGAATTTTGGTGCCGCCCACCTGTGGCGTGACTGGTTTAGACTCCCGCGAATCCAAAATGCCCCCCGCAGATAAGGGTAGATGCCAAAATTAAATTTTAGCCATGCTTTTTTCGCGATATTCGCCCCATACAGAGTCTGCCTGACCCAACTCCCGAATTCGATTTGCGGCCCATTATGATGGCTAGTGCTCAGACGATCAGACTGCTTTGAATATATCAACTGCAGAAATTCGACAGAAATAGCCTCAGGTCATGAAATCGAATAATGTACAAATTTGCATATTTATTTGCAGTTATTGTTCCGTTAATGGTATACATAGAGAACTCTGGCTTAGAGCCATGAAAGCCCATCCGCTACCGTTTTCACACGATTTGTTTTTCTCAAACGCGTTGTACCAATGCATGGACAGCAGCCAAGTTGAGGGTTTAAGACCGGCAAAAATCCCTAAAAAACATGCCAAAAATTCAATTCAGGGGTTTTTGCGGGAGGGTTCAGATTCTGGAGGTTTAAACCCCTAAACTTCCCACGCACATGTGCCGCTTACGGGCTACAAAAGTAGGTACCTACAGCTATTTGCACTAATAACATGAAACCAGTGTTATGAAGTGGTGGCTAAAGGCCACTTAGCGTAAAATATCACTTAGCGTAAAATATCACAAGTTTGGACCTTTCGCGGAAAAAGGAAGCACGCCGACATTATGTAAATTGTCAGACTAAAATTCAATTTTTGCTGCGGTCTGAAATTTTAAGTAGCCCTAACTATAAATGGACGTGGACGAGTGTCTGGGCCGGGCAGGGCGCCATAGGCGGGTAGGACCGAAATTCGAGAGGGAGGGGTGTGCAAGATTTTTTCCAAAGGTCAAAAAATGGCCTTAAAAATGGTGGTATGGCGAAAAAACACAATTTTTCAACGTTTCTCATTGAGCACTATCCATTGGCATCAAAAAATTGCGAGAGAAAAAACAAAATAATTTCAAAAATTGAGTTCTGGAGGGGATATTTTGGTTTCTGGGGAGGGGTATGCGGCCTTCTGGGGGTGCATACTTCCGATCCCGCACCCCACGCCCACGTGTGCTGGGCACCCGAGAGACTAGCCAAATCCAGCTAATCCTTAGAGAAATTGAATTTGAAAATTTTCATTTTTCCGTGATTTTCGATGCCATCGGATGGAGCTATAAGAAACGTCGAACGTGATATTTGTCGTTCCTTTCTTTTTCGGCACGTTTTTGACGTTTACAAATTTTCGTATCCTAGAATTTTTTTGCTGCTTATGTCTGCATGATCGTTCTAGACAGGCAGGCATCGTCCTGGAACAGGTTCTCGAAAAATTAGGCACGCTTTAGACAATTAGTCATTCATTAGCGTAGTTATACTTTCCAGGTTTGATGAAGCTTGAAGAACGTTCAGCGATTTTGACCGTATGAAAACATTTTTCCATAATTCACAAAAATTTTTTTGAAATCAAGGAGTAGGTATCTATTAAAATAATCAGAATTCGACATGCTGAAAACCTTGACGCGAAATTAAGGATTTTTTCCGGATGTGACAAGTAGGAAGTTAAGATGGGTATCTATCGTCTCTTAAATTCGTGCCTGTCATCTCATGTTCTTAATTAAAGAAAATGCATAAAGTGATGCTAAGTATCCGAACTTTATGTAAATACAGAGCTCAGTCGCTTCCATCGCTTTTCGCAAAAAAACAAACAACAAGAAAACAGGCTTCAATCACACATGGGCGTGGGGGTTTGGGGGTGCAGGTATAAGCCCCCTCAGAACTTGAAAAAACCTCCGTAGATTACTGTAGACCCCCAGAATTATATTTTTAGTAACATTTTTGGCGATTTTTGGCAATTTTGGCGATTTCAACCCCCAGAATTTTCTTGCTGCCCATGTATGGCTTTAAAACAATTTCCTATTCAAGTTTAGTCATCCGTCCCACCGCGGTCGCGACCAGCAAGTCACCATTTTCTTTGCCAACGGTCGACGACGTCGCCGTAGAATCGTTCGTTGCGCTTTGCTTATAAGACGTCAGCTCCGGGCTCGTGTTGATGGCCAGCGGCGGCAAAGAAGACGACGGCGTTTCGTCCTGCGACTGTTCAACCAACGGCGACATCAAACCACCACCGCCGCCTACTTTATTTTGACTGTAAAGTATTTGTTGCGCGTGGTATTGAGTCGCTTGTCCATAATGGTGGCGCGATTGTTCGCCGGTGACAGTATTGCCGGTAGCCGTTAACGCTGTGCCACGCACTCGGGGCATTTTCTGCCCCGCCGCCGTGTACTGATCGCTATACGGCTGAGTAGGTTGATTGATCCTGTTTGGTAATAATGAATTTCGGCAAACATGTAATGGCTCGAAATTTTGGGTGGGTTCCCGGCGAGCATGCACAGCATGAGAATTCTGAAGGCGGGGGGTTGAAATTTTAAAGTGCTTTTTTTGGGCTAAAAAATAGTGGGTACGCGTCAAAAACGCCGTTTTTCGGCGTTTCTGACGATGCTCTATCTTTCTAGAGCATAAAACAGAAAAATTTCAAAAAAGGTCGGACAAATTGAACAAGATATGGTTAACATCAGGCCCGCATCTAGGATCCGGCCAAGGAAGGGGGGCGGACTCAACATAAATTGGTCTATATATAGGGAAATTCGTCGAAGGAGCTCGCAAAAACCGCATTTTTCGACGTTTCTCCACATGCTCTATCCATTGATATAACAAAATTCGAATTTTTTCGAAAAAATTCTATAACTCAAAAGGCTAAGAAAAGTGTCATGTTATGGTCGCGCTTGGGCCAAAATTATGGAAAACACTCACATCTGGCGCGAAGCGCCGAAAAGTTCTAAGATTTTGCGACAAAGACATGCGATTTTTCCATCTTTCCGTGCATTATCTTACCTTACAAAATTTTTTCCGGCAAAGGGGGCGCCTGCACCGCCCCCCGCCCCCTAAATCACGGCCCTGGTCAACATAATAATATGGCGCGAAGCGCTGAAAATTTCACTCTTTGAGCTGATAGCCATAAACGCTTGCAAAAGCACCTTTTCTAGGAATTGTTTGGGAATTTCTGAAAACTTTCGAAAAATCGAGAATTCTTGGGGTTGAGGGGGTGAAAAAATTTCCTAGAGGGTAAAAATTTTTCTACGAGGCTCGAAACCCACCCCTGAACCACTCCCCCAAGATCATGTATGGTATTTAGCTATTTTTAGGAAAGGAGGTTGATGACCTACAATTTTTGGCCAAAGAAACACCTCAGCCAAAAATTTCAATTTTTTTTTCAAAAATCGGGAGTCAACAATAATCTGGCTTTGGAAAGGAGACGACCAACTTTGGGTGGGGAATCCCCCATCCCCCTGTTACATGTATGAATTTCAGTGTGTTTTTTGTATTTTTTTATTAGAGAAAATCTTCGCGCCATAAAGAGAAGGGGCGCTTAATAATAAAGTATATAGGGTGTTAGTGAAAAACTTAATAAACGTTACGAATTATAAACGAAAGTAATACATAGAAACACTGTAAGCGTTAGTATATAGACATAATAGTCACTAAAAAGCATTTTTTTGAATTTCGTCGATTAACAAATCTTTTATTTTAGCTATTATATCATAACAATGAATACGTTTCCACCAATGAAAATAATTCTTTATTATTGTAATAAAATATCTCCAAATATCAACTAATTTATCATTCTTTTCTAATTCATTTCTTGTCAGTGTGTGTGTGTGTGTGTGTGTGTGTGTGTAGTGTGTGTGTGTGTGTGCATGTGTGCTCAGACATGCATAGCATGGGAATTCTGGGGGGGGTTGAAATTTTGGAGTGCATTTTTCAAACTCAAAAATGGTGGATACGCGTCAAAAAGAAATTTTTAAACGGTTTGGACAATGCTCTATCTTTCTAAGACGTAAAACCTGAAAAAATTTTGGTAAAAAACCGGATAAATTTAACACAGTGCATGTAGTCAAATCATTAAATATTAATGCGATAAAGTAATCAAAAAATTTTGCAACATAAACCCAATTAGCTAAAAAGTAAATAAAACACGTACAGTAGGTGCATAAGTTTGATATTAGACTATTTATGCAGAAGGGGTATAAGTTTTGAATGCATTGATTGGATCAAAATCTAGAACTAAATCTACATAACATTAGATACATGTACCTATGCATGCATAAATGCCTAACGATTCGCTGCATGTAATTAAACGAAACGCTGCATGTAAACTCTATAATTTGTGTAGTTGCTCGATTTCAAATAAGCGATAATTGATGGATTTGAATTTATGAATTTAAAAGATTATAATTACTGAATCTCATAACATTTTATATCCTAGTTCGGCGTTATAGTGCAAGTTACTCTGCTTCACGTGATTGAAAGATGAATGTTCATTATTCCACGGAGTTGAGGTGAATTAATTCGAGTCATAGCGTCACACCAATCATTAGTTTATTTTACTAAATGTCAGACAAACATCAAATAATTCACTTTACCTCGCATTTCGTTTCTCAGTCACTAAAGACAGCTTATGTACCTACAGTTTTTTTGTGATATGAGTATGTTTGAATCTGATATCTTGAAAGCAAATAGCCATAAAATTATACTGAATTTGAAGAAATTTAGACTTAGCCAATTCACAATATCATTTTCATTCTAAAACTGCGAACAGGATGCATGATTAATATGTCTTGAATTTGTTTACTAAACCCGAGCAAGCGTTCTTTCATATTTCGCAGGGTTTTATCCGATTCTACTCTTGCTAAAGAATGCATTATATTAGAAATTGCAACTGGCCAAACATCGCGAGCAATAAATCACCAAATTGATGAGCTAGCTGTAAACAAAGAACAGCAAACTTCACCGACTTACACATTGTTCTTGTCAAGCATGAATAACTCGATAGAAATATTGAAAACATTGAAAAAGTGTAGAGATTGTATTTTGCGTACAAGTTCAAAATTTCGGCTTTTGTTCGGTGTCAGAAGAGTCTTTGGATCCATACATGTAACCGCTTAAAATTCTGGGCGTGACGTCGCCGGCCATTCTTAGAGGGGGTTGACCTCCATATTTTGGTTAAAAATAGCAAGAAGTATGTAAAAATGGCAAAAAAACGCATGTTTTCCCCAGAAACTCCAGAAGTAGGAGCGGTCAAAAACTTTTATGACTTTGAAGGGAAGAGGGACGACCAGCTTTTACTGGGGGGATTCCCCATCCGCCTGTTATGTGGCTGCCTGGATCCAATAAATATTGAAGAGGGAGAGGTAACACCTGCATGTCATGCATTAGCCCAGGAGAAAACTTGTTTATATTAAATGAGTGTATAAAAAGAAGCGTTTCCAAGTCAACAGATTGCAAGAAGTAATCAGTGAACCAGTGTGTTATGCAATTTGTTTTCTAAGTTGCTGTTAAGCATGATACACAGGGTAAGAAAAAAAGGACGTGGTTTTTCTATCATCGTTTTAGACAAAGGATAGGTAATGGCAAAGCTTAACTCAATCATGAATTAAGCAATATGCGGACTTAATGCGTCTTCGGTCGATTACGAAAACCAATTACCGCAAAAGAATGATAAAAATTATAGTTTATTCTCGTCATCGTTGACAACGCACACCATTTCTACAAAGATAATCCCACTTCTTCATGTGTCCCGTCTCATGTTTTCAGCGCCCATGTGCACGTCAGACGGTGCGAATATGAAAAGAATTTAGGTAAAACAATCCCATATCATAAGTAAACCAACTTTTTCGAATACGTACCTCACTTCCTCTAGCAAATCAATTACAGGTGCACATCATCGGTGGTCGGGTCGGGGGTCAGCCATTGATGTTAATCCCATATTTTTTACTTTATCTGAATAATTATGCTGTTTTTTTAAATTTGAGCTGACAAATTTGTCGATACATATGACGAGCCTAAAATTCTGGGGTTTCCAGGCTTAGAAAAACTAAAAAATCGACTTATTGTTCAAATAACGTGAACAACCTGTTTTTAATAGGCAGACTCGGGTCAATTTTAAATCCCTTGTAGGAAATTAATGATGTCTATTTTAGGCCTTAATTTTACCTCAATTTCACAAGAAAAGTTTCCCTTGTCGTTGGAAAGGTTAGTACGTGGAATATTGGAGAAGGTTTGACTCTTGTCAGTAAGATGGAAGTCTAAAAGAAAATTCAAGGTGAAATGACTTGAATCAAAAAAGCAAGTGCCTATTGCCTACACTGAATGATTGCTCATCCTATCACCAATACTGCATAATGACGATAGTATTAGCGTTTCTTGAGCCCAATATATAATTAAAGAAATTCATTTATTCTCAAGGGCAGGCTTGGTTCACCGGTCAGATCTAGGGTCGTTCGTCGTTCTCTTGTATTCACTGATTAAGAATGAAATGTCAATCCGAAACAGAAGAGCAACAGAGGCGCATGAATGATGTTGCGATGTAAATATTATTTAATCTCGTATCCTACGACGCAAAGTGTTTGTAATAGAATCATTTTTGCATAAAATTGCGATGAAAATCGATGAGTCATCGCCAAACGAAGTTTAACCTGGTAGTTCGAACTATAAATTCTCAATCCCTTCAAAGGCAACAAAAATAATTAATAGGTACATCTTTGACAGCTGTTAATTTTTTGAATTCTTTAACCGGACAGCATTCATATTTGCTTTCCTGTAAATGCTGAAATGCAACAGGCGCGCATCTTCTTATTTATGACAAAGTAGACTTAAGTCATGCCATGCTGATGTGAAAACCTGGGCCCAGTTGCAATAAACCTACTTAAGTACGAGCTGGTGCTTATGTACCAGTTTAAGCAACAGATTGTTACTCAGACAGTTGCAATAAGATTGGAGCTGCTGCTTATCTTAAGCACGTGCTTTTAAGCACATACTTAAGCTTGGGCTTAATTTTGGACTGTTGCAATAAAGTAAGCACATGCTTATCTTGGTCCGAGTTGATGCTTAACTTTATGAGTGGTCGAAGGCACTCATAAGTACCAGCTTGGCCGCGTTGACTAATGTTTTCCATGAATTCGCAGACACATTCATTAGATATTCTTGCTGAAAAATCATTTAAAATATGCGAGAAAAAGTCAATCTATTGAAATAACGGGGTGGTGATCATACTTGTGCATATACAGAACGGAAATTCTGGGAGGTTTGACCTAAAAATTTTTAATAAGTCCTTTTTGGCTCACGATAGATACGTGTCAAAAACGTTTCAATTTTTTCCAGGATGTTTTTTCTTGCTAGAAAGTGATCAAGAAAAATTTAATACGATTTAATAAAATTTAGTCAAAACTGACTACAAAAATCAATACTTTCGGACTAAATAAAAGATCGCTAAAAAGGTAAAACAAGTCGTTTTCGACGAGAGTCTGATAACAAACATTCTACGAGGTGAAAAATTTTTTGCGGGGGTAGAGGGGGCTAGGCTAACACCAAGATTGTGTACAGCGGTGTCTTGATTTTGTTCATTAAAGATATAGATTTTTTGGTTAGGAGGATTTTTTAGTTTTTAAGTTCATTTTTGAGCTTAAGTTGGAAAGTAAATTCGACATTACGAATATTTTTTCAGAAAGTGGTCAAATGTTACATAGCAAAACGTTCGCTATTTCGCACAAAATTCTTTAATTGGGGATTATTTTCGATTTAATTGTGAAGCTAGTTCTTGTTTTTCTCGCCAGCATGAGTACTTTACGGGCGGGAAGTAATATATTAATTATTTGCATATTACAAAAAATTTTTGTCAGAAGTTTCTCAAATGTAGTATAAATAGGAAAGCGTTAGTTTGCCTTATTTCGTGCAACATTTTTTTATTGGAATTGTTTTCGATTTTATTGGGGAGGGCTAGTTCTTGTTCTTCTTACCAGCATCAGTGCGCAATAAACTAATCATTTGCATTAGAAAAAACAGCATTTATCATTCAGCTATTATTCTATTAGAAATTTGGAATATTGCTGTTAAAAATATCGATCTTACATGGCGGCATTAAGTAAACAGTTTGAATAATGAGGTTTCAGTACCATAGGTGGGCAGCACCAAAGTTCTGAGGAGGGGTGTGCAAGATTTTTTCAAAGGTCAAAAAATGGCCCTAAAAATGGTTGTATGGCCGAAAACACCACTTTTCAACGCTTATCATCGAGCACTAATCATTGGCATCAAAAATTTGCGGAAAAAACAAAATTTTTTCAAAAATTGAATTCTGGGGAGGGGGTATTTTGGTTTCTGGGAGAGGTGCATACTAGGGATGTTCCGGTTCCAGGTTTTTCAAAAAATCGGTTCCGGTTCCGGTTCTTGGAAAACAAGAATTTCGGTTACGGTTCCGGTTCCGGTTCTTGCGTAAGTTGGAACCGTCGGTTACGGTTCCGGTTCCGGTTCTTCAACTAGAGAACCGTAGGTTCCGGTTCTCGGTTTCTGTGTTAAAGTATATACGCTCTTGATAGCTTGACTTCACCGGAACATGTGACGATGTAATCGAAAGATAAATTATTCAGGAAGTCGTTTCTATCTGGCAACTGCACGTTCAAATAAGTTTTACGTCTAGTTGACAATTTACTTATAAATCACTGAATATTATTGTGTTTCTTAATTGGAGGCTTATACGAAATCGAAATGCTTAATTTATGACGAAGATCTGCTGCAATGGTGGAAACAGAAGTCGAAGAATTTGCCGATTCTCGCGTTTATAGCTAAACAGTATCTTGCAGCCAGTGGTGGATCTAGGATTTTCCTAAGGGGGCAGTATTCCAACTTTTCCAAAAACGGTCGAAAATAGGTCCAAAAATTTGCCCTTAACGCGCGAAACAGCGTTTTTTCGGCGTTTTACAATGTATACTTTACATTAAATCACTTTTGACGCAATATTTTTTCTAAAAATTTTAAAATTTTCGACAATTTTGTGCTAAAAATCACTAAAATTCTTTGACTTTATCAGAATTCTGGCGCGAAGCAGTTTTTTCTACAAGATCCGTTTGACATGTACAAAGATGATCCCCAAAAGTCTTTGTACATTGTGTACACACAAATTTTTGGGAGCGCCTAAAAATTTGACATTTTTCCTTTCGAAATGCAGTTTCTGCCATAATAAAGATAAATAGAGCACACAATCAGTCATTTCGACGCGAAGCGCCGTAAATTTCTGCAAATTCTAGACCTTTTTAGTAATTTTTGTCTCTCCAAAATTCTTCGTACATGTACAAAGACGATCCTGAAAAGTCTTTGCACATCGGGAAAATCTTTGCTGAATACAAAACCGTGGCGCGAAGCGCCGGAAATTTTGTGAGATTAAGACGGATAGACGTCAAGAAGCATGATTTACAGCTTGATTTACTGTATTTATAGTATTTGATGCGAAACATCGAAATTTTTAATTGAAAATAGAAGAAAACTATGCAAAAATAGCTGTTTCTGTTGATAAAATTGTTTTGAAACCTACATGAACAGAAAATGGCTTCCAGGTGGCTAAGAAAGTAAATAAATGTCATTAATAGGTATCATCCGGCGCGTAGCGCCGAAAAATTCGAGAAATTATGGTCGCTGAGGGCAAAAAAATAATTACTTATTGTATATTCATTCTTTATCTCGCCAAATATTTTTGGCAAATGGGGCGGCCCCCCGCCCCCGTAAATTCGCCCCTGCTTGCAGCGCCAGCTACAAGCGTTCCATCGGAACAGCTGTTCAGTTGCACTAGAATAATTTACAACCCTCTCAGAAACAGGCTACATGGCGAAGAAGCAGAACGACTGTTATTTTTAAAATATAATTTACCCGGAACAATACTAAGGTTTAGTCTGTAATCTTTTGGGTAATAATAGGTTGACTTGCTGTTTCATGTCTTCACTAAATTCTATGAAGTTCGATTTCAACTCTAATTTTAAAAAACCGATAACCGACTCCAAAAAGATCGGTTCCGGTTCCGGTCCTTAGAAAATCAAAAAATCGGTTCCGGTTCTGGTTCCGGTTCTTAAAATATCAAAAAAATCGGTTCTCGGTTCCGGTTCCAAAAAATGGTCGGTTCCAGCCGGTTCCGGTTCCGTTAACCGGCACATCCCTAGTGCATACCCCCTAAACCTTCCACGCCCAGGTATGTTCAGTACCAGCTATCTGAGGTCAGTTGATGGGAAAGAAAGATGCGAAATTCTTTGCTTTACTAAGCCGCAATAATACGCAAGGTGTAATTTAAGCGAGAGTATATTAGACAATCTTATTTCATTGCTGAAGTGTTCAGTCTACGAGAAAATGCGTTTTTGACTGTAAATTTGATATCCGCTCGGCCCAAGTTTTGCCCTGTTTCTCATAAAAATATTGTTTTTGACATGCTAAATTCATTTTGGTCGAACCATTAGGGTCATATGCAGTTTCCTTTTATCAGGAGGAAGGTCAGTGCAAGTTTTTTAAATTAAAATGCTTTTAAGGATGCTAATTCACACTTTCTGGTAAATCGAATGTTTTTTGCAAATAGCTTTTGATTTTTTCCCTGTCGTTTGCTGGGCTCCATTTACACAGAAAATTTACCATTTTTTTCATTCTTGGAGGTCTTAATCACAACTGGGCGTGGGGTTTGGGGGTATGCAGCCCCCAGAAACCAAAAAAATCTTTTGACCTTCAAAAATCTTGTACCCCCAGAATTTTCTTGCTGCCCACGTATGGGTCTTAATCCCCAAACTATTACGTTTACGTCTGACGACAATTTTTTCTTTTAGGAAAAACTATTTGGAAGTCATTATCAAATCCTCAACACACGACCAGAGTGAAAAGGATAATTTTTATGTTGTGCATGTCAATTTGAAAGCATTCTTTGGGCTTTTATAAAAAATTGAATAATACATTTGGGCTGAGGCACCAACTTTCTTGAATCCGAAGAGCAAGGCTTACGAGCTTATTGATCGTCGTTAGTCTGGGTGAAAGATACTTGATTGTTTGTAAAGATATGGAAAGCTGATTGTCTGTGAAGATGTGGAAATTGAAGAATAGGGAAATAAAAATAGAGAAATGCCATTTTGATTTTTCCGCATTTTCGGCTTCAAATAAAAAAAATGAAGTAGCCAAGTTTAAAAAATTCGAATTAAAAAATTAGAAGACTTCATTAGACTACGGATTAGAGAGCATGCGTCATATTAATAAAATATGAATATGTTATCGAAAGAAGTGGCATTTTTAAAGTGTAGAAAATAATCAACGAGTCCGTTAAGGCACTTTCGACCTAGCTTAAAGAATTAACCTTAACGAAACCATTAGAGTCGTTAAGGTAAAGCCCAGCAACCCAATTTCCCTTACGCAGCTATTAATGTTAAGGTAAATCTTTATTAATGGTCGAGTCGAGCAACTGGGCCCTCGCATATAAATGGTTGTGCTTTATACGAGAAAATTTGGATAACCGACAGAAGCGGATCATATCGTTAGACGTACTCATACGTGGGCAGCAAAAATTCTGGGGGGTGCAAGATTTTTTGAAAGTCAAAAAATGGCCTTAAAAATGGTGGTAGGGCAATAAAAACACCATTTTTCGACGTTTCTCATCAAGCACTATCCATTGGCATCAAAAAATTGCGGAAAAAACGAAAAAAATTTTTTCAAAAATTGAATTCTGGGGGGGGGTATTTTGATTTCTGGGGGGTATTTTGGTTTTCTGGGGGGTGCATACCCCCAAAACCCCCACGCCCAGGTGTGGACGTACTGAGTTGTATATCAATAGAAAATAAATAAAAGATTTAAGAGTCACTCTCTGTAAGACTCGACTCGAGGTTGAACAAGTCAAAAATTAACTCCCCGGATTTTGACATATATTATGTAGTTTTGACGCTGAGTTTAGGGTGCAAATTGTTTCCCCTGAAAACGAATATTCGTTGTGTAGAGTGAGTGTAAAGTATCAAAAATCACCGCTTTTGTCAAATTTTACATGGTTTAACATTTTTCATCATAAGTCACGATCACCGCGATCAAATTCAACAATTCTTTTTTATTTCAGAGATGAATAATTTTTATATTTTGTAAAATTAATTCAAACTGACAGTAACACTTCAATATTTTTTGATACGCTTAGAGACATAAATAATCAACAATGTCGACTTCTATTGTTTGTACAATTTTCAGTATAGCGCGCTTATCATATGCGGGCCCTCATTCGTATTACACTATTTTATAGCTTATCACTAGAGGCCTCTAAAATAAAAAAATAAAAAATAAAAAGATCACTTTTGGAGCAATCGATGTTCGAATGGAATATGACATGCAAAGAAATGACTGAAAGTTGATGAATTAGCCTCAGAGTGTCACAACATTTTACCATATTGAATTTGGGCGACCTTTTATACTGCAACGCGGCTTTGGTTGTTATCAGGGGCTCATATATTACATGAAGAATATATATTTAAAAATGACAACTTTAAAACGAGAATGTGGTGTTTTTGAAAATTAAAAAAATTTGTCATATTTCGACTGGCAATGTCAAGATACTTTGTTTACTTTCTTAATAATGTGGGCCGCAGCTCACATTGTAACCACACATGGGCGTGGGAGTTTTGGGGGTATGCACCCCTCCAGAAGTTGAAATAACCCCCCAGAAATCAAAATACCCCCCCCCCAAGAAAAATTTTTTTTTGCTTTTTAGCAATTTTTGATGCCATTGGATAGTGCTCGATGAGAAACGTCGAAAAATGGTGTTTTTTCGCCATACAGCCACTTCTAAGACAATTTTTCAACCTTTGAAAATTTTTTCACCCCCTCCCCCAGAATTTCGGTGCTGCCCACCTATGATTGTAACATGTTGTCAAGACCATTAGGGACCTTAATAAAAAATTCAGAAAAATCATAGGACCACGTCTTGAGTAAAATTATGTGCTGAAAAATGATCAAAATTAGACTATTTTGACTTAAAATGTCAAGATATCTTCACAAAATTCTCAAATAAAAAATGTTTGTCAAACACTGCAATTAACTTATTAAGTCTTATCACCTAGCTTCACGAGGAGAAAATGAAAAATATAATGCCCACGTCTTTAGCAACAGACGTTAAATGCACACCTGGGCGTGGAGGGGGAGTTTGGGGTATGCACCCCCCCCCCCCGAGAAACCAGAATACCCTCCCCAGAAACCAAAATACACCCCAGAATTCAATTTTTGAATTATTTTTGTTTTTTTCGCAATTTTTTGATGCCAATGGATAGTGCTCGATGAGAAACGTCGAAAAATTGTGTTTTTTCGCCATGCCATTTTTGAGGCCATTTTTTTACCTTTGAAAAATCTCGCAATCCGCCCCAGAATTTTGGTGCCGCCCAACTATAGTTAAATGAACGTCGAGTAACTTGAAAATCATTAAATTTTGAGATGTATGATTTGTGAAGTCAATGCGGCAATGTATTTTTATATTTTTGTTGGCAGGTACTTTAATATATTTGATCCATAATTTGGTATGTGACATGTTGTTGAGGTAGATATGGTAAGCATACGTAGGCAGCAAGAAAATTCTGAGGGGATCAGGATGAGCTAAATCGCCAAAAAAGTTACTAAAAATAGAATTCTGGGGTCTGTAGTAATATAGGGAGATCTTTTTTTTACTTCTGGAGGGGTGCAAACCCCTTTCCCGCCCATATGTCATTGTAAGAGACTTCTGCAAGAAAGACGGAAAAGAATATTATGGTAACGTATAGACGTTAAGGAAATTAATGTGCTTTAAATTGTCAAATTAAAAATAATTCCGATTTGAAATTGCAAAAAGTTTTCTTATTCTTCTTCTTTAAGTACGCACGAATTTATTTCAGTCATTAAAAAACATTGTATTGACAACTAAATTTTTGCCTTGCTGCTCAAAATGTAGTAATTAAGTTTTTCAGTCCTTCTCGAATACTAACAAATTTTATTTGAGAGAAGAAAACCCTAACGATTTTTGGTTAAAACTATTCAAATTAAAAATTTGTCATTATTCCGTTTCTTTATGCCAGCTTCTCTGAAAATTCCACTAAAATGCATTAATAACGTGTCAAAGTAATACAAGCAGGGCTGTATTGGGAGGGGCCGCCCCTCCGGCCGTAAAATTTTGAAAAGTAAGCTAATGCACGGGAAAAATGGAAAAATTGCGTGTTTGCGCCAGAATTGATGTATTTCCAATAATTTTGACTCACGCGCGGCCAAAAAATGACTTTTTTTTAGCAATTTGAGCAAGAAGAAATTTTTTCGAAAAATTTAAATTTTATGATCTTGCGGTTTTTACGTGCTATCCCGACGAATTTTCCGAGATATAAGATATAGACCAATTCATGCTGGGTCCGCCCTCCCCCTTGGCCAGATCCTTGATACGGGCCTGAATACAAGGGTAGCCAAAAAAATTCTGTCTATCGAATTTGGGTTGGAGGGTCCGCCAGATTCTCGAAAAGTGCAGACCCTCCCCCACGCCAATTTGTGAACTTAGCACGAGCGATGACCGAAATGTATAATGATCCCGGAAAACAGATGGACGTGTTGACTCAAAATTCTTTCAATTTGGTAATTTTAAAGTTTTTCCACCTTCCATTATGTACGTTACATACAGTAGATATTATATTGTTTATTTTTTCCTTGAAAATTCTCCGATAACACTTAATAAGGTACTAAAATGTAAATGACAACCAACTAGCTAATTTAAATCAAAGAATTTTAATAAGAAAACATCGTGACACTTCCAACATAGTCTACTTTTAATCATTTCTCAGCACACTATGTTCTTTTCAAAAAGTGATCTTTTGATTTTTTTAAAAAATATTTTATATATATATAAGTTTCTTATAATTTTTGACAACATATTACATTGTGGATTGCGGCCCACATTCTTTTAAAAAATTTATAAGAAAATATCTTGACACTGCCTGTCAAAATTTCATAATTTTCAGCAAACCACGTTCTCGTTAAAGAACTGTTACTTAAGAATTTGTCATTTTCTTAGTCTAATTTTTTGCACTAATAGGCCCCTGATAACAGTCAACGACGCGATGCAATATAAAAGATGGCCCATATTTAGTAATGGTAAAATATTGTGACATTCTGTGGCCAATTCGTCAATTTTCAACCATTTCTTAGCATACCATGTTCCATTCAAACATCTATTGCTCAAAAAGTGGTCTTTTTATTTTTTAAATGTTTTTATTATAGAAGCCTCTAGTGATAGGCTATAAAATGTTATAGTATGAATGAGGGCCCGCATATGGTATACGAGGAGTCAAAATTGTTGATGTTTTATGTTTCTAATCACATCAAAAGATATTGAAGAAATATTGTGAGTTTAAATTAATTTTACAAAATGTTAAAGTCATTAATCCTTCAGATAAAAAAAATTATTGAATTTGCTAACGGTGATCTTGAGTTGCGATGAAAAATGCTATACACTGTCAAATTTGACAAACTCGGTTATTTTTGTTAGTTTACACTCACTTTACACAACGAATATTCGTTTTTAATAAAAATGGTTTTTACACTATTAAACTCAGCGTTAAAAACTATATAATATTAAAATCAGGGGAGTTATTTTTCGACTTGTCCATGTTTAGCCTATGGCCGAGCTGAATCTTACAGAAAATGACCCTATAGATGATTTAATACATACTCCTGCAGCAGAAGATAAACTTCAGAAGGTGATTTAATACATATTCCAACAGCAGAAGATAAATTTCAGAAAGATGAGCGCAAAACCTTCTCCTGAATTTTTCAGAAAGATTTTTATTTAATCCGCTATTCTAGTACTTACACCAGTATTGAGATCATTTTGGCCCGAAAAGCTTCATTTTTTACTCTCCAGACCGACTGACGCCCCATAAGATCGACCCTGCTGTGCATCTGTGGCCACCATACGTGGGCAGCAAAAAATTTCTGGGGGGGTGTGCAAGATTTTTTGAAGGTCAAAAATGGCCTTAAAAATAGTGGTATGGTGAAAAAACACCATTTTTCGACGTTTCTCATCTAAGCACTATCCATTGGCATCAAAAAATTGCGAAAAAAAACGAAAAAAATTGTTAAAAATTGAATTCTGGGAGGGGGTATTTTGATTTCTGGGGGGGTATTTTGGTTTTCTGGGGGTGCATACCCCCAAACCCCCCACGCCCAGGTGTGGTGGCCACCACCATCTTGGACGAAAACATTCTTTCAAAGGTATGATTATGCACGGAAAGATGGAAAAATTGTATCTCTTTGGAAATTTTGAATTTTCGGCGCTTCATACTTAATGTGAAGTACTCCCCATTATTTTGAGGGATGTTTTTTTAAATGATTGAATCTGATGATTCTAATCGATTAATCAAATAGAAACAAATGAAAGGAGAATACCCTCTTGAATAGCTTAGCTATCCCCACAGACTTTGGGCGAATCGTACATACGAACCTGCCTAGACCACTTAGGACCATAAATGCACAGCATGACGGATCTAGAAGGGAGTCAATCGATCTGCGAGGGTCGGAAATTGAGCTTTCTGGGCCGAAATGGTCTCAAAACTAGTATAACAACTAAAATAGCTTAAAAGCTACGTCATTCCACAGTTTCTGGTCAATTTTCAAGTACTCTTGAGACAATTTTCAATTTTTATCAATTTTTGACCTTTATTTTGCCTCATTTTATCCAGTAAATTTCTATTATCTATTTTGAGCTCTAGATCCACACCTCCTAATCCACGTGTATGTCTGGTTAGTACCATATACGCACAACTAGTATTAATGCCAAAATAGCTGTAAAACTAAGCTTATGCGGTCAATTTCAAGCAGTTTTAGAGAAAATGTTTCATTTTCATCTGTTTTCAGCCTTCGTTTTGCCGCATTTTTCTCAGAAAATTTCCTATTTTTCCATTCTGGGGCCTAGACCCTTTAAAATCCCCGCGCACGTTTGGTTGACCCACTAAAACTGTTGGCCAAAGTTAAAGTATCTCGCTGAGCCGTATAAAATAATAGTAGTAAAATATTATTCGCGTTTTTAGGGCCTGCTAGAAAAAAAATTATGTTTGAGATTTTTTTTATTTTTATTTTTTCTTTCTGACCTACCTTCCATTCCAATCCGAAAAATTATGTTTCCTATACCGCTTTATGATCTCTTATTCAGACCAGACACCACAATTTCAACCGTCATTATATAAAAAAATTTGAAACAGCTGCACAGCTGTTTGTGAAAGACTAATTTCCACTCAATATTAATTGTTAGCTTCGCACGACAAACATATGCTCAATTGAGTGATTCTGTAAATCATGCGCACCTGCTTAATAAGAAAATCACATCAATGAAAAGGCTGACACGTCAGACACTAAACTACATACATTAACAATTTTTTATATGAATTTTGTTTACTTCCTCAATGAGAGTTGCGTCTGATAATGATTTAAGAGCTGTTTCCGAAATAATGCAAGCATTTTTCTCAACCTTCCAAGAAACTGACATAAATTATCTGACGGAAGTTAGCGAATGCCCCATAACAAAATTTGCTTAAATAATCTCTACACGTAAATCAAGTGCGCCTCTATTCTATCTGAAATAAGGTCATTTCTCTTTTAATGATTTTTCTATATAATTCAATTGAAAAAAAAATTAGCCCGTTCCGATTTCATTTTTAACAATAGTATTTCGAAACTAATAATTTGTCTTTTTCCTGTATTATTTCCTTAAGCAAAAGTTTAAACATCTGAATATTTGCGCATGACGCTGGGAAAGAATTTTTCTTTTACAGAGTCATCTAAACGCTTGGCAGCTTCGATGTAAAAGTAAAATTAAGGATGTCACTATAAATGGAATAATTAGCGTTGTTTCTTTTTCGAGGGTTTTTAACAGGTATATAATTTAATTAAAAATTTATGCTTTCCTCCAAAGGTCAAAAACAAACGTTCTCTTCACCCAACTGACTCACAGAATCAGCCCCGCAGCAAGTATACTGTCATTACAAAGGCATGCATATTGAGGTCCAAAAAAGTAAAAAAGTTAAATCGTTCAGCTTAAAAAGAAGGATTTTTGCCGCTGATTATGAGCAGTTTTTAAAGTCATTCTAACAATGGTAACACATTGATTTTACCAAAAATTGACACGTACTTACATACCAAAAATTTTTTGGATAACTTGATAACAAGTGAGAAATGAGAAGTGCTGAGAATGAGAAGTGCTTTCCATGCTTAGTGCTTCTTGAAATAATACCTATTTCAAACTGCCCGCATATGTGTTAGAGCAAACAAGCAGAGTAATATGTAGAAATCTGTGCGTAAAAAACTGAAAGAATTTTTGTTGTGGAGTATTAACAAAAGATGCAGACCATCATTGCTTATGAAATTGTCGAATTGCAATGCAACTACAAATATATACATAATTATGCAATTTTGGAGGTCAGCTTCAATAAATTTCTCCTGAACCGGTGACTTTGCAACTTTTAGACGGTGTATACATTGGATTGCCCAGTAAGAAAATGTTTCACTTATTTTATATTACAGTTTCTAAAAATTTAATTATGTATGTAATACGCAAGAGACCAAAGACTCGACTTATTCATCGTAAAAGCGGCTGCAGATTATATTGCATTATAAAAATTATGGAATCAGCGACAATTTGCCGTGATCGAGCATTTCTGCGATTAATCTTTAGGGATAAAAAACAATAAAGCTATCAGGCACCATGTATGAAAGTGGAAAGCTCGAAAAAGACTCCAATTCATCTCGTTCCTAGTCGACTAGTTATTATTGAAGAGTATCGCCTAAACCAAGAAAATCCTTTAATTCAGAGCAGATGTTTCACGTATATACGGCAGAATAATTTTTTTAAACAGCGTCTGACTTCTTCCATATTCAAGATGTCCTATTCCGGCACGTATTTGAAGTTTAGATAGCAGCTAACCTCAAAGAAAGTTGATTTAAATTTTTCTGCGCTATTATAAATATTGTAAAACTCTATTCGCATTTTAAAAGATGATTCAGTACAGACGTTTCGCCTTGCCTGATAATCATCGTAGAACTAACACATAATAACAATGACCAGAATCTTCATTAAATATGAAATGTATACCACGAATTCTGTCATCATCATGCTAAAATGAGCAATGTTAATATATTAATATTTTAATATTAATCCAAGCTTATTTTTACTAGCAAAGAAAAATGATCCGATGGAACAAAAAAGACGAATATACTTGGGATTACGGATTATTATGGATGTAAACGGAGGGGACTAGAAAAAGCTACCTATTTATATGGCTAAAGTCACAAAATCTTTTAAAAATCAGACTTTCTCTAAGCAACGCAAAAAATCGAAGTATATTTTGCGGCCTATAGATTGAAATAAAGTATGAAACCAAAAGACGATTGAAAAAGAAGCAAGTTAGCTATGCAGTAGCTCTGGGAAAGTAGATTGAGTAAACTAGGAGCGGCTTCGCAAACCAATTGGAT
>JAVLUZ010000154.1:44896831-45136262 GCA_036768485.1 Mermis nigrescens | reverse complement strand
AATTTTAGCACTCTAAATCATTTTTGCATTTCAAAAACTGTGCAGAAGGTAAGGATTTTCAATCAAAGTGGAGTTTTAGGACCAGATTATCGATAAAAATGCTGCAATTGGCGCCGCGCGGCTTAAACATTAATAAGAAGTAAGAATTAAATCAATTCCGCGCGAAGCGCCGAAAAATTTTGTAGTTTCACTTCTCTAAAACGCATTTTTGCATTACAAAAACTAACTGAATCCGTGCAGAAGATAAGGATCTGCAATGGTAGTAAAGTTCTAGATCAAATTGTCAATAAAAATGCTGCAGTTGATGCGGCGAAGCTCAAATATTAATAACAAAAAAGAATTAAATCAAATCGGCACGAAGCGCCGAAAATTTTTGTAGTTTCACTTCTCCAAAACGCATTTTTGCATTACAAAAACTAATTGAATCCGTGCAGAAGATAAGGATTTTCAATCGTAGTGAAGTTCTAGACCAGATTGTTGATAAAAATGCTGCAATTGGCACGGCGCGGCTTAAAGATTTATAATAAGTGAGGAATTAAATCAATTCGGCGGTGAGGAATTAAATCAATTTGGCGCAAAGCGCCAAAAAATTTTTGAAGTTTTAACTCTCTAAAATGCATTTTTAACATTACCAAAATTTTCCACAAATGCTAACCAAGCCTAAAAATTTTTTCCATTTCCCTAAATTTTGGTTGACAAACAGACCAAAAAGTGGAAAAAAACGGTGCTGTCAACCCTGATTTTTTCCTTAAAAGGTGACTTTTTATTTTAGCTTTGAGTTTACTTGAGTTGCTTTTTTTTGTTAGCTTTTAGATTTTTTCTGAATTTAAGATCTTTCACCGAAAGTGAGTTTTTATTTTATGCAATTGTAGATGCTTTTTGACCAAAAACGGCCAAAAAACGCAAGTTTTTTCCAAAAATTGAGGACTCGATCGATAGTACAACATCAGTGCCAACTGCCAAGTTCAATAATTAGCATGTATTTGAGTTGCTTGTAGCCTTGTAGGTTTCTGCCTACCTAAATCGAGATTCGAGTTGCTAAATGTCTGATGAGAGCGGAAATTTTTGCATCGATGTTTAAAAAAAATTATTTTTAAAAAATGAAATTTTTTTCTAATATTTAAACTTTTGACTGGCATTTTTGAGATTTTTTGTTAGTTTTGACTTGTTTTTAGTTTTTTACAGCTGGAATTTGGCAAGACTGACGGAAGAGAGGAGAGACATTGCATGCATTATTGCGAAAATTAGAACTTACACAGGAAGCGAAGCAAACGCACGCCGCACTCCACTGAGCAAGCAAATAAGCACCAAATGATAGTTTTATTGCTACTTAAATTGCTGCTATAATGCCAGCTGCGGAGCAAGTACTTTCATGCAATAATCATTAAATTTAAATTATAAATACTCAGTCAAAATTTAATTTAGTGTTTATTTCAGAATATTTTTAAAGAAGAAGTCAGGAGACTCGTGAAGGAGGTAGGATTAATTTATTTCCAGGCTGTTGCATAATCAAATATGCTAAATTAAAGTTTAAAATGAACTTTTGATTTGAAATTTTTTTTGAAGTTTCAGTAGGTACCCAGATAGTTTTTCAAATCATGTTTTAGGATTGCAAAAGATCTGTCTGTGCAGACTGTTTTTCACAAACAATAATTACTCATATTTCTTACATTATTTGGGATTTTAACGGCAATCACCACACCTGGGCGTGGGGTGGGGGGTTCGGAGGGGGTATGCACCCTCCCGAGAAACCAAAATACCTCCCAAAAATCAAAATACCCCCAGAATTCAATTTTTTAAAATTTTTTTTGGTTTTATTTCGCAATTTTTTTATGCCAGTGGATAGAGCTCAATGAGAAACGTTGAAAAATGGTGTTTTTCGCCATATCACCATTTTTAAGGCTTTTTTTTACCT
The DNA here is from genome assembly GCA_036768485.1 of Mermis nigrescens. NCBI lineage: Eukaryota > Metazoa > Nematoda > Enoplea > Mermithida > Mermithidae > Mermis > Mermis nigrescens. The sequence continues at coordinate 45,134,347 of JAVLUZ010000154.1, read as the reverse complement.
TTAAAAAATCGTGCACCCCCCAGAATTTTGTTGCTGCCCACGTATGGCAATCACGTGCCGCAAAAGGCTTTTCACTTCAGCAACAAATTCTTCATCGCCGTAATTTTGGGAAAATGTAAAACTTAGTCACGTAATGATATTAATATCTTCTTTTATAGATTCAGTTTGCTTTAATTGTTGTCCTCTTCCGACGTGCTTTTTGGCATTATTTTATTAAGAAGATTAAAAAGTTAATCTTTTGACCATAATGTCAATTTTTTGAAATTTTTTGCACTAAACATTTCCCTGTTTTCAGTCAGGCCCGCATCCAAAATTTCATTTCGTGGGGGAAAACGACCAAAATTTTTTTAAAATGTAAGAAGGGTCTAAAGGATGAATTCACGAAGAAATTTTTATGACATTTGACAAATTTCGCTGCCCAGCTACGTTAGATATGGTGAGAATCCGAGGGACACACTATCTTTTTCAGCTAGGAGATGTCATTTTTCGCTTAAAACCCGTGAACGACATAAGAATATGCAATATGTGCTGTAGGTTGTATAAAAACTGAATGTAGTGTTTAAATTGCGCGCTTGGGGTGAATATTTTTTTCAAAGGGGGAGTAAAGGAAAAAATCGTCCTCAGATTTTGTTTCGCTGGGAGGGAAGCATTTGCCCCCATATCTTCATGGGTACGGGCCTGTTTCGAGCGTATCAGTTAACTATGTTACCTTTTAAGCATTCGAAATTTACATCAGCATTTCAGTATTTTTCTTTTTAGAAGGTGCTGTAATAAAAGTTTTCAATCGCATTGCTATTATATCGTAGGTTTCTTTAAGAGGTAACCGATTTTAGTTGTCTCTCACCACGTGTTGTGATCCAAATAATACGTAAGCAAGTAAACAACTAGCTGTATTTTTAATCAATGCTGTCAATAATAATTTAAGGTAAATTTTGTAGGAACAGAATTGCCTTCATCTGTTTGTTCAATGAAATCATGTAGGTAATGTATAAGATAAGAAACGTTTTTTATCAATCTTTTAAGCGAATAATTTCAATACACAAAGTCATATTTATCAGAAGTGAAAGACGCCGATTTTGATTCGAAAAGCTTTTAAAAAACTCCAACTTTGGCTGTTGAGTTGATTCTTGTTTTGCTTCCGGCTTTGGGTTGGTGGATAACCTGGCCCACGTACACGAACCCAGTGAGTCACACATGGGCATAGGGGTTGAGAGGGGGTATTATGCCTACCTAAGATGTTGGAAAATCAGTTACTGTCAGGCAATTTTGAGAAAACGAAAGGTACTGCAAGGCAATTTTCGAGAATACTGCAGCAAAAATGCCAAAAATTCTACATGAAAACGTTAAAAATACCAAGGTTTCCCGGCGCTTTGCGCTACATCAATAAATTTTTGTATTTTTCATTGCTAGAAACTGTCGAATTGCCTGAATTTCACTGATAAAAGTCAAGAAACCCAGTTTACCTGACTTAGCGTGCTGCTTTACCATTTTATAGTACCTTAAAGTCTACATATGCAGAATGTACGTTGATTTATGTTGGACCATATTTGTACTTGTGCAAGCAGACCCTATGCTAAACGATTACCACAATTTTCTATATGGCCATTCCTAAATTTTACCTCTTCCCCCTCTGGCCACCATACATGGGCAGCAAGAAAATTCTGGGGGTGTAAGATTTTTCATAGGTCAGAAAACGGCCTTAAAAATGGTGGTATGGCGGAAGAAACGCCATTTTCAACGTTTCTGATCGAGCACTATCCATTAGCATCAAAAAATTGCGAAAAGAACAAGAAAATTTCAAAAATTGATTTCTGGGGCTTTGGTTTCTGAGGGGGGGTGCATACCTCCCGAACCCCCAATGCCCAGGTGTGCTGGCCACCTCTACCTTGCCCATGTATGTACCCAGTGTTTAGATTGGTATTCAAAAGTTGCAGGAAGTTGGCAGCGTTTTGGATGGAAAAACGTATAGTGCTCACAATGTGTCGCAATGGACGGCTCAGATTGTGGATCAAGTTTTGTCAAAGTTGACTAGTCAAATCGGCAAACATTTCAAATTTATAGGTAGAAAGTCCAAACGTCCTGTTGCGCATTTCGAAAAATTAGGAATGATGGAATTTTGATTATGCTATTACAAGATTTATAGTTTACATCTCGTATACAACAACTGAAAAATTAGGGTTTCAATGTGACATACGAGTAAATCGTTTTAAGGGACAAAAAGGACGATTTTGCATTAGAATAAAAAATCCCGATTCTTACTGAAAATGGAGGAAGGAATTAATTTTTGATTAATAATAAAAAAGAGAGGAAGCAAAAAAAGTTTTACGTGGAATAATAAAATAATAAATTAGATTTTATCAATCATGACCAATTTTCAGGAATTCTGTCAGTAACATTTTAAGCAGGCTATTTAAACCCACTTGCAGCATCTTGTACTCCTATCTGCAATTGCGATTAGAATAATTTGAATTTATTGTATTAAAATAGAAATTAAAATTTCAAACGAAATTTTGCTTTAAAAAAGGAGATGTTTTACTTAACAGATTGTTTATTTAACATATTTCTTCTACAGTCTGATAAGCTTGTCTGCGTTTTGCCAAAGACAATAAACTGTAGGGTTTAACATAAGGGAATAATTTTTGGCAAAAATCGACTAGGTATTTTTAATATCTCTTGTACTCGATTCTTTCACTTTGTTGTTCTCTTTAAAAAGTTTTCTCCCGTCAGATTATTTATTTGTTACTTTTTATTTTTTTGATTTGTTTTATAGAATTTTTTTGTTTTTTACAGTGGAGTGTTTTTTGAAAATTCTTTTATTTTACAATTTTTTCGTCCTACGCTTCCTATCATTTGCAGTAAATCTGATATTTATTTAGCAAACGTAATGTCAGCTTGTAAGTCACATTTATAATTTTGAGTTTTTTAGTTTCTAGGTTGCGAATTTCCAGACTTGCAGTAATCTGCAGTTTAAAAACTTTTTCTCGTTCAGATTTCATAATAGTTAATTATGTATTGTTATAAAAGGAATTATTATTAAAATCATACATGTAGTAAGGGGGTGGCATGGGGCTCTTCCCACGCAGTTTTGTCATCCCATCCCATCCCCCAGAGCCACAAAATTTTTGACCCCTATTTTTTGCGAAAACTGAATTTTTGGCCGTGTTTGGCCTAAAATTGGAGGTCATTTACCCCCTTCCCCTCCTAAAAATTGTCGGGCAGGTCAGCAGAGCCCTGCGCGGAGCGAATTCGGGCCTTAAAAACTAAAAAAATGACGTCATTTCTTCAGGGCGGGCCTAAATTTTTGTGAGGTTTCTATGCTTACGCATAGGGATTTTGGCGGGGCGGGCCTGAAAATTTTAACTGTGACGTCATTTTTGCGGGGTGGGCCTTGAAAATCCGACTCGCGCAGGGCTCTAGCGGGTATTCCACATACGTGGGCAGCAAGAAAATTCTGGGGGGGGGGTGCAAGATTTTTTTGAAGGTCGAAAAATGGCCTTAAAAATGGTGGTATGGCAATAAAAACACTATTTTTCGACGTTTCTCATCAAGCACTATCCATTGGCATCAAAAAATTGCGAAAAAAACGAAAAAAATTTTCAAAAATTGAATTCTGGGGGGTATTTTGATTTCTGGGGGGGTATTTTGGTTTCTGAGGGGGTGCATACCCCCCAAACCCCCCCACGCCCAGGTGTGGTATTCCACCATACATGCACAGTAGGGTTGTGCCGGGTACCCGGACCCGGACCCGAATAGCCGGGTACCCGGCTAATATTTTAGACCCGAACCCGGACCCGGACCCGACAATCCTAAATTTCTGGACCCGGACCCGGCTGTATTCATAAACTTGGACCCGGACCCGGACCCGCCCTCAATATGGTGACGGGTCCGGGTCTAAATATATAATGCACGCATATTGCATTGCAGAAATATTGAAAAACAACGAAAAATGACGTAGGCTTAAAAACAGGCAAATGAATCATTTTCAACATTTTAATCAACTCAGCAACAAACTGATGGCCTCATCAATCATTAAAAGTTAAGGTGACAAATAGTAATAATGTGATAAACATTGGCGCTATATTAAAGCAGAAGCCATGTCTCTTGGGCGTGACACACAATAGCAATCTAAAGCATGGTTTAAGCTATTTATAGATGCACTTTTAGTAATAATACGCGTTAGCAGGGGCGGAAGGGCGACCGCCCCCTATTGGCCAAAAATATTTGGCGAGATAAAGAATGAATATGCAATTTGCCATGATTTTTGGCCGTCAGTGACCATAATTTCTTAAATTTATCCGACGCTACGCGTCGGATGATACCTATTAATGACATTTATTTACTTTCTTGGCAATCTGGAAGCACAGTTTTTTTGTATTCGGCAAAAATTTTTCCCAATGTACAAAGACTTTTTGGGACCGTCTTTGTACATAAACTAAGATTTTTGAGAAGTCAAAACCCGCAAAAAAGGTCTAAACTTAGCAGAAATTTTCGGCGCTTCGCGCCAAAATGAGTAATTGTGTGTCTTATATATCTTTATAATAGCAGAAATCGCATTTCGAAAGAAAAATGTCAAGTTTTCCGGCAATTTGCGCCGTTTTAAGACAATTCCTAATGATTTTCGCCCTCGTAAACCCTGGAATTAGCTATAATATGCTACTAAAAGTCGAACAACTCTACCACACTAAAGCCGCTACCGTACTATATCATAGTACCCAAAAATTTGCGTGTACACAATGTACAAAGACTTTTGGGACCATCTTTTTACATGTACAAACGGACCTTGAACAAAAAACCACTGCCTGGACGCCATTTTCTGCTTATGTAGGTTTCAAATCAATTTTAACTGCAGAAACAGCTATTTTTGCATAGTTTTCTAATACTTTCAATTAAAAATTTCGATGTTTCGCATCAAATGCTATAAATACAGGAAATCAAGCAGTAAATCATGCTTCTAGACGTCTATCCACCTCAATTTCACAAATTTTCCGGGGCTTCGCGCCATATTTTTGTCAAAGTCAAAGAAATTTAACTATTTTTTTCGCACAAAATGGTCGAAAATTTCAAAATTTTTCTGAAAAAATATTGTGTCAAAAGTGATTTTATGTAAAAGTATACGATGTGAAATACCGAAAAAAATGCTATTTCACGCGTTAAGAGCAAATTTTTGGACCTGTTTTTGACTGTTTTTGGAAAAGTTGGAATCAGGCACGTAGCTGGCCATCCTATTTTGGGGGGCCAACACCAATTTTGGGGGACTAAGCCCAAAAGGGCCAAAAATAGCACAGAATAATGTTTAAAAAGTCATATTTTTCCGATTTTTCTGAATTTTGAGGGGGGTCCGGCCCCCTCATTCCCCCCAGAGATACATGCCTGGTTGGTATACCGCCTCCTCTTAGGAAAATCCTAGATCCGCCACTGCGCGTTAGCATATTACAAGCATTTATGGAGACGTTCTTTTGGGGTCGTGCTGCACACACCAACAGACATCAGAAACACAGTCGCCACTTAGTGTACTGCTGTTTGTTTGTTTATTCCTTTGTAGCACCATTCCTGAACTGAACCTATCCTGTGTAAGGCATGAGGTGTGAGGAGTGAAAGACATGAGGTGTGAGGAGCAAGGTGTGAGCAGTGAGGATTGAGTTGTGAGGTGTGAGTAGTGAGGTGCAAGAAATGAGTGAGAGGTGTGAGGAGTGAAGTGTGAGTTGTGCGGTGTGAGATATGAGGTGTGAGGGTGAGGTTTGAGGATTGAGGTGTGAGCTCAGAAATAAGTGAGAGGTGTGAGAAGTTAGGCATGTGAAAGGAGTGAGAAGTGTGAGGTGAGAAATGAGCGAGAGGTGTAAGATTTGAGATGTGAGGTGTGCAATGCAAGGTGTGAGGTGTGAGGCATGAGGAGTGAGATGTCAGGTTTGAGGTGTAAGGAGTGAGGTGTGAGGTGTGCAGTGAGAAATGATTGATATGTGTGAGGTGTGAGGCATGAGGTGTGAGGGAGGGAAGGAGTGAGAGGCGTGAGGTGTGAGGGGAGAAAGAAGTGAGTAGTGAGAGGTAGAGGTGAAAAAGGAGTGAGAGGTGTGAGGTGAGAAATGAGCAAGAGGTGTGGGGAGTGAGGAGTGAAATGTGAGGACTGAGTGAGGAGTAAGGCATAAGGAGTGAGGTGTGAGGAATGAGGTGTGAATTACGAGGTGTGAGATATGTGGTGTGAGGTGTCAGTTTTGAGGAGTAAGGAGAGAGGAGTGAGGCATGAGGAGTGAGAAGTGAGGTGTGTGGCGTGAGGTGTGAGGTGAGAAATGAGTGAGAGGTGTGAGGAGTGAGGTGTGAGGTGAGAAAGGAGTGAGAGGTGTAGAAGTTAGGCGTGATGTGTGAGGTGAGTAAAGAGTTTGAAATGTGAGGTGAGAAATGAGTGAGAGGTGTAAGGAGTGAGGTGTGCAATGTGAGGTGTGATGCATGAGGAGAGAGATGTGAGGTGTGAGGAGTGAGGAGTGAGGTGTGAGGAGTAAGGTGTGAGGTGTGAGGTGAGAATTGAGTGAGAGTTGTTAGTTGTGAGGCTTAAAGTGTGAAAGGATTGAGAGGTGTGATGTGAGAAAGGAGTGTGAGGTGTGAGGTGAGAAATGAGTCAGAGGTGTGAGGTGTGAGGCATGAGGTGTGAGGGGAGAAAGCAGTGAGAAGTGCGAGGTATGAGGTGAGAAAGGAATGAGAGTTGTGAGGTGAGAAATCAGTGAGTGAGGTGTGAGGTGTGCAATGTGAGGTGTGAGGTGTGAGGCATGAGGAGTAAGATGTGAGGTTTGAGGAGTGAGGTGTGAGGAGTGAGGTGTGAGGTGAGAAATGAGTGAGAGGTGTGAAGTGTGAGGCATGAGGTGTGAAGTGAGAAAGGAGTGATAGGTGTGAGGAGTGAGGTGTGAGATGTGAGGAGTGAGGAGTGAGGTGTGAGGTGTGAGGCGTGAGGAGTGAGCATCAGATGTGAGGTGTGAGATGAGAAAGGAGTGGGAGGTGTGAGGTGGTGTAAGGCATGAGGAATGAGGAGTGTGATGTGAGGAGTGAGGTGTGAGGTGTGAGGAGTGAGGTGTGAGGTGTGCAATATGGAGGTGTGTGGTGTGAGGAGTGAGGTCTGAAGCATGATGTGTGAGGAGTGAGGTGTGAGGTGTGAGATATGGATGTGGGTGGTGTGAGGAGTGAGGTGTGAAGCATGAGGTGTGAGGTGAGAAATGAGTGAGAGGTGTGAGGAGTGAGGTGTGAGGTGTGAGGCATGAGGAGTGATGTGTGAGGTGTGAGGAGTGAAAAGTGAGGTGTGAGGTGTGAGGAGTGAGGTGTGAGGTGTGAGGAGTGAGTTGTCTTTTGCAAGATAATTATTAGATGCTTTTGCAAAAAAGAGTTGTACTGATTGCAGTTGTATTAATTCTTTGTGTTCTAATATAATGGTGCTTTGCATTTCAGGTGCACTATATTTCATTCCATCACAAGGAATGGGTGTTTCTCAGAATTGTATAGTAGATTTTATCCAATTCCAGATTGTATTTTTGAATCTTGAGAGAAAATCCATGCCTAGAATAAGATCTGCAGGGCAGTCATCTTGAATATACACTAAAATTGTTTCTCCTACATTATAAAAGGTTACATTTATGAAAGCTGCACCAAAAAGTGTGATTTTGCTTTTATTGGTTGCAATAGGGCAGACGGAAGTCTCATAGATTCTAAAATTAGGCAGTTTCCTAGCTATCTTTAGGTCTAGGAGGGAATATACAGGATAGCTGATGATTTTTGGAATCTTTAACGTCCTTTTTCCATGTAACTTTCTTACTGTTTGATGTTTTTGGTCCCATTTTTAATATCCCAGAAAAACATGTTACCTAAACTTTTGACAGTCTGCATTTTTGAAGTCACAGGTAGGATGAACCGTATGTTGGGATAATGTTTGTGGATTAGGTGAAGATAAGTAAAGTAAGCTATAATTATGAATAGCAAAATGATGAGTAAGAACTTAATTAAAAGCTGCATATGAACTTTTAGCAACGCATTAAGATTAGCAGAAAAGCTGTTTTGGGTTTTAATAATTAACTTTTGTAAATTATTTTCAGCTACTTGAAAGGCTGTTTTGACTTCTGTGCTGAGTCCTACAAGCGATTAATGTATAACATTTAGGTTAAGTGACATTTCAGACATATAATTTAACAGTCAATGCAAAATTTTTCTAATTTCTCCATTTTATAGAGATAGTTCTGAAACAGACCAAAATTTAATTTTTTAGCTACAAGGTGGTCATTAAGAATTGCAGCGCCTTAAATTGATAAAATGTGAAATTTTCTCTCTAATCTAATTCTAGCGGGACTTCTGAAACATGGACCAGTCTGTTTTTGGTGATCCATTTACTTTTATATTGAAAAATTTTAACCTTTTTATTTAAACAGATGACAGTTTCCAAAAAACAAACTAGGTCCTCTGTCCCTGGAAGAACAAACCAAATTTGTCCATTGTACTCACAGGTAGGTACCTATAACACATATTGTTTATTTTATGATCCACATATATCTTTGACATGTTCACTTTTTTGCAACCCCACAAATTTAACACGTCCCCAGTTTTATCCACAATCAAATCCCTATTTTGAAAGAATGCCCTGGCCCCTACTGTAGGATTCAGATATAAAAGTTGACAAATTATATCTAAGCTTCTCTGAAATTGATGACAAAGTTCAAGCCAGATTCTTCCAAAATTTGAAATTACTTCTATTTTGAGATAACTTATCTTAAAATTTACAGGATCAATGTCTAAATTCATCGAATTTTTATCTGTTCGAATTCAGACATTGCTAAATTCTCCTTGGATTTGGGAAAAAAACAAAAAAGTTGGAACAAATTTAACAAAACATAGTCAAAAGATGAGTAGAATGGCGCGAAGCGCCGAAAATCTGGCACTTGTGAGCAAATAGATAGCTAAAAACGCTTCGAAGAGCACCTTTTATACAAATTTCAGAAAAATTTGTTGGGAACTTCCAAAAAATCGCCAATTTTGGGGAGTAAAATTTTTTTGCGGAGGGGGAACCCCCAACCCCCAAAGATCATGTATGACTCTCACTCAAAATGTCGAGCCGTTACATGTATGATTGAAATTATTTTTATTTATAGTCAACTGTGTAATCATGCAGAAGGCTGGAGCTGGCGTACACATCGCTAGTTCATGTTTTTGGGACACGTCGACTGACGGTACCTTGAACGTGCGATTTACATAATTTTATTTACATTTATTTTTACATTTAAATAATCTCATTTGATTCGAAGTGGTCAGTTTTGTAGTTGGTGTTTTTTATTTTGAAAGCAAACATAATAAATAGAATAAACATGAAAAATACGCAGGTCCGTAAAAACAAAAAATAAAAACCGAAAAACAAACGTATGCATACAAAACGAATTACGAAAATTGTAATATATTTATAAAATGTTATTATTTTTGTCATTTTTTAACATTAAATATCAGAATCAATGAAGCTTTGTTGTATTTTACTGCATCTTTTAGCTACCCTGTTCACCAAATCGAATTAACTTTGATCCGCACATTCTTATATCGATGCGGGTATATTTCTTTTACCTCTGGGTCCGAGGCTATACATGGGCAGCAAGAAAATTCTGGGGGTGAAATCGCCAAAAATCACCAAAAATTTTACTAAAAATAGAATTCCGGGGGTTTATAGTAATTTGGGGGTTTCAACTTCTACGGGGTGTATATAATAGGTGGGCAAAATAGCCTTAAAAAGGGTTGTATGCACATCTATGCGTGGGGGGGGGGATTTGGGGGAATGCGACCCCCGAGAAACTAAAATACCCCCAGAATTCAATTTTTAAAAATTTTTTCGATTTTTTTGCAATTTTCTGATGCCAATGGATAGTGCTCGATGAGGAACGTCGGAAAATGGTGTTTTTTCGCCATACCACAATTTTTAAGGCAATTTTTTGACCTTTGAAAAATCTTGCACACCCTCCAGAATTTTCTTGCTGCCCACGCATGGTGGTATAGCGAAAAAACACTATTTTTTAACGTTTCTTATCAATCAAAAAATTCTTAAAAATTGAATTCCGAGGGTGGTATTTTGATTCCTGGTGGGGGTATTTGGCCTTTTGGGGGCCCCGAACCTCCCCACGCCCACGTGTGGCGTATACTCAGAACCCCACGCCCATGTGTGTCCAAGACTCGAGTCAATGATACATCTCTCTCTTGTTTACCTATAAATTGCTTAGAACAAATTCATAATTATTTCAAAAGTTGAAAAATTTTCTATGGATTGTTATGCTTTTCTATAAATGAATGTGACGGAACGAGTCAAAATGGATAAAAAGCACTTAAAAATGCAGTCTCGTACCATTGACACATTTCATTGAAATTTTTTTTTGATCATTTTTGCATTTGACTTGCAAAAACGGCACCAAGTCTCAGCTTACTTTTAGCAAGGAGTTTGAAAATTTTTAAAATCTGCTACAACCTAGTTTAAACCTGCTAAACTAAAACTGCAATTAATTTGCATTACGGTAAAAAGTTCAAATGTCTCTTTTTTTCCTTCTGGAGGCCTTCTGTTTTTAAATTAAGAGTAAATATATGAAAATAACTATATTGAAGTGCATAACGTATCGGTAATAATTAATTTTTGTAATATATGTATCGATTATTTATTTTACTCATTTATAACTGAATATTTATTTATTAATAGTATAATATTTTTTCCATATATATCTGCGAAATGTAATTGTATGTAGCGTCGTTTGATCCGTTCCTGTAATGAGCCAAAAATTACTTTAGTCTTCATACAGACTTACAGGCATAGGTGGGCAGCACCGAAATTCTGGGGGAGGTGATTTCGGAAGGTAAAAAAATGGTATTAAAAATGGTCATATGGCGGAAAAAACACAATTTTTCGACGTTTCTCATCGAGCACTATCCAATGGCACCAAAAAATCGCAGAAAACAAAAAAAATTTTCAAAATTTGAATTCGGGGGGGTATTTCAACTTCTGGGGGTGCATACCCCAACCCCTCCCCTACGCCCATGTGTGCTTACAGGGTTCGACGATTTTTAAACAAATCGAAATTAAATAAAATTTGAAATTATAATTGAAAGACACGATTGGAAAGAAATTAAATCTATTGATTTTTATAATTTATTTAATTTTATTGATTTTTATTTTTATTGAAATAATTTAATTACAAATTCCTTAGCTTTCCTGCAAATCTATACTTTACATTTCAATTATAATTTCAAATTTTATTTAATTTCGATTTGTTTAAAAATCGGCGAACCCTGTAAGCACACATGGGCGTGGGGAGGGGGTTGGGGGTATGCACCCCCAGAAGTTGAAATACCCCCCCCGGATTCAAATTTTGAAATTTTTTTTGTTTTCTGCGATTTTTTGGTGCCATTGGATAGTGCTCGATGAGAAACGTCGAAAAATTGTGTTTTTTCCGCCATATGACCATTTTTAATACCATTTTTATACCTTCCAAAATCACCTCCCCCAGAATTTTGGTGCTGCCCACCTATGCCTATAAGTCTGTATGAAGACTAAAGTAATTTTTGGCTCATTACAGGAACGGATCAAACGACGCTACATACAATTACATTTCGCAGATATATATGGAAAAAATATTATACTATTAATAAATAAATATTCAGTTATAAATGAGTAAAATAAATAATCGATACATATATTACAAAAATTAATTATTACCGATACGTTATGCACTTCAATATATTTATTTTCATATATTTACTCTTAATTTAAAAACAGAAGGCCTCCAGAAAGAAAAAAAGAGACATTTGAACTTTTTACCGTAATGCAAATTAATTGCAGTTTTAGTTTAGCAGGTTTAAACTAGGTTGTAGCAGATTTTAAAAATTTTCAAACTCCTCGCTAAAAGTAAGCTGAGACTTGGTGCCGTTTTTGCAAGTCAAATGCAAAAATGATCAAAAAAAAATTTCAATGAAATGTGTCAATGGTGCGAGACTGCATTTTTAAGTGTTTTTTATCCATTTTGACTCGTTCCGTCACATTCATTTATAGAAAAGCATAACAATCCATAGAAAATTTTTCAACCTTTGAAATAATTATGAATTTGTTCTAAGCAATTTATAGGTAAACAAGAGAGAGATGTATCATTGACTCGAGTCTTGGACACACATGGGCGTGGGGTTCTGAGTATACGCCACACGTGGGCGTGGGGGAGGTTCAGGGCCCCCAGAAGGCCAAATACCCCCACCAGGAATCAAAATACCACCCTCAGAATTCAATTTTTAAGAATTTTTTGATTGATAAGAAACGTTAAAAAATAGTGTTTTTTCGCTATACCACCATGCGTGGGCAGCAAGAAAATTCTGGAGGGGTGTGCAAGATTTTTCAAAGGTCAAAAAATTGCCTTAAAAATTGTGGTATGGCGAAAAAACACCATTTTCCGACGTTCCTCATCGAGCACTATCCATTGGCATCAGAAAATTGCGAAAAAATCGAAAAAATTTTTAAAAATTGAATTCTGGGGGTATTTTGATTTCTGGGGGTATTTTGTTTCTTGGGGGTCGTATACCCCCCAAACCCCCCACGCATAGATGTGCATACAACCCTTTTTAAGGCCATTTTGCCCACCTATTATATACACCCCGCAGAAGTTGAAACCCCCAAATTACTATAGACCCCCGGAATTCTATTTTTAGTAAAATTTTTGGTGATTTCTGGCGATTTCACCCCCAGAATTTTCTTGCTGCCCATGTATAGCCTCGGACCCAGAGGTACAAGAAATATACCCGCATCGATATAAGAATGCGCGGATCAAAGTTAATTCGAATTTGGGAACAGGGTAGCTAAAAGATGCAGTAAAATACAACAAAGCTTCGTTGATTCTGATATTTAATGTTAAAAAAATGACGAAAATAATAATATTTTATAAATATATTACAATTTTCGTAATTCGTTTTGTATGCATACGTTTGTTTTTCGGTTTTTATTTTTTGTTTTTACGGACCTGCGTATTTTTCATGTTTATTCTATTTCTTATGTTTGCTTTCAAAATAAAAAACACCAACTACAAAACTGACCGCTTCGAATCAAATGAGATTATTTAAATGTAAATATTAATGTAAATAAAATTATGTAAATCGCACGTTCAAGGTACCATCAGTCGACGTGTCCCAAAAACATGAACTAGCGATGTGTACGCCAGCTCCAGCCTTCTGCATGATTACACAGTTGACTAAAAACAAAATACTTTCAATCATACATGTAACGGCTCGACATTTTGAGTGAGAGTCATACATGATCTTGGGGGTTGGGGGTTCCCCCTCCGCAAAAAATTTTACTCCCCCAAAATTGGCGATTTTTTGGAAGTTCCCAACAAATTTTTCTGAAATTTGTATAAAACGTGCTCTTCGAAGCGTTTTTAGCTATCTATTTGCTCACAAGTGCCAGATTTTCGGCGCTTCGCGCCATTATACTCATCTTTTGACTATGTTTTGTTGTATCTACCAAACCACCATATCCTATCAATTTTTCCCACATGTCCGTATGCTTGCACATTTATTTGTTAGTTTCTTTGTTCCAGGATAGGTTCAGTTCAGGAATGGTGCTACAAAGGAATAAACAAACAAACAGCAGTACACTAAGTGGCGACTGTGTTTCTGATGTCTGTTGGTGTGTGCAGCACGACCCCAAAAGAACGTCTCCATAAACGCTTGTAATACGCTAACGCGCAGTGGCGGATCTAGGATTTTCCTAAGAGGAGGCGGTATACCAACCAGGCATGTATCTCTGGGAGGAATGAGGGGGCCGGACCCCCCTCAAAATTCAGAAAAATCGGAAAAATATGACTTTTTAAACATTATTCTGTGCTATTTTTGGCCCTTTTGGGCTTAGTCCCCCAAAATTGGTGTTGGCCCCCCAAAATAGGACGGCCAGCTACGTGCCTGATTCCAACTTTTCCAAAAACAGTCAAAAACAGGTCCAAAAATTTGCTCTTAACGCGTGAAATAGCATTTTTTTCGGTATTTCACATCGTATACTTTTACATAAAATCACTTTTGACACAATATTTTTTCAGAAAAATTTTGAAATTTTCGACCATTTTGTGCGAAAAAAATAGTTAAATTTCTTTGACTTTGACAAAAATATGGCGCGAAGCCCCGGAAAATTTGTGAAATTGAGGTGGATAGACGTCTAGAAGCATGATTTACTGCTTGATTTCCTGTATTTATAGCATTTGATGCGAAACATCGAAATTTTTAATTGAAAGTATTAGAAAACTATGCAAAAATAGCTGTTTCTGCAGTTAAAATTGATTTGAAACCTACATAAGCAGAAAATGGCGTCCAGGCAGTGGTTTTTTGTTCAAGGTCCGTTTGTACATGTAAAAAGATGGTCCCAAAAGTCTTTGTACATTGTGTACACGCAAATTTTTGGGTACTATGATATAGTACGGTAGCGGCTTTAGTGTGATAGAGTTGTTCGACTTTTAGTAGCATATTATAGCTAATTCCAGGGTTTACGAGGGCGAAAATCATTAGGAATTGTCTTAAAACGGCGCGAATTGCCGGAAAACTTGACATTTTTCTTTCGAAATGCGATTTCTGCTATTATAAAGATATATAAGACACACAATTACTCATTTTGGCGCGAAGCGCCGAAAATTTCTGCTAAGTTTAGACCTTTTTTGCGGGTTTTGACTTCTCAAAAATCTTAGTTTATGTACAAAGACGGTCCCAAAAAGTCTTTGTACATCGGGAAAAATTTTTGCCGAATACAAAAAAACTGTGCTTCCAGATCGCCAAGAAAGTAAATAAATGTCATTAATAGGTATCATCCGGCGCGTAGCGCCGGATAAATTTAAGAAATTATGGTCACTGACGGCCAAAAATCATGGCAAATTGCATATTCATTCTTTATCTCGCCAAATATTTTTGGCCAATAGGGGGCGGTCGCCCTTCCGCCCCTGCTAACGCGTATTATTACTAAAAGTGCATCTATAAATAGCTTAAACCATGCTTTAGATTGCTATTGTGTCACGCCCAAGAGACATGGCTTCTGCTTTAATATAGCGCCAATGTTTATCACATTATTACTATTTGTCACCTTAACTTTTAATGATTGATGAGGCCATCAGTTTGTTGCTGAGTTGATTAAAATGTTGAAAATGATTCATTTGCCTGTTTTTAAGCCTACGTCATTTTTCGTTGTTTTTCAATATTTCTGCAATGCAATATGCGTGCATTATATATTTAGACCCGGACCCGTCACCATATTGAAGGCGGGTCCGGGTCCGGGTCCAAGTTTATGAATACAGCCGGGTCCGGGTCCAGAAATTTAGGATTGTCGGGTCCGGGTCCGGGTTCGGGTCTAAAATATTAGCCGGGTACCCGGCTATTCGGGTCCGGGTCCGGGTACCCGGCACAACCCTACTGTGCATGTATGGTGGAATACCACACCTGGGCGTGGGGTTTGGGGGGTATGCACCCCCTCAGAAACCAAAATACCCCCCCCCCAGAAATCAAAATACCCCCCCAGAATTCAATTTTTGAAAATTTTTTTCGTTTTTTTCGCAATTTTTTGATGCCAATGGATAGTGCTTGATGAGAAACGTCGAAAAATAGTGTTTTTATTGCCATACCACCATTTTTAAGGCCATTTTTCGACCTTCAAAAAAATCTTGCACCCCCCCCCCAGAATTTTCTTGCTGCCCACGTATGTGGAATACCCGCTAGAGCCCTGCGCGAGTCGGATTTTCAAGGCCCACCCCGCAAAAATGACGTCACAGTTAAAATTTTCAGGCCCGCCCCGCCAAAATCCCTATGCGTAAGCATAGAAACCTCACAAAAATTTAGGCCCGCCCTGAAGAAATGACGTCATTTTTTTAGTTTTTAAGGCCCGAATTCTGCTCCGCGCAGGGCTCTGCTGACCTGCCCGACAATTTTTAGGGAGGGGAAGGGGGTAAATGACCTCCAATTTTAGGCCAAACACGGCCAAAAATTCAGTTTTCGCAAAAAATAGGGGTCAAAAATTTTGTGGCTCTGGGGGATGGGATGGGATGACAAAACTGCGTGGGAAGAGCCCCATGCCACCCCCTTACTACATGTATGATTTTAATAATAATTCCTTTTATAACAATACATAATTAACTATTATGAAATCTGAACGAGAAAAAGTTTTTAAACTGCAGATTACTGCAAGTCTGGAAATTCGCAACCTAGAAACTAAAAAACTCAAAATTATAAATGCGACTTACAAGCTGACATTACGTTTGCTAAATAAATATCAGATTTACTGCAAATGATAGGAAGCGTAGGACGAAAAAATTGTAAAATAAAAGAATTTTCAAAAAACACTCCACTGTAAAAAACAAAAAATTCTATAAAACAAATCAAAAAAATAAAAAGTAACAAATAAATAATCTGACGGGAGAAAACTTTTTAAAGAGAACAACAAAGTGAAAGAATCGAGTACAAGAGATATTAAAAATACCTAGTCGACTTTTGCCAAAAATTATTCCCTTATGTTAAACCCTACAGTTTATTGTCTTTGGCAAAACGCAGACAAGCTTATCAGACTGTAGAAGAAATATGTTAAATAAACAATCTGTTAAGTAAAACATCTCCTTTTTTAAAGCAAAATTTCGTTTGAAATTTTAATTTCTATTTTAATACAATAAATTCAAATTATTCTAATCGCAATTGCAGATAGGAGTACAAGATGCTGCAAGTGGGTTTAAATAGCCCGCTTAAAATGTTACTGACAGAATTCCTGAAAATTGGTCATGATTGATAAAATCTAATTTATTATTTTATTATTCCACGTAAAACTTTTTTTGCTTCCTCTCTTTTTTTATTATTAATCAAAAATTAATTCCTTCCTCCATTTTCAGTAAGAATCGGGATTTTTTATTCTAATGCAAAATCGTCCTTTTTGTCCCTTAAAACGATTTACTCGTATGTCACATTGAAACCCTAATTTTTCAGTTGTTGTATACGAGATGTAAACTATAAATCTTGTAATAGCATAATCAAAATTCCATCATTCCTAATTTTTCGAAATGCGCAACAGGACGTTTGGACTTTCTACCTATAAATTTGAAATGTTTGCCGATTTGACTAGTCAACTTTGACAAAACTTGATCCACAATCTGAGCCGTCCATTGCGACACATTGTGAGCACTATACGTTTTTCCATCCAAAACGCTGCCAACTTCCTGCAACTTTTGAATACCAATCTAAACACTGGGTACATACATGGGCAAGGTAGAGGTGGCCAGCACACCTGGGCATTGGGGGTTCGGGAGGTATGCACCCCCCCTCAGAAACCAAAGCCCCAGAAATCAATTTTTGAAATTTTCTTGTTCTTTTCGCAATTTTTTGATGCTAATGGATAGTGCTCGATCAGAAACGTTGAAAATGGCGTTTCTTCCGCCATACCACCATTTTTAAGGCCGTTTTCTGACCTATGAAAAATCTTACACCCCCAGAATTTTCTTGCTGCCCATGTATGGTGGCCAGAGGGGGAAGAGGTAAAATTTAGGAATGGCCATATAGAAAATTGTGGTAATCGTTTAGCATAGGGTCTGCTTGCACAAGTACAAATATGGTCCAACATAAATCAACGTACATTCTGCATATGTAGACTTTAAGGTACTATAAAATGGTAAAGCAGCACGCTAAGTCAGGTAAACTGGGTTTCTTGACTTTTATCAGTGAAATTCAGGCAATTCGACAGTTTCTAGCAATGAAAAATACAAAAATTTATTGATGTAGCGCAAAGCGCCGGGAAACCTTGGTATTTTTAACGTTTTCATGTAGAATTTTTGGCATTTTTGCTGCAGTATTCTCGAAAATTGCCTTGCAGTACCTTTCGTTTTCTCAAAATTGCCTGACAGTAACTGATTTTCCAACATCTTAGGTAGGCATAATACCCCCTCTCAACCCCTATGCCCATGTGTGACTCACTGGGTTCGTGTACGTGGGCCAGGTTATCCACCAACCCAAAGCCGGAAGCAAAACAAGAATCAACTCAACAGCCAAAGTTGGAGTTTTTTAAAAGCTTTTCGAATCAAAATCGGCGTCTTTCACTTCTGATAAATATGACTTTGTGTATTGAAATTATTCGCTTAAAAGATTGATAAAAAACGTTTCTTATCTTATACATTACCTACATGATTTCATTGAACAAACAGATGAAGGCAATTCTGTTCCTACAAAATTTACCTTAAATTATTATTGACAGCATTGATTAAAAATACAGCTAGTTGTTTACTTGCTTACGTATTATTTGGATCACAACACGTGGTGAGAGACAACTAAAATCGGTTACCTCTTAAAGAAACCTACGATATAATAGCAATGCGATTGAAAACTTTTATTACAGCACCTTCTAAAAAGAAAAATACTGAAATGCTGATGTAAATTTCGAATGCTTAAAAGGTAACATAGTTAACTGATACGCTCGAAACAGGCCCGTACCCATGAAGATATGGGGGCAAATGCTTCCCTCCCAGCGAAACAAAATCTGAGGACGATTTTTTCCTTTACTCCCCCTTTGAAAAAAATATTCACCCCAAGCGCGCAATTTAAACACTACATTCAGTTTTTATACAACCTACAGCACATATTGCATATTCTTATGTCGTTCACGGGTTTTAAGCGAAAAATGACATCTCCTAGCTGAAAAAGATAGTGTGTTCCTCGGATTCTCACCATATCTAACGTAGCTGGGCAGCGAAATTTGTCAAATGTCATAAAAATTTCTTCGTGAATTCATCCTTTAGACCCTTCTTACATTTTAAAAAAATTTTGGTCGTTTTCCCCCACGAAATGAAATTTTGGATGCGGGCCTGACTGAAAACAGGGAAATGTTTAGTGCAAAAATTTCAAAAAATTGACATTATGGTCAAAAGATTAACTTTTTAATCTTCTTAATAAAATAATGCCAAAAAGCACGTCGGAAGAGGACAACAATTAAAGCAAACTGAATCTATAAAAGAAGATATTAATATCATTACGTGACTAAGTTTTACATTTTCCCAAAATTACGGCGATGAAGAATTTGTTGCTGAAGTGAAAAGCCTTTTGCGGCACGTGATTGCCATACGTGGGCAGCAACAAAATTCTGGGGGGTGCACGATTTTTTAAAGGTAAAAAAAAGCCTTAAAAATGGTGATATGGCGAAAAACACCATTTTTCAACGTTTCTCATTGAGCTCTATCCACTGGCATAAAAAAATTGCGAAATAAAACCAAAAAAAATTTTAAAAAATTGAATTCTGGGGGTATTTTGATTTTTGGGAGGTATTTTGGTTTCTCGGGAGGGTGCATACCCCCTCCGAACCCCCCACCCCACGCCCAGGTGTGGTGATTGCCGTTAAAATCCCAAATAATGTAAGAAATATGAGTAATTATTGTTTGTGAAAATCAGTCTGCACAGACAGATCTTTTGCAATCCTAAAACATGATTTGAAAAACTATCTGGGTACCTACTGAAACTTCGAAAAAAATTTCAAATCAAAAGTTCATTTTAAACTTTAATTTAGCATATTTGATTATGCAACAGCATGGAAATAAATTAATCCTACCTCCTTCACGAGTCTCCTGACTTCTTCTTTAAAAATATTCTGAAATAAACACTAAATTAAATTTTGACTGAGTATTTATAATTTAAATTTAATGATTATTGCATGAAAGTACTTGCTCCGCAGCTGGCATTATAGCAGCAATTTAAGTAGCAATAAAACTATCATTTGGTGCTTATTTGCTTGCTCAGTGGAGTGCGGCGTGCGTTTGCTTCGCTTCCTGTGTAAGTTCTAATTTTCGCAATAATGCATGCAATGTCTCTCCTCTCTTCCGTCAGTCTTGCCAAATTCCAGCTGTAAAAAACTAAAAACAAGTCAAAACTAACAAAAAATCTCAAAAATGCCAGTCAAAAGTTTAAATATTAGAAAAAAATTTCATTTTTTAAAAATAATTTTTTTTAAACATCGATGCAAAAATTTCCGCTCTCATCAGACATTTAGCAACTCGAATCTCGATTTAGGTAGGCAGAAACCTACAAGGCTACAAGCAACTCAAATACATGCTAATTATTGAACTTGGCAGTTGGCACTGATGTTGTACTATCGATCGAGTCCTCAATTTTTGGAAAAAACTTGCATTTTTTGGCCGTTTTTGGTCAAAAAGCATCTACAATTGCATAAAATAAAAACTCACTTTCGGTGAAAGATCTTAAATTCAGAAAAAATCTAAAAGCTAACAAAAAAAAGCAACTCAAGTAAACTCAAAGCTAAAATAAAAAGTCACCTTTTAAGGAAAAAATCAGGGTTGACAGCACCGTTTTTTTCCACTTTTTGGTCTGTTTGTCAACCAAAATTTAGGGAAATGGAAAAAATTTTTAGGCTTGGTTAGCATTTGTGGAAAATTTTGGTAATGTTAAAAATGCATTTTAGAGAGTTAAAACTTCAAAAATTTTTTGGCGCTTTGCGCCAAATTGATTTAATTCCTCACCGCCGAATTGATTTAATTCCTCACTTATTATAAATCTTTAAGCCGCGCCGTGCCAATTGCAGCATTTTTATCAACAATCTGGTCTAGAACTTCACTACGATTGAAAATCCTTATCTTCTGCACGGATTCAATTAGTTTTTGTAATGCAAAAATGCGTTTTGGAGAAGTGAAACTACAAAAAATTTTCGGCGCTTCGTGCCGATTTGATTTAATTCTTTTTTGTTATTAATATTTGAGCTTCGCCGCATCAACTGCAGCATTTTTATTGACAATTTGATCTAGAACTTTACTACCATTGCAGATCCTTATCTTCTGCACGGATTCAGTTAGTTTTTGTAATGCAAAAATGCGTTTTAGAGAAGTGAAACTACAAAAATTTTTCAGCGCTTCGCGCGGAATTGATTTAATTCTTACTTCTTATTAATGTTTAAGCCGCGCGGCGCCAATTGCAGCATTTTTATCGATAATCTGGTCCTAAAACTCCACTTTGATTGAAAATCCTTACCTTCTGCACAGTTTTTGAAATGCAAAAATGATTTAGAGTGCTAAAATTTCAAAATTTTCTAGCGCTTCGCGCCATGAATAATGTTCCATTGCTCGATTAAGCAGCATACTGCAAGCTGGGCCAAAACAACCAGGCGCATTTTTGTTAACAAGCATATTGAAGAAAATCACTAATTTGTCCATTTTTCTTCTTTAGCTTTGATAGCAAAATAGGCGGCACTCTCAATAACAGAATGACTTTTTTCTTTTTATTTTGTGGTTTTTTACATATAGCTTGTTGTCCTTAAAAACAAATTCAATTGGCATTCCAAATAATGTAATTTTATTTTTGTCGGAATACGCCAGTCGTGATTAACAGATTGAGCGCTAAATAACATTTCATCGCTCGGTTGAGCAGCATACTGCAAGTTTGGTCAAAACAATCCAGCACATTTTTGTTGACATGCATTTTGAAGAAAATCACTGTTTTGTCCCTATTTCTTCTTTGGCGGTAATGACAAATTAGGCAGCACTCGCAATAATGAAATAAATTTTTTCTTATTCTTTGGCGTCTTTTTTTATGTATAGCTTGTTGTCCTCAAAAACCAGTTTAATCGGCATTCTGAATAACGTAATTTTATTTTTGTCGGAATACGTCAATTGTAATTAACGGATTGAACGCCAAATAACGTTCCATTGTTCAGTTGTGTGGCATTCTCCAAGCTTGACCAAAACAATCAAGCCAGCATTTTATTGCTCTGTTGAGCGGCATACTCCAGGCTTGGCCAAAACAATCAGGTGCATAGCTCGCCATCCTTAAAAGACAATCCAATCAGAATTCCGAATAACATAATTTTATTTTTGTCAGAATACGTCACTTGTAATTAACAGATTGAGCGCTAAATAACGTTCCATTGCTCGGTTGAGCAGCATACTGCAAGCTGGGCCAAAACAATCAGGCGCATTTTTGTCGACATGCATATTGAAGAAAATCACTAAT
This sequence comes from Mermis nigrescens, assembly GCA_036768485.1. NCBI lineage: Eukaryota > Metazoa > Nematoda > Enoplea > Mermithida > Mermithidae > Mermis > Mermis nigrescens. The sequence continues at coordinate 45,112,369 of JAVLUZ010000154.1, read as the reverse complement.
TTGTCCCTTTTTCTTCTTTGGCGGTAATGGCAAATTAGGCGGCACTCGCAATAATGAAATAAATTTTTTCTTATTCTTTGGCATCTTTTTTATGTATAGCTTGTTGTCCTCAAAAACCAATTCAATCAGCGTTCTGAATAATGTAATTTTATTTTTGTCGGAATACGTCAATTGTAATTAACGGATCAAACGCCAAATAACGTTCCATTGCTCAGTTGTGTGGCATACACCAAGCTTGACCAATACAATCAAGGCAGCGTTTTATTGCTCTGTTAAGCGGCATACTCCAGGCTTGGCCAAAAACAATCAGGTGCATAGCTCGCCATCCTTAAAAGACAATCCAATCGGAATTCCGAATAACATAACTTTATTTTTGTCAGAATACGTCAGTTGTAATTAACAGATTGAGCGCTAAATAACGTTCCATTGCTCGGTTGAGCAGCATACTGCAAGCTTGGTCAAAACAATCCAGCGCATTTTTGCTGACATGCATTTTGAAGAAAATCACTAATTTGTCCCTTTTTCTTCTTTGGCAGTAATGGCGAATTAGGCGGCACTCGCAATAACAGAATTCATTTTTTTTATTATTTGGTGGTTTTTTTACATATAGCTTGCAATGGAACGAGCAATGGAACGTTATTTAGCGCTCAATCTGTTAATTACAACTGACGTATTCTGACAAAAATAAAGTTATGTTATTCGGAATTCTGATTGGATTGTCTTTTAAGGATGGCAAGCTATGCACCTGATTGTTTTTGGCCAAGCCTGGAGTATGCCGCTTAACAGAGCAATAAAACGCTGCCTTGATTGTATTGGTCAAGCTTGGTGTATGCCACACAACTGAGCAATGGAACGTTATTTGGCGTTTGATCCGTTAATTACAATTGACAAATTCCGACAAAAATAAAATTACGTTATTCAGAACGCTGATTGAATTGGTTTTTGAGGACAACAAGCTATACATAAAAAAGATGCCAAAGAATAAGAAAAAATTTATTTCATTATTGTGAGTGCCGCCTAATTTGCCATTACCGCCAAAGAAGAAAAAGGGACAAATTAGTGATTTTCTTCAATATGCATGTCGACAAAAATGCGCCTGATTGTTTTGGCCCAGCTTGCAGTATGCTGCTCAACCGAGCAATGGAACGTTATTTAGCGCTCAATCTGTTAATTACAAGTGACGTATTCTGACAAAAATAAAGTTATGTTATTCGGAATTCTGATTGGATTGTCTTTTAAGGATGGCGAGCTATGCACCTGATTGTTTTGGCCAAGCCTGGAGTATGCCGCTCAACAGAGCAATAAAATGCTGGCTTGATTGTTTTGGTCAAGCTTGGAGTATGCCACACAACTGGACAATGGAACGTTATTTGGTGTTTGATCCGTTAATTACAATTGACGTATTCCGACAAAAATAAAATTACATTATTCAGAACGCCAATTAAACTGGTTTTTGAGGACAACAAGCTATACATGAAAAAAGACGCCAAAGAATAAGAAAAAATTTATTTCATTATTGCGAGTGCTGCCTAATTTGTCATTACCGCCAAAGAAGAAATAGGGACAAAACAGTGATTTTCTTCAAAATGCATGTCAACAAAAATGTGCTGGATTGTTTTGACCAAACTTGCAGTATGCGGCTCAACCGAGCAATGGAATGTTATTTAGCGCTCAATCTGTTAATTACGACTGACGTATTCTGACAAAAATAAAATTACATTATTCGGAATGCCAATTGAATTGGTTTTTAAGGACAAAAAGCTATATGTAAAAAACCACAAAATAAAAAGAAAAAATTCATTCTGTTATTGAGAGTGCCGCCTATTTTGCTATCAAAGCTAAAGAAGAAAAAGGGACAAATTAGTGATTTTCTTCAATATGCTTGTTGACAAAAATGCGCCTGGTTGTTTTGGCCCAGCTTGCAGTATGCTGCTCAACCGAGCAATGGAACATTATTTAGCGCTCAATCTGTTAATTACAATTGACGTATTCTGACAAAAATAAAATTACGTTATTCTGAATTCTGATTGGATTGTCTTTTAAGGATGGCGAGCTATGCACCTGATTGTTTTGGCCAAGCCTGGAGTATGCCGCTCAATAGAGCAATAAAACACTGGCTTGATTGTTTTGGTCAAGCTTGGAGTATGCCACACAACTGAGCAATGGAACTTTATTTGGCGTTTGATCCATTAATTACAATTGACTTATATCGACAAAAATAAAATTATGTTATTCAGAACGCCGATTGAATTGGTTTTTGAGGACAACAAGCTATACGTAAAAAAAGATGCCAAAGAATAAGAAAAAATTTATTCCATTATTGCGAGTGCTGCCTAATTTGTCATTACCGCCAAAGAAGAAATAGGGACAAAACAGTGATTTTCTTCAAAATGCATGTCAACAAAAATGTGCTGGATTGTTTTGCCCAAACTTGCAGTATGCTGCTCAACCGAGCGATGGAATGTAATTCAGCGCTCAATCTGTTAATTACAACTGACGTATTCCGACAAAAATAAAATTACATTATTCGGAATGCCAATTGAATTTGTTTTTAAGGACAACAAGCTATATGTAAAAAAACCACAAAATAAAAAGAAAAAATTCATTCTGTTATTGAGAGTGCCACCTATTTTGCTATCAAAGCTAAAGAAGAAAAAGGGACAAATTAGTGATTTTCTTCAATATGCTTGTTGACAAAAATGCGCCTGATTGTTTTGGCCCAGCTTGCAGTATGCTGCTCAACCAAGCAATGGAACATTATTTAGCGCTCAATCTGTTAATTACAACTGACGTATTCTGACAAAAATAAAATTACGTTATTCGGAATTCTGATTGGATTGTCTTTTAAGGATGGCGAGCTATGCACCTGATTCTTTTGGCCAAGCCTGGAGTATGCCGCTCAACAGAGCAATAAAACACTGGCTTGATTGTTTTGGTCAAGCTTGGAGTATGCCACACAACTGAACAATGGAACGTTATTTGGCGTTTGATCCGTTAATTACAATTGACGTATTCCGACAAAAATAAAATTACGTTATTCAGAACGCCGATTAAACTAATTTTTGAGGACAACAAGCTATACATAAAAAAAGACGCCAAAGAATAAGAAAAAATTTATTTCATTATTGCGAGTGCTGCCTAATTTGTCATTACTGCCAAAGAAGAAATAGGGACAAAACAGTGATTTTCTTCAAAATGCATGTCAACAAAAATGTGCTGGATTGTTTTGACCAAACTTGCAGTATGCTGCTCAACCGAGTGATGGAATGTTATTTAGCGCCTAATCTGTTAATTACGACTGACGTATTCCGACAAAAATAAAATTACATTATTCGGAATGCCAATTGAATTTGTTTTTAAGGACAACAAGCTATATGTAAAAAACCACAAAATAAAAAGAAAAAATTCATTCTGTTATTGAGAGTGCCGCCTATTTTGCTATCAAAGCTAAAGAAGAAAAACGGACAAATTAGTGATTTTCTTCAATATGCTTGTTGACAAAAATGCGCCTGGTTGTTTTGGCCCAGCTTGCAGTATGCTGCTCAACCGAGCAATGGAACATTATTTAGCGCTCAATCTGTTAATTACAACTGACGTATTCTGACAAAAATAAAATTACGTTATTCGGAATTCTGATTGGATTGTCTTTTAAGGATGGCGAGCTATGCACCTGATTGTTTTGGCCAAGCCTGGAGTATGCCGTTCAACAGAGCAATAAAACACTGGCTTGATTGTTTTGGTCAAGCTTGGAGTATGCCACACAACTGAACAATGGAACATTATTTGGCGTTTGATCCGTTAATTACAATTGATGTATTCCGACAAAAATAAAATTATGTTATTCAGAACGCCGATTAAACTGGTTTTTGAGGACAACAAGCTATACATAAAAAAAGACGCCAAAGAATAAGAAAAAATTTATTTCATTATTGCGAGTGCTGCCTTATTTGTCATTACCGCCAAAGAAGAAATAGGGACAAAACAGTGATTTTCTTCAAAATGCATGTCAACAAAAATGTGCTGGATTGTTTTGCTCAAACTTGCAGTATGCTGCTCAACCGAGTGATGGAATGTAATTCAGCGCTCAATCTGTTAATTACAACTGACGTATTCCGACAAAAATAAAATTACATTATTCGGAATGCCAATTGAATTTGTTTTTAAGGACAACAAGCTATATGTAAAAAACCACAAAATAAAAAGAAAAAATTCATTCTGTTATTGAGAGTGCCACCTATTTTGCTATCAAAGCTAAAGAAGAAAAAGGGACAAATTAGTGATTTTCTTCAATATGCTTGTTGACAAAAATGCGCCTGATTGTTTTGGCCCAGCTTGCAGTATGCTGCTCAACCGAGCAATGGAACATTATTTAGCGCTCAATCTGTTAATTACAACTGACGTATTCTGACAAAAATAAAATTACGTTATTCGGAATTCTGATTGGATTGTCTTTTAAGGATGGCGAGCTATGCACCTGATTGTTTTGGCCAAGCCTGGAGTATGCCGCTCAACAGAGCAATAAAACACTGGCTTGATTGTTTTGGTCAAGCTTGGAGTATGCCACACAACTGAGCAATGGAACTTTATTCGGCATTTGATCCGTTAATTACAATTGACTTATATCGACAAAAATAAAATTATGTTATTCAGAACGCCGATTGAATTGGTTTTTGAGGACAACAAGCTATACGTAAAAAAGACGCCAAAGAATAAGAAAAAATTTATTCCATTATTGCGAGTGCCGCCTAATTTGCCATTACCGCCAAAGAAGAAAAAGGGACAAATTAGTTATTTTCTTCAGTATGCATGTCAACAAAAATGCGCCTGATTGTTTTGGCCCAGCTTGCAGTATGCTGCTCAACCAAGCAATGGAACGTTATTTAACGTTTGATCCGTTAATTACAATTGACGTATTCTGACAAAAATAAAATTACATTATTCGGAATGCCAATTGAATTGGTTTTTAAGGACAACAAGCTATATGTAAAAAACCACAAAATAAAAAGAAAAAATTTATTCTGTTATTGAGAGTGCCGCCTATTTTGCTATCACCGCTAAAGAAGAAAAAGGGACAAATTAGTGATCATCTTCAATATGCATGTCGACAAAAATGTGCCTGATTGTTTTTGCCCAGCTTGCAGAATGCTGCTCAACCAAGCAATGGAACGTTATTTAATGTTTGATCCGTTAATTACAATTGACGTATTCCGACAAAAATAAAATTACATTATCCGGAACACCGATTGAATTGGTTTTTGAGGACGACAAGCTATACGTAAAAAATATACAATCCAGATTCAATTTTAAATTATAAACAGATACAAACAATGCCTAAAAGCGGGTCTTTCTGTCCTCCTGCTTTAGTTATCTCTCTTACCATAGGTGAAAAAAGTGGTAGATTTAGATATTTTTGAATTTTTTCATGTAAAAGCGTAGCTTCACATCCTGTGTCTAAGAGTGCGGTGGTATCCTTGAATAAATTCAAATTAAATTGACTCAAAATCCTAACATGAATAATTGATCCTCTATCTTTTACTTCATGAGCTGCAGCTGAATACTTAAAATTCACGTTTTTGGACTGAGATTGTGTCAATTTAAAAAGGGGAGAGAGCGCTTGAACTAACAAATCAGTAAGAGGCTGATTGACTACCAATTTAGCACCTACTTCTGCTGGGGAATCGGGTTTTGAGAAACTTTTCGGCTCTGTCGAGGGCTCAATTTTGTTTTACACTCTAGTGGATGAGTAAAAAACAGATTTTCTCGTAAAGCTGCAAAATTTTTCAATTGTCAAAATTATCAGATATGTGTCTAATATAAGATTTTTGCATTTCCCTGCATTAAAAAGCTCAAATTTCCAGTGTTTTACGTCAATGTATTAATATCTATATTTATATTTGTATAAAAAATATTTTGATTATTATTAATAATTATAACAATAAAATCAGTAATAATAATGATGATAAAAACGACTATATTTCAATCACATTGAGTTAAATTAATAAAAGATTTAAAAATAAAAGCAAAATATTTCTTATATTACTATTATTATATATATGATGGCTCATAATTAATATTTCTTGGTATATCTATCTTTATTTTGTTTTGTCTTCAAAAATGATGCAGTGAATCTTATATCCGCTAAATATCACTGGCTATTACATACCATAGGTGAGCAGCAAGTACATTCTAGAAGGGGAGGGGGTGCAAATCTTTTCAAGGGTCAAAATGGTCTAAAAAATGGTGGTATGGTGGATAAACAAAATTTCTAAATGTTTCTCATTGAGCACTATCCATTAGCATCTAAAAATTGTGAAAAAATAAATTCTGGGGGTAATACCCTCTTACCATTCATGAGCTGCAAGAAATTCTGGGGGTCTTGTTGAGTGAAATCACAAAATATGTTACTGAATATAGAATGGGGTCCACAGTAATCTGCAAGGGGTGTGAAATCCCTAGATCCTACGCCCTTATATTTTCCATGTGCCTAAGTGCATGTTTGATGCTTGTGTCATTCAGTCATTTTGCTTAGTGAATTTAATGTAGGAAGATGACCTATTTGTGATCTCTTTTTATGTTTCTAATTCTTGTCCTTTTTTATACACAGGCAGGACAAATCAAGGACTTGGGCTACATTTATTTGAGAAGGACTTGTGTTGTGTGCATTTTAGACTTAAAGATTTGCTGAAAAAGCAGTGATAATTTTTGACAAAACAATATTGTCATTCTGCTTTATTTTATGTGCTTTAACAGTGACCAATCCTGTATTTTCTGCCAATGGAGGTGGGAGTGGTAGGATCCCAAGTTTTATAAATAGTGTCCAAAATTGTTCTAAAAATCCCTTTATTTTGCTTATAAAATTGGTATTTGCTATCTTTTGATAGACTGAATCTTTGTGATCAGTTTAAAAAAGTTAGAAATTTTCCAAATTTCCTACAAAAAATGCGCATTGTTAATTTTGAAATAGGCGCAAAGCAATAAAAAGGCTAAAGATATCATTATAATAAGTAAAAAAGTCCTTGTTTTGCAAATAAACGACTCTTCTGACCTAAGAAAATATACTCTCCGTAGAACTCATATATTGTCCAGCCGCGTATTCCATTGACTTTATATGGCCCAATTTTTATCTTGCCTCCATTCAGCTTATGCCTGATTCTAATTTAGTCCTGCCGTACAACCCACTTCAGCTATTTTATAGCCATTATGGACTGATTCTTGTTCCAGCTATACCCACCGTGTGGCACAATACTGATTGTATTTTTGGTGAGAAAATTGTGACAAAAAATGTAATTACAAGCGGATGCAATTATGTTGCTGACTTGAAATGGATCAACACCAGTTTTAGATAGAAAAGTGTCCCTGAATTTCAGAGAACACGTAGCCGATATTTGAACATCCAATTTACAATACTCCAGCAGCTCTATTCGGAAATCAAAGGGATTGTCCAAGATTTTCTCCTCATTGTACCTTGAAGCGTCAAAAAAAAAATTTAGTTTCATAGTAGAAAAGGTCCAACTCCCTAAAACTGACCCTTGTTTGTAAGTAATAATGGCTATAAAGATATATATTTATGTAGAAATAGAAAAATACAGCTGAAATTGTGTAATGAAATAATTCTAACTCTATTTTAGCATGCACATAAGTTTTTTATGGCATAAGGAGCTCACCCCCTATACTGGCTGACCCTCCGTGGGTTGGCCATATATTGCATTTATGTAACTATTCCAACTTTTAAAAGTTTATTTAAAAATGAATTAAATATAAAAAATCATGAATGAAATTTTTCTTATCAGACTATAAATGCATTCTGTTCTTCTTCCTTCATTCCATCCGGATTATGAAATTCTGCATCAGGTATCGCTCCAACATAGTTCAAATTTTTGAGGCAGTTGAATAAATGCGGAAAATGATCTTTTTTAAGCTCCGTAATATTGAAGGTTTTTGGAAACGCGCTGAGCTTCATAGGCAGATAATTTAATGTGTTGATAACACATACGCCGCCCGCCTCGAACATGAATATTTCTAGGCCTAAAATTGCAACAAATTACAAGCAACAATTTAATGTATAAAATTTTTCAATAAAACAACACTATTAAAAATAAATTTTTAAATAATTACTCGTATGTTTGAATAATTATGTTTTTTATCTTCAAAATCTCGGAATAAAAGAGTATACCTAAAATACAAATCTGTTTTTCCCACCATATTTGCTACAGCTGCCCAGTTTCCGGTCTTTACAAATGTCGCATAAATGGTAGGTGACACAGCAGTTAGGGATATGTTTCATGACCGGTCCCAATGCATTCGGCGCCATTTTGACGTCCTGCTGATCTCAAATTCGAAGAATATGACAAAAAACCTCTTTTTGTTGTCCCACTTATCCGTAATTGTCTAAAAAATTAACTTTAATAAATTATGTAAGGAAAGATAGAACATGTGGCCCTGAAAGGAGTGTGTCCAAAATAAAACAAAGACAGTGTGTTAAATAAAATGTAAGGAAAAGCTAGAAAATAATGCCCCAAAGAAAATATGATTAAGTAACAAAAGAACACAGAGAAAAAAGTGGATAATGCAATAAAAATAATTACTTTCATGTAACACTGATGATTCTCCTTGTCAACCATAGCATTACACATCCGGCAAAATATCTGGTGGCACTTGTGACGTTTTTGGTGCCTCGTTTTCACCAGTTGGGCACAATTTGCACAATGTTTCAGGGAGCTACAAGTCGAGGCAGTCTTCTGAAATTTACTGCCTATTTGTGCCAATTGGCCCAGCTTGTGGTTGGTGTAACATGATGCACTTGGGGAATATCTAAAAAATTAATAAATTCAAGGAAAAATAATAAAAATAAAGATTGAAATGGAAAATATGGAAAATATGACTACTAAAAATGTGAAGCAGTGTCATTATTCAAATAAATTATTCTATATATTCAAAAAATAAATATTAAGCTAAAATATGAGAGATAGAATATTGAAGCATTATTAGTCAGTGTTTTATATATCTAATAGACCTCTTTATTTTTATTCGATTTTAATATATTATTGAACTATTTCTGATTATTTAATTATTTATTTAATCATTAAACAAAAATCATAATCAGGATCTTAATTTATACACATATATAATTAAATATTACTATTTGTTTCTAAGATCATCTATTTAATTTATTTCATTAATTATATTTATCCATTTATTTAATTAATTATTGTCATATATAAATATTTTAAGTTTATTGTTAACTTTTTAACTTTGATGACTGGTTTGCCAGACATAGTGGCTGTAAATATTTTAAGCTTATCATATAATAACTTAATATTTATTACCTGTTACAATGTGAACACTTCCTCCATTCATCAAACAGGCAAGGAGTTGTAATACAACAGCATAGGCACCCGTCCATCATACACCGGTGGTCCTCCTGGTTGCTATACCCTTTAATACACTTGTCACAAAAATACAATTGACTCACAAACGCCGTCATGTGCGTAATTATGTCAAAATGGTCATTGTGATGGTACAAATAAATAATTTTCTTGGCATCAGGGCCAACCAAATGAGCAAATTGAACATGCCGCAAGAAAAAATTTTGATCTGATAATCAGGCGCTAAGTAATCCCAATTTTGTTTTCAAGAATAAGTTGAAGTTTCAATGAAATAACTTTTAAGACAAAAACTTTTTCGGGAAAATTTATATTATAATTCATAAAAATATGTAATAAATAATCAGTCATAGTTGAGAAAAAATTTATATGGTTATATTGCAATATATAATTTTAATTCATAAAAAACACAACCCCTTGACATTTTTGAGAAATAAATAGTAAACGTGTGGATGATTGAGCTAGTATGATACAAATATTACATAATTTTTTAAGTGATATAAACCTAAGCCTCATATTTAAGAAATAAATAGCGGATGTATGATTGATTGAACTAGTTAAAACCTGAGAAAAAAATTGCAAATGCACGTTTGATTGAACAATAAGATTTATTTTCAAATATAGTTATATACTTCAAATTTGTTGAGCTTCAGTTAAACCAGCTTTTCCATAAATTTGCCCAGTCCCAAATCAGTAAGTAGTTTCTGAGCCAATTGCCTTTGGATGTTATTCCTATGCTAATTGCCTTTTTGAATTCTATCATACTGCACGTGTTTGTCTATACAGGTTTTTGCAACAACGACAGCTATTGCCAAACACAGATTGTCATTGTTTTCTATCTTTAAAATATCAGCATTAACATTTAGTAATAATTTCCCATAAGATGTATTTATAAATATTTATGGGTACATTATATTAAAAAGAAAAATTATTAATCATCGATTTATTTTTGAGCATGTAGTTCCAGAACTTTTGTAGTTCAGAAACTACACAGTCACGTATCTATTAATGGTTCCAGAACTTTTTCAGTTTGGGAACTCCACAGCTACGTATCAATCAATTGGTTGGGAACTATTTTAAAAAAGTTATTTATGCATTGATGTATAGTTGAGTCTTTATGAAAAAAAAATTAGGCACTGCTCAGAATAAAGAAAAATTTGCAAACTAACTTAAACAACAAGCACTAATTTTTTTAGGATTTTTTCAATTATTAAGAGTGTAAGAACACGCTGAGAAGTTTATTTTCTGCCCATTTCACTAAATTCCCCAAATTTTCTGGCAAACAACTCATTTCTCCACCTGAAGAAAGCAGCCGCTGTGTCTGGCAAACCAGTCATCAAAGTTAAGAATCCTGGTTATTGTTTTTTTGTGATTTTTTCCGCATCCTCTTGGTTCTTCAACAATAACCATCTTGAAATTCAACAATGCATCAAATTTATAACTCGCATTGCTGGACCTTTTTGAACACCAATAAAATTTTATTGGCCATCATAGCCTCCATTGTTGTGAATGGGACTAAAACGACCCAATCTAGGCTTGGGTGCTGAAGTGTAACGCCAATTTGGTCGTGGTTGTTCCGTCTTTTGCCTAATTTGTGATTTAAAATATTGTTTAAAATTAGGGGAAATGTAAAGGCGTAATTTCTGCAATATTCTTGAATGAAATATTGAACACAATAGCTTCAGAATTGAATTGTTTCACGCAAACCTTGTACTCCTTACCAATATTGTAAAAATCAGAAATTTTGTGGCCATTTCCTACTTGCTCACTAAAATCTTCGCCAAAAATAATGTTTCAAAATTGAGGTGAGCCAAAATTCTGCTGCTCGGCTGTCGATAAGTGTAGATCCAAAAATTTTGCGAATATAAACAAAACAATAGCCAGCTGTTTAATCCCCAATTGACTATTAATAAGAATTTGATGCGATTCTTTCATAATAATTGCTTCTGTCAACTGCTGCAAACTTCCATCTTTGATGATTGTAGCCCAAAATTTGGCTGTAATGGTGTCTCAACAATCCTGTTGGCCATACTTGATGACTTTTTGCAATATAACTCCAATTAATTTCTCGTTTCCAACCCACACTTTCGATTCAATAATGTTTTGTAAATCACCAAATTTGTCCCGTTTGGCCATGATGACTAATAAAACAAATAAGAATAAGTTTCGCAAAATCGCTTCTAGTATTTATTCTTCTGGAACTTTTTTAAACAATCAGAATTGATGGTGAGTCATTCATAGTTTGGGAAAATAAAAGTTCCGTAACATTATAAATACATTAGGTGTCTTGTATTAATTCATGGTTCAGTAAAGAACTTCAAAGAAGTTCTATATAAGTTCAATAAAGAACTTCAAAGAATTTCTATAGAAGTTCGATAAAGAACTTTGAAGAAGTTCTATAGAAGTTCGATAAAGAACTTCAAAGAAGATCTATAGAACTTTGATAAATAACTTTGATCAAAGTTCTATAGAAGACTGTCAAACTTCTATAACACGCTAATCAAGGTTCAATAAATTTTTAATAGAACTTTGATAGAATGCACATCGAAGTCCGTCTAACTTTGAGACAAGGTGCTGTAAATCTTTAATAGAACTTTGATGTTGTGCAAATCAAAGTTTGGCCTAAGATTGACAAACGTTTTATAGAACTTCGATAGTGAGCGAATCGAAGTTCAACCGATCTTTTATAGAACTTCAACAAAGATACAAGTCAAAGTTCTAAGAGACCAAAAAATGAGGTCATAGAAATTTGAGTGAGCAAATAGCAAGGGTCATTTAAATTTTAATAGGTACCTAAATACCTACATATAGCTCCTAATATGTGCTTCCTTGTTGAATAATAACCTTGAATTTATTGATTTTTGGTAGCCCATTTCCGAGTCATGTGAAACAGACTATAATTAATGCATGCGATGCGCCTACATAATTTATGCCAATCTTTATGTGATAGCATGACCTTGCACTCATCTGTTTAGCAACCCAAAGACATTTTTCTATACGCACCTTCAAAATGTTCTCGCTAGAAAAAGATCTACGACTTGACTTGATTGACATTTGGAAATCCAGAAAGATGTTTAATTGCCATAAATAGAATAAGGCAAAGCTTTTTTGCAAGCATAAATTGATAAAATCAAAGCTCATGCTTATGTTTAAATCGAGCTTTTTTAATCTGAAATTTCATGTTGTCATTTTCAACCAAACTTCACAGGTATAAACAAAGCAGCACAATTGCAATTTAAATTCTAAATTTAGATGAGCGATATTTTTCCGATTCATAACGCTGGTTCAAATGAAGGAGCTCTTTTCTAATATTTAGTCTCAACTTAATTTTATGATCACTCAAAAAATGTTTTAAGTTCGAAAACTTCAATTTTAAAATTTTATGACAATTTTAATTTTAAAAATTTGTTTTTGCATGGCATATTATATTTAAAAAATGTAATAACTTTGAAAATTTAATTTTAAATGCTTTTTGAAATATTAACAATTTTTCAAATGAATATGAAAACAACTGTGTAGGTATAGTCGCTTTGATGTAAGTTTTGTCATTTTAAAACTATTTCCAGCACTGGCAGATTGCGATTATAGCATTTATCTGATTTAATGTACAATTATCGTGAACCTCAATTTAGTGTCGATTAAAATTCTTAGAGTTTATGCAAGAAGTTACAAGTGAAACAGACTAGGCACCTACATAGTTTACGAAGCTGACATGCGCTATGCAGTAAGAAATATGCATAGGTATAGATAATTAATGAGCACAGCTTTTTTGCACATTAAGTATAGGTACCTATGTAATTTGGCTCTTTACTGTGTGTGTGCGATGCTAAAAGCAGCATGTAGGGAGCGCACATTATGCTATATATCATTCCCACTGCTTAAAGTCCTTAATGCCTAATTATGGGGTTGAGGTTGACTGCTTTGACAGAAATCTATCCTACTGTAGTTACATGTATTTGAGGACGAGGTCAACATCACAAACCTACATACATATACGCACTCCATGCAGGAGTGCGTATGTACACACTCCGTGCAGGAAGGCCGCTAATAAGGCATAAATTTTTTCATCCTGAGTGGAGAAAAAATCTGTTTTTCTTCTTCATAACATAGTATGGTGGCAGCCGCAGGGCCTAAAGGTATATTCTACAAAATGGAGTTCCGGAATGAAATAGAAAAACTTTATTCAGATAGCCAATTTTGATTAATTGACTGAATTAAAAAAAGGATGGGAATACAATATGACAATGTGCGAGATAATCAAAAACAAGATGGAAAAATTAAAATTTTTATTTCATTGTTTTATGAACTAGGCGAAATTAAATTGAAAAAAAGTCAGCACTTAAGAAAGTGTAGGCTGAAAATTTTTCGATAAACATAGGTGCCTGATTTTTGGTTTTTTGACAAATGTCCTCAATTTAAAAACAACTTTAGAATAAATATGTCTTTACAGAATAATTATGTTGAATTTTTTTACAATCAAATTCAATTAAAAAACCATTTTCACTCTTTTAACATGTGTTTTGAACCTTTAATAGTTTGCTTCATGATTTTCGGAGTCTAATCAATTAGTAAAAATTGTTCAATTAAACACATTACATCGACATGGATGCATTAAATGAATGATAACATTGGCTAACTGACCCGACTACAAATACAAATGCCCGTTTGTTAGGTTGGGTTCCTAGAAGATATCGGTTCTTGCCTTTCATATGAAAATTTTTACCTGCACGTAATTTGGACGGACTGTGTCTTCTGTCCATTTGACGATCAGTTAAGCGCATCTTGCCTTAAATAAGCATTGCCTACACATGCTACGATGACATGTCCAATGACCCCTGCCCTATTGTGATGTCCTTTCTACTCGCCATTGTTTGATTCAACTCATAAATCAACTCAAGCACACATTCATGCTTTGCTATACAGTGTAATACTAGCAAACGAGAGGTTGCTATACCTGGGCATAGCGGGTTTTAGGGGTTTGCGTATGCAACCCAGAGGATATGCTCATGGGCCCCCCAGAAACCCAATCTGGGGGTGCACAGTATGTGGCTACCTCCAGAAATCAATTTTTGAAATTTTTTTCGTTTTTCCCGCAATTTTTTTGTGGCCAATGGATAGTGCTCAATGAGAAATGTGTTTTTCGTCATAACACCATACCTGAGCGTCCCAATCAAGTGTCTTTACCTCAGCACTAATACATACTACTCACGGTAGTAAATAATTCCATTTAGGCTGCCAGAAAAGCCATTGAAAGCAAAAGAAAAGCAAAAAAAGTTTTTTTGTGGAAAAAAATGAAAAAAAGCAACAACAAAAACAAAAAAAAAACCAAAAAAAGCCAAGCAAGCTATTTGAGCCACTGATGGCGGCCCTCCACCAGACAAACTCCCTTCCATTTATTGGAAAAGTTTACAAATTGTTTCCAACGCAATTTGGAAGGATTCCTTGCTTATTCGACAGCGATGCTGTTCCCAATTCTTCTGTTTTTAAAGAGGAACAAGTCAAGTAAGACGACCAGATGTCAATAAATTCAAGTATATAAGCAAAAGTTAAAAAAAAGTTCTAGTGAAATCACTGTTGGTTTTTTGGACTAAGTCTGTCTTGTGTATGCACAAAGATAGTCTCTAAAAGTCTGTACATTTTGCATAATGCAAAAATGCATTTTCCGCCTGTAATAGGGTGCATATGGATTTTTACTGCATTTATTGAATTCTCTTTGTACTGCATAACATTGAGAGCTTATCTGAGTTAAAAATCAGATAAAGTTTCTGAATGGAAGCTTTAATGGAAGAAAATCAACAGATATTGAACAATACCTACTTACCATCTTTGCAACATGATAGTAAAACTTTTGCAATAGTTTTCTACAAAATAATCTTATGGAAATAAGGTACCTTATTGAAGTAAAATTATTTTTGTGAGTACAAAAAATTCATTGATTACATCACTAATTAAAAAAGTAAGCTTAAACTTCTACGTATCCCTAACCAGAACAATCTAGAATCATACAAAAAACAAAGAGTAGCAGAAAGTAGCAGACTTGTGTGCACAATAAAACAATTGGTGCAGTAGAAGTTTAATTCAATCTGGTGTGAAGCACTGAAAAATTTTGTGAAGTTTTGATTCGTGGTATGAACTTTGCACTAACAAAACATATTGCTGTTTCTACAGAAAAATGACAGGGTTATTTTTTTGATGTAAAATATCTTTGTACATGTGCAAAAGCAGTCTTGAAAAGTCTATCTACCACTAGCTAAAAGTGTTTGCTGAGTACAAAAACTATGAGTAAAACAAAACTAAAAATTCTTATCAGGGATGACGCCTTTGATTCTATGATGGTCAGTTTGCCACCTTCTGATTCTGATCCAAAGCTTCCAAGGATACAATGTATTACTCTGGTGGCATCAAATTCTGAATAGGAGAAAAAGGCATGCATGGATTCAATACAAGCACAAATGGAATTCAATGAGCTTGAAAAAGAAGCTGCAAGAGCAAAATTGAATATTACAGGTTGAAATTGGCTTCATTACGTTCTGAAAACCAAGCGCCACAGTTTTCTGGCTACCATTCTGACGCCAATTTCTGACATGCTTGTTCATGGTTCATTTGTATGTTTTATATAATTAGGCTGCATTTTGTACCTGTAAAGCTGGCAGCACAGCATGACTTTGATTTGTTTGTTTTAAGTTGTTATCAAGTAAATTGATTAATTCCCTTGTGCTGTTTTTGTTTGATTTGTATTACAACCAAAATTTATCATTAGCGTAACTTTCCAGCATCCAGCAGATTTGATTGTTCCAAAAACACCCTCCTTGGAATCACGTTTTCCTAATATTCATCATCATTTTTGTCCAATTTGTCAAGAAACTTAAGAACATCCATAATCAAAGAAAACAGAAACCAACTGGCTCACAAAACAAAGGAAACTTCCACTAATTGGTGTTTAAAGCTAGGGAGCAGTAGGATTAAAATCTCGAATTTACCGAATCACTAATTACCACTAATAGGCCTTTGTGCATACTGATAAATTTAATTGGAGATTAAAGTTGTAGCTTAATCTCCAATAAGCGCTAATTGGCCGTTGTGCATATGGGCCTCAAAGACAATTACTCTTAGAGTAATCATAAAAATTTTCATAATTTTTACTACCCTTTTTCATTACATCTTACCTCAAAATTCAATAAAGTTTCTTTTATGGCCATAGATATTGTATTTATGAATTTGCTACTGTTCATGTAGTTGTTTTCTTTGTCAATTAAAAATTTATTGTTGTGCATGCAATTACTTATGTTGATATACTACACACTGTATTCATAGGTGGGCAGCACCAAAATTCTGGGGGAGGGGGTATGAAAAAACTTCTGGGGGTGGGGGTGGAAAAATTTTTAAAGGTCAAAAAATGACCTTAAAAATAGTGGTATGGCAAAAAAACACCAGTTTTTCGACGTTTCTCATTGAGCACTATCCAATGGCATCAAAAAATTGCCAAAAAAGCAAAAAAATTTTTTCTAGAGGGGGGTATTTTGATTTCTGGGGAAGTATTTCAACTTCTGGGGAGTGCATACCCCCAAAACCCCCCACGCCCATGTGCGACTGTATTGCAAAGAAATGAACGCATCTAAAAATGTTCGCTAATCTAAAAAATTCTACAAAATAGGGAGACTAAAATTACATTCCTTTCATTTTTTAATAATATCATTATTCATAAGCCTGTTAGCAATTTTTTAGAAGCTCGGAAAATCTAAGCATGTTTTTGCCAATGTTACATAATTGTCTGTCAAAATCCTACAACAAATCTATATTTGAAAATTCAAAAAAGTTAGAACTTGTAAACTGCATATCTGTCATCCGTTCAAATTTTGCTTGTTACTTAAACGTACTGTGCTTAAAATGAAATCCAACACTAAGCACCAGAATTTATGGATAATCAAAAAAACTGAGCAAAAACCAGTCAAAAAGGGAATATCTTTGTCAATTTTCATTCAATGTTAGCCTTAATAGCTCAGAAATTAATCAGATTTACATAATTTTGAGTAAAAAACCTACACAGAATCTGATTTACCAGAATTTGAAACAAATATTTAGTAACGCTATTGAAAACACTCTCATATCAATTTTTTGTCTCAGACATGTCGGACCCCAAAATTATGGGTGAATTATTCAGTAAATCATCAGAAGGCAATGATGACGTCTTTGCCAATGGAAAAGGCGACATCAATAATGCTGACGGCAAAAAGGAAGCCAATAGTAATTAAACGGCTTTGTAAAATACTTAATTTCAGAACATTACGACGTATGTATTTAAAAATTGCCAGCTTATCTGAAATTCCGCGCAAGTCACGTGCTTTTATAAATGCATTAAAATTATCTAAGATTGCTCTGGTAGCATTAATATTAACATGTACTGTGAAATGTACCGCAGCAATCAAATTTTCCACATCTGCACCACAAGCCGCAGTGGCCATGCTGTAAATTTACCCCAATTAGTTAAGTGCATTCTGCCCGGAAGAGCAATCTCAAAACCCAAAAACAAAATGTGATAGTTTTTGTTTCCTGAATCGAACCTAAAATTGCTTTTGCTATTAAGTGCATGAAAATTACCTGAACTGTATGCACAAATACTGATTTTTTTGGTTCTAGAAGCATAGTTTTTGACAAACGTGAGGGTCAACCAGTTTCTTATAATATTTGCAGCAATTTGTATAAAAATAAAGAATCTGAAAGTTTTCACTTAAAAAATGCTGATGGTTTCTGAACCACTGACTTTATATTACAAATTTGTTTCACTTGGTGCTGCAGTGATAAATGTTCTGCAGTCACTTATTTTTGAATTGAAAGTTGGCAGATAAAAACTTGAAATGGGGAAAGTGCTATTTCCGACTTGGGGATATAAATTGCTGCCATCTGACCTATGGAAAATGTAAGAATGTCAAACAAACCTTTGTTTGGCAAGGTGAATATTTCCAAGAGGTTTGCCTCTGCATGGCCCGAGGTACTTTCTCTTCTCTCATTAGCAAAGATTATGTCGTCATAGACAACCTACAGGCGGCATTCAAAATTAAGGAGAAGTACACCAAATATAGCTAATTCATAATGCCTACATTTCAGAGCAAAAAGTCATAATAGGGTTCGAGTTTGACTGAGGGCAAAGGTCTGGTCTGAACATAGGTTAGAAGCACCAAGATTTATCAAAATAGAAAAAGTAGACATTGATCCTGTAAATTTTAAGATAAGTTATCTCAAAATAGAAGTAATTTCAAATTTTGGAAGAATCTGGCTTGAACTTTGTCATCAATTTCAGAGAAGCTTAGATATAATTTGGCAACTTTTATATCTGAATCCTACAGTAGGGGCCAGGGCATTCTTTCAAAATAGGGATTTGATTGTGGATAAAACTGGGGACGTGTTAAATTAGTGGGGTTGCAAAAAAGTGAACATGTCAAAGATATATGTGGATCATAAAATAAACAATATGTGTTATAGGTACCTACCTGTGAGTACAATGGACAAATTTGGTTTGTGCTTCCAGGGACAGAGGACCTAGTTTGTTTTTGGAAACTGTCATCTGTTTAAATAAAAAGGTTAAAATTTTTCAATATAAAAGTAAATGGATCACCAAAAACAGACTGGTCCATGTTTCAGAAGTCCCGCTAGAATTAGATTAGAGAGAAAATTTCACATTTTATCAATTTAAGGCGCCGCAATTCTTAATGACCACCTTGTAGCTAAGAAAATTAAATTTTGGTCTGTTTCAGAACTATCTCTATAAAATGGAGAAATTAGAAAAATTTTGCATTGACTGTTAAATTATATGTCTGAAATGTCACTTAACCTAAATGTTATACATTAATCGCTTGTAGGACTCAGCACAGAAGTCAAAACAGCCTTTCAAGTAGCTGAAAATAATTTACAAAAGTTAATTATTAAAACCCAAAACAGCTTTTCTGCTAATCTTAATGCGTTGCTAAAAGTTCATATGCAGCTTTTAATTAAGTTCTTACTCATCATTTTGCTATTCATAATTATAGCTTACTTTACTTATCTTCACCTAATCCACAAACATTATACCAACATACGGTTCATCCTACCTGTGACTTCCAAAATGCAGACTGTCAAAAGTTTAGGTAACATGTTTTTCTGGGATATTAAAAATGGGACCAAAAACATCAAACAGTAAGAAAGTTACATGGAAAAAGGACGTTAAAGATTCCAAAAATCATCAGCTATCCTGTATATTCCCTCCTAGACCTAAAGATAGCTTGGAAACTGCCTAATTTTAGAATCTATGAGACCTCCGTCTGCCCTATTGCAACCAATAAAAGCAAAATCACACTTTTTGGTGCAGCTTTCATAAATGTAACCTTTTATAATGTAGGAGAAACAATTTTAGTGTATATTCAAGATGACTGCCCTGCAGATCTTATTCTAGGCATGGATTTTCTCTCAAGATTCAAAAATACAATCTGGAATTGGATAAAATCTACTATGCAATTCTGAGAAACACCCATTCCTTGTGATGGAATGAAATATAGTGCACCTGAAATGCAAAGCACCATTATATTAGAACACAAAGAATTAATACAACTGCAATCAGTACAACTCTTTTTTTGCAAAAGCATCTAATAATTATCTTGCAAAAGACAGACTCACTCCTCACACCTCACACCTCACTCCTCACACCTCACACCTCACTTTTCACTCCTCCCACCTCACACATCACTCCTCATGCCTCACACCTCACACCTCACTCCTCCACACCTCTCACTCATTTCTCACCTCACACCTCATGCTTCACACCTCACTCCTCACACCACCCACATCCATATCTCACACCTCACACCTCACTCCTCACACATCATGCTTCAGACCTCACTCCTCACACCACACACCTCCATGTTGCACACCTCACACCTCACTCCTCACACCTCACACTTCACTCCTCACATCACACTCCTCATTCCTCATGCCTTACACCACCTCACACCTCCCACTCCTTTCTCATCTCACACCTCACATCTGATGCTCACTCCTCACGCCTCACACCTCACTCCTCACTCCTCACATCTCACACCTCACTCCTCACACCTATCACTCCTTTCTCACTTCACACCTCATGCCTCACACTTCACACCTCTCACTCATTTCTCACCTCACACCTCACTCCTCACACCTCACTCCTCAAACCTCACATCTTACTCCTCATGCCTCACACCTCCACACCTCACATTGCACACCTCACACCTCACTCACTGATTTCTCACCTCACAACTCTCATTCCTTTCTCACCTCACACCTCGCACTTCTCACTGCTTTCTCCCCTCACACCTCATGCCTCACACCTCACACCTCTGACTCATTTCTCACCTCACACCTCACACTCCTTTCTCACATCACACCTCTCAATCCTTTCACACTTTATGCCTCACAACTAACAACTCTCACTCAATTCTCACCTCACACCTCACACCTTACTCCTCACACCTCACTCCTCACTCCTCACACCTCACATCTCTCTCCTCATGCATCACACCTCACATTGCACACCTCACTCCTTACACCTCTCACTCATTTCTCACCTCAAATTTCAAACTCTTTACTCACCTCACACATCACGCCTAACTTCTACACCTCTCACTCCTTTCTCACCTCACACCTCACTCCTCACACCTCTCACTCATTTCTCACCTCACACCTCACACCACACACCTCACTTCTCACTCCTCATGCCTCACTCCTCTCTCCTTACTCCTCAAAACTGACACCTCACACCACATATCTCACACCTCGTAATTCACACTCTCATTCCTCACACCTCACTCCTTATGCCTTACTCCTCACTCAGTCCTCACATCTCACTCCTCACTCCCCACACCTCTTGCTCATTTCTCACCTCACACATCTCACTCCTTTTTCACCTCTACCTCTCACTTCTCACTCCTTTCTCCCCTCACACCTCACACCTCTCACTCCTTCCCTCCCTCACACCTCATGCCTCACACCTCACACATATCACTCATTTCTCACTGCACACCTCACACCTCACTCCTTACACCTCAAACCTGACATCTCACTCCTCATGCCTCACACCTCACACCTTGCATTGCACACCTCACATCTCAAATCTTACACCTCTCGCTCATTTCTCACCTCACACTTCTCACTCCTTTCACATGCCTAACTTCTCACACCTCTCACTTATTTCTGAGCTCACACCTCAATCCTCAAACCTCACCCTCACACCTCATATCTCACACCGCACAACTCACACTTCACTCCTCACACCTCTCACTCATTTCTTGCACCTCACTACTCACACCTCACAACTCAATCCTCACTGCTCACACCTTGCTCCTCACACCTCATGTCTTTCACTCCTCACACCTCATGCCTTACACTTCACTATTCACACCTCACGCCTCATATGTCACACCTCAGACCTCAGACCCTACATTTCACTCCTCACACCTCTCACTCATTTCTCACTTCTCACACCTCACTTCTCACACTCATTCCTCACACCTCAAACCTCACACCTCACTTATCACTCCTCACACCTCACATCACACTCCTCATGCATCACACCTCACACCTCATGCCTCCCACTCATTTCTCACCTCACACCTCACTCATCACACCTCACTCCTCACACTGCACACCTAACATCACACTTCTCACTCCTCATGCCTCATGCCTCACACCTCACTCCTCAAACCTCACACCTCATATATCACACCTACCTCACATCACACTCCTTATTCATCATGCCTTACACCACCTCACACCTCTCTTTCCTTTCTCATCTCACACCTCACACCTCATGCATCACATCTCACTACTCACACCTCATATCTAACACCTCATGCATCACACCTCACTCCTCACGCCTCCCACTCATTTCTCACCTCACACCTCACTCCTCACACCTCACATCACAGTCCTCATTCCTCATGTCTTACACCACCTCACACCTCCCACTCCTTTCTCATCTCACACCTCATGCCTCACTCCTCGCACCTCACTCCTAACACCTCTCACTCTTTTCTCACCTCACACCTCACACCTCTCACTCGTTTCTCAACTCACACCTCAAACCTCACATCTCACTCCTCATGCCTCACACCTC
Organism: Mermis nigrescens; assembly: GCA_036768485.1. Lineage (NCBI taxonomy): Eukaryota > Metazoa > Nematoda > Enoplea > Mermithida > Mermithidae > Mermis > Mermis nigrescens. Next base: position 45,089,866 of record JAVLUZ010000154.1, on the reverse strand, counting down.
ACAGTGCACACTTCACACCTCACTCAGTCATTTCTCACCTCAAACCTCTCTCTCCTTTCTCACCTCAGTAGTTAACCGGGCCCCCTAGGCTGCAACACAAAGTATAGCCCGTGCTTAAGCATAAGCTGTGTTGAAGCATAGTCCTGTGTTGAAGCATAGGCTATATGTTTTGTGTTTCAATCTAGGAGATGATGTCACACTCTACTTAAGCAAAACTATGGGTACACCGTAAATGTTTTTAAACTTGTGAATCACAAACAAATGTCTTACTGTAACTAATCATAGTTGGGGATAAGCATGGCTACCTACTTAAACTATAGATGAATATAATGGTATAAAAAAAATATATAAATATATATATATATATATATATATATATATATATATATATATATATATATATATATATATATATATATATATATATATATATATATATATATATATATATATATATATATATATATATATATATATATATATATATATATATATATATATATATATATATATATATATATATATATATATATATATATATATATATATATATATATATATATATATGGTATACTGTATATATATTAGTTTAAATTTGCGGATCAAGTCAACAATGTATACTGTACATCCATCTACTTTACACTACAACAAGAGTACCTACTTAATGCAGGGAAAGGAGAAAACTATCAGAATTTTATTTTTGAGAGATGACTAAATTTTCAGATTGTTTTTATTGAGGGGAGGGTATGCTGTTCCCTGGCTGTCTGTTTCTATCTCATTCATTTTGTTTTCCATTTCAAATTCTAGTCAAAAAGTACTAGTGTTTACTGAGTTAAGCTTTACTTATTGCTCTACTGTAAATCCTCAATTCAGCCCACCCGATCCGCCAATCTCCAAGTTTTACTTGGCTAGTGCTGTGCGTTTTTTTTGAGAAAGAGATTCTTTCTGGTGGCCTATTTATTCCGATAAATACACTGTCTTACGCAGTAGCCGTAATTTTTTGGTCCACCCACCGCAAATTCGTCAATGTAGGCGTCGGCGCCATACCCTTTCAGCTCGTTTGTCATGTTGCCTAAGTAGCAAACCATTTCAATGACAAAATTGTCCGTCGGTATCGTCAAATAGATGATGGAATTTGAAAAGAGTAAGGAAGGACATAAGAGGTATGAATAGGTTAAATTTTTCCAAAACGGTTTAATAAATGCACAATTAAATAAGCCATTTGTTAGGGGAATCCTGAATTATTTTTAAGAGGATGAAATAGTTATTAATAAAATTATTTTTATGACGAGGCAATACTTGACCAAAATTATTTTCTTAATTGTATATATACAACATATTGATTAGGTTCAAAATAAATTAGTATTTAGGGAGGAAACATGTATTGATAGAATTATTTTTCAGAGGGGATACAGCTATTAAATACTTGTTTTTGATATTTTTTACCTGTGTCCATATATAATACCCGAGTGCCAAGTTGCTCTAAGTATGAATATAATTTAAGCCTCGCTTGTGCTGTGACAAACAAAGCAATTATTAGGTTGGTGTTTGTTAGTGCCTCGAGGAATTTGTCCTCAATGGTGTAGGTGACATAGGCTAATGACTCGCCATAAAATCAGATCGATTTCACTTCCTTTGTGTCATCAAAGATGAGCTTGAGGAATTGGTCCGGCTCTGTGAAGTATTCATTCTGGCTCATGTTGTTGCCCTGGCTGAACTATAAAACAGTTTAAAAAATGACAATTTTTATGCAATAATAAGCCTAAAATATTTATCCTTTATTATTCTTACCTTGCCCCAAAAGCTATTCAACATGAGTTTGGAAAGGGTCCTCATACCGGGATTCTTTTTGATCTGGGCCTTATCCAGCTGGATGCCTAAAAAATTATATGTATTAGAACAAATTAGAAAAAAATCGTAAAAGCCTAAATTTTGTACCTTCTCCTTCTTTGTAATTTCGGATATATGCTTCTTGTTGTTCATCCGTTTCGCATCCATTGGGCCAACCATCTGCCTACTGTTTGAGGCGCAAAAAGATATTCATGTACAAGGTGAACAACCCACCTGATTTTATGGCTGGATCGTATTGCTCCATTTAAATGTAATACCAGACTTTAAGTATTTTCACCACCTCAAAATTAGAAAAATTGAATTTCAGTTTATATTTTTTATTAAGAATTTCAAAATTTTCTTAATCTATAGCCTAATTTGATGGCTTTATATAATTCCAACAATACCCAGGACCAATGAATGTGTTGTTCTATGTCATTGCCATTCCATGTGGCCCACCCATTGCCGTCACAGCAAATTCCTCGAATTTTGCAGTCAGTTATGCCACAGCAGAAAGTTCAAGCTCCAGTTGAGCAGCCAATGCAGGTGCAATATTCAGAAGAACAATGGTGCACAACCACCTACGCAAATTACTTCCATCAAGTCATGCAAGAGTTGAGTGAAACCAACCAGCCTTGCTTGTCTCTGGACAATTTTCACAATTTTTGCAATTGGCCCGGGCCAGAAGCTGGCATGGAGTTGTACAAAGGCCTACGTGATGATATACAAGTCTGCTACAATGTGATGTATACACATTATTTGTGATATTGTAGAATTTCAAATATGCCAGACAGGCCAACAATTTTTACAAGGTTACCCACCAAAGTGGAAGAGAATAAAGGTTGCAGGAACCAGGCTGCGCCGTGTTTCATAATGCAGCCCTGTGTTTTCCATCAGCTGTTCTATCCTGATCCATTGTTCACTTGAAATTGTATGTTCACTATGACAGGCTATATGCTTTACAAAGTTAGCATTCTATTTGTGGCAAATCATCCATTTTTCCAACGCCACCACAAATGAACAATTGCAGTGCAGCGACGTTGCAGCCTGAATTTTTCCGCACCAAATACACCAACAGCCTGATCTTACGGCGTTGTTGTGCATCACCATTTGACAAATAGTCAATATTTTTGAAGCGTTTTACGAATTCAAAGTTAAATACAAAACCACTTTCAGCCGCAAACCAATTTTTGCTACAGTGCATGTGATGCAAGCTACATCACTGTTGCGCTACATGGATAAATGTTTCTATATGTTTGCGACCCTATATGGCAATCCTGGAATTGCCTGGAAAATGTGTGAACAAATTAGATGCCTGATGCTTGCTGCGTTTTTTGGCCTGACTTACACCCAGTTTCCAAGGGAAGCTTTCCTGGAGTTCCTGGAATTGGTGGAAGAAATTGAGGACCAAGTTGTGCTACATTGCAAAATTCAGCATATACGTGAAGCAATGGATCCAGAGCAATTGGTGCTTGCCTGATTTGGCCATCATAAATCACAACAACACTCATTGTTTTATCTTCAGAAAAAGCTACCCAAAGAGATGAACCAAATTCGCCAAAACCAACAGTGATGTCAATCCCAAAAACATATTGCGCCGTTGCAGGGCTCATCTGGATCCCAAGCATTAAAAAGAGGCGTAATGTTCTCAAACTTTCTTTACAGGCTCAAACTGAAACGCGCCGAGCATGCGTCACAGTTGCGGGTTGTCCAGGCATGTTAGCTGTCGCTTCTGAGATAAGGCGTGAGGATCAGACGGTGTACATGGAAAGCCTACAATCCTATCACAAAGCTATACCTTTTTTAAGGGCCAGCCAACAAGATCGGGACAAATTCAAGCATACCCAACTGCTTACCTGGCAAATTAAAACCAGAAAGAAAGGCGTGAGAGGCAGGCAATGATATACTGCCAATAGGCAGAGTCATCAAAGCCATCACATTTGCAACCCAGACCTTCTTTTTCTCGTTTCAGGCAGCGTCAAAATCAGAAACCAGTGGCGTCAATGCCACACAAACAAATGGGTCAACGGTCGCACGTGCAGCAATGGCCGCATTCAACCCCACCACCGCAATCAACGCCGCAGCAATGGTTGCCATTGCGTTCAAGCAGAAGGTTTTGGTCGTTTTCCAACACCAATGCGTTTTGCCGCCATATTCCAGTGGAAGTTTAAACGGTTTCCGCAGCAGCGCCATTCATCACCACATTAGAGCAGTTTTTCCAGCTGCAATTGACACCAATTGTGTTCACCACCACATTTGACTGGAATTTCTGGAGGTTTCGGCCACTTTCCATCACCGCCGCATACCACTCAGGGCCCTGACAAGTGTCACCATCCGGCTACACCTTCTAGTCAGCCGCAAGTCTACTATGGATTTGGGCCACCAATGCCCAATGCAATTCCATTCGACAAACATTGCCACCTGCGCTGAATGAATGCAACCGCGCATTGATTTGTCAGCCAGCAACCGCCCACTATCGCATCACAATACAGACTCTAGGAATTTGTTGAAGCGCTGTTCAATTTGTTCATCCTGCTTCTTTCCGACTTGACAATGCCTGATCACAAATGCTGCCAGTAGCCACGTTTGGCTTTCACTCTTTATTTGGACTCTGCGTTTGATGCCCCAAGCCAGCAGTTTATTGTTTGTTGGATCAACGTTGTTTTATTTGCGTTTTATCATAAAATTTCTTGTCATTATGCTACTACTTTTTGCGTTCAACATTCCATGTACCTTAAATCTTGTCTTTAAACTCATCATAATCTTGTTCTTTTGATCTCGTTGATTTTTCTCTTGCTCAAAGCAATATTTTGGCCTTGTCTCAATTTTATCTATAATCTACTCCATTTTTCAAACTCAAATTTATTTCTCCGATCTCTGCACTACTTGATGGAGGCTCAGTCATGGATCTAGCCGATATACTTTCCAATTTAAATTTTTCACCCCCCTCCACAGGGGCCCAACCTACAAAATTTCAATAATTTACTCAAAATTTTCCATTGTTAAATCCCCAACAATTTTTTTCTTATATTTCGGACAATTTCATTTCCATCTTAAAATATTCGGCTCGTGATCCAAATCTTTTCCCAGTGAGGGGAGGAGTGTAGATAGTATATCTGTGTATCTACACATGCCATTTACACTTATGGCTAAAATGCATTTTAGTGCATCTAGTTTGACCATCTGGTCTTTGAGTACCATTTTGGCGATCCAGCCATTTACAGCAACCAGTTTGCAGTTGGGTAGATTCCAACAGTAGAATGTGCGGAGGCTCTCCAGCCACGCAGCGTCTATTGAGTTGGACTTTACATTGCCATGTTTTGTGAGGGACACGCAAATGCGAGTTGCCTTTGGAATCCATATAAATCCTCTTTTCTTTCTTTACATTTAAAACAAAGGCATCATGACCGCTATTAACATTAAGTCTGTGCAGAGACTGGAAAAATCCATAGCGCAAGTAGCACCCTTTCTCGTCTTGAAAATATATCTCTTTTTTCTTTTACTGTAATTCCCCTCTCAGCCATTATTAGTTTGGCTAGAGTAGTGTTGGTGATATTTTATTTTTCCTGGCGTGTCTTCTTTGAATTTGTGGGCGCCATACTTTAGTTCATTTTGTTTGGTGTACATAAAGATAGTAAAATAGCTACCTAATGGTGCATTATATTGCTGGTATTTTTGGGAATCGGATCGGCCGGTGTTGCACCTTAAAGTGTCCGTGCTTAAAGTGTCCGGCCAGACTTTTTAGGTACCTTAAAGTGTCCGGCTGGACATTTTAAAGGCACCTTGAAGTGTCTGGCTCTGCCTTAAAGTGTCCTGCTAACGCTGATTATACCTATGCATATACGCCCACACATATCACTCACTGTACAATTAGGTAAATGGGCATGTATGCGTACCTTGTACAATGTATGGAGGTACATAAATACAAGCAAGCAATTGCATTACAAAGAATTTGTTGCATTGTCAGTGGCGTTGTTTAGCAAACTTGGCAATAAAATCGATTTTTAAAATATGTTTTGTGAAGAAACATCGATGATATTCACAAATTTCAGTCATAAATGTTGTGAGTTAAACCTGCACATGGTTCCATTCACTCATGATACTAAAAAAACATGCTAAGACTTCATTTTATATATTGTTCACCATGCTACCGTTCATACATGTAACAAAGGGGTGGAGATTCCAATAACTGAAGTAATAAATGTAAAAATATAAATATAAATAAGCATAAATTGTTTATTCCCATCTACCCAATTTTGTGCAAAAAATTGCAATTTCTAGCTACTTTAGGCGCATTCTTTCAATTTTTAAATAAAAATTGAAGTTTGCACACTGCACCCTAATGGTCAGCTAACCCCCACCCAACACTTTGGGCTCTTAAATGCCTGCTATTTTACATGGGCAGTGGGCCAAATTCTGGCAGTCTCAGATGGAGCGTAACTGCAAAAAACACTAAATTATTCAATTCTACGGATCTATCAATTTGGAAAGACTTCGGATTTCGGGGGTTTAAACCCTATCCTTTTACATCTATGTATGATGCCCACTCTATCCCAATGTTTAAATACATTTTTTTCTCGCTTTTAAGCACGTTATTCCGGCCTGGACACTTTAAGGTGAACCTGACACTTTAAGGTACCTTAAAGTGTCCGGCTAGTCACTTTGACGTGCCGGACACTTTAAGGTGTGACACCGGCCTTGACTTTGCTATTGCCAGATGATTTTGCGTAAAACTTTTTTCGTAATACATTTTCCTCAAAATTCTTCTATCCTTTTTGTGAACCTTAAAACTATAAAAATTATCACATAATTTTTATAGAAGATGACAAGCACGGACTAGAGCTCTTTGTTGTTGTATTTATTGTTCAGAGTGCTGTTAAAACCAAAATTTGTAATTTATTTCGCCTTAAGTATTCTAGTGCAAATTATCTTGGTTCTTTTCGTGAAAAATATTCTTTTGGTCCAAAATAGGTCTGAGGACCTCGGGTAAATACCAGGGCTATCTAATTACTCCTGTGTTGGCTTTTGCGGTTAGAAATTCCCTCCCACAATCTCCATAGGTACCGGACCTGCTACATCCATGGAGATTATAAGTAGTAGGTATTTAGGGTCGAGAGGAAGAATAAAGGCAAATTGCCATAGCTCCCAGACCAGCGCAAAGTGTAGCGAGGTACTTAGGTCAGCCCTAAAGGTACTTATTGTGGGTTGTTGCTTTTGTACTTGTTTGTGTGTTGGGTATCTTCCCCGAAGGCATGCAGTTGGTTTAGGTATCCATACATACTGCAAGTACTTAATCAGCAAGTCTCTAGTGGCGTGCTAAGATAGCTCCAATAGCAACTACGCGCATATAACCCACTAAGTTATATATATATATATATATATATATATATATATATATATATATATATATATATATATATATATATATATATATATATATATATATATATATATATATATATATATATATATATATATATATATATATATATATATATATATATATAAATATATATAGCGCGTACCTATAATATACTTGGGTACCCCCAACACCTGTGCACCCCCTACAGCTATAACGGGACACTTCTGGAAGGTGCAGTTTTTTTTTAAAAGAAAGATAATAAAAAAATTCGCTGCCCGTGTTTTTTGTTTTTCTTGAAACTAAAAATTGACTGTGTAAAGAAGGTGTAAAGTTTTTGTGTAACGTTATAACATAGGACAAATTTTGGGACCTTTTTACTGCGGCATGTGGACAACTGAGTATTGATGACTCGAAGGATTGAACAGGATAGGATAATAGAGGGATGAATTCTTCAGATGACACTTTTTTGTTTTTTGAAATTCGCATTAGTTATCGAATGGCAGTGTAAAGAGTGCGAAAATCTAGAGGTGAAAAAGCACTTTTTGGTCGAGTTTTCAACCTGCCTATGTCCGATACTAAGTCCGGTTATGAGTTTTTTAAAATGTTTTCTGACAGAAATGTAGAGCGGATCAAGGGCTACATTCTGCATATAAGCAAAGTCTTCTATGCTCTATGGTGAGTTAGATCCTGGGGTTTAAAGTTTACACTCTAGTGGATGGTGTAAAAAAACGGATTTTAACTAAGATTTCTCTGCCAAATTTTTCCGCATATGAGTCAGTGTAAATCGAAGACAGCATTAATAAAGTTCCTCTCAGGGGCTAAACATCGCAGCAAACTGCATTAAAAAACAACGCAATATTGAGTTATTTATGGGGGTGTAAAGCTCGAAATCAGAGGTAAAAAATGGGCGAAAAAACACGTTTTTTCCGAAGTTTGATTGATAAATCATACCAAATAATTTTTGCAACAGAATTTTGGCACACAGGAATGTACTACGATTTAAAAGCTACAAATTATACCAAACCGAATTTCTTTTAACTCAATGGGGAGTTCGGTACGGAATTTTAAAGTTTACAGTGTTCTAAATGTTGGAAAATACGTTTTTGTTACGTTTTTTGTTCGCCACTTTCTCCGTCCAGAAGTCGGGATAAGTCTAATAGAATAAAAATAAAGTGCTTTATATCGGATGCATGTCAAAGCAAATTGTCTATACATTAATATTTAGCGAGTGTAAAGTCAAAAATTTGGAGTTTTAAATGCGTTTCTGTCTTGTTTTTCTGCCTGCTTCTCCGGTTACGAGTCAGGGACACGTTTATGAAGTCTAGAAATGGACCAGGAACCAAATTTGATATGCCAGTCTGGCGCATATGTTTACACTCTATGGTGTTGTAAAGTAGTTTACACCAATTGTTAGTTTGCCCATAGAACATTATGTAGACTTAATTTTTTCATAAATATTAATCGTAATATCGGAACAATATCAAAATTACGAATCTGACTAAAATCTTCTTTACACTAGGTGTTTACATGAAGTTTACACTACATATGTATTTATCTTCGTTTTTGAGCATTCCAGAAACCTAATTTTTTTCCTGGAGTCTAGAAGTTTTCAAAAGATCAAATGTAAGACGTCACGTAGGTGCGTTTGTTTACATCCAACAGTGATGTAAAGTAGTTTACACTCATTGTTTATATGTCCTCAGACCATTGTAGAGACATAATTTTTTCATGAATGTTGATCATAATATCCGAGTAATTTTTTACATTGCATGTTAGCCTTTGTTCTAGAGCATTGCAAAAACCGAAATTTTTTCCTGAGATATAAAAATTTACAGGGAATGAAATATAGTACATCAGTTGGGCGCGCTTGCTTACACTCAGCAGTATTGCAAAGTGGTTTAAACCTAATGTTTATTGTCTTTAAAACATTATGGAGATTCATTTTTCCATAAATGTTGAAAGTAATATGGGAGCAATATCAAAATTACGAATCCGACTAAAATATTCTTTACGCTATGTGTTTGTGTAAAGTTTACATTGCGTGTTAACCTTAATTCGATAGACTTGCAGAGACTTTGTAACTGAAGTCAAGAAATTTTCAAGGATTCATATGTGAGACATCAATTAAGTGAGTTTGTTTACCCTCAAAAGTAATCTAAAGTGATTTAAAAATTATGTTCAAGCGTCCTTAGATCATTGAAGAGATGTAATTTTGTCTTAAATGGGTTGCATTAAAGTTAAATCCTTCTTAGCCGTGTTTATAATATGTTTCACAAAATCTTGCACATGGAGAGCTATCGTTTAATTGATGTAAATTGCATGCAAAAGTGGTTTTAAATGAACCAGCAATCACACTACTGTGCACAGAAGTCGACAAATATATGCAGCTTTATTGTAATCATGTACATTAATAAGCCGTAAACTGTTAGTATTCGCTACACCTAGTAGTTGTGTAAAGTTTGCACTATTCATTTGTTGTTTATATGTAGTCTATACTACAAATTTATTTTACTACCAAATCAAAGCGTTAGTGTTCCTTACATTTGATATTTACGTGAAGTTTTTGAATTTTTGCCGAAAAACTTTGCCTTCTAATTACCAACATCCCGCCTTTTCCATTTTCTTAAAGTTTAAAATCTTTTATAAGTTTCTTAATAATTTAATGGTAGCTTTTAACTTTAAGTTTCTCTTGGTTTACAACTCTCGCTTAGAAAGCTCATTTTTCAAAACTTTTTCATAGTGATCAGATTAGTCGCGTTTAGTTTGGAATTGGTGGACGGTTGTTATTTTATTACTCGGCTTAAATAAACCAAGTGACTATCTTTTGATTATTTTCTTTATTGCAAATTCAAACACCCAATTTTCAACTTGAAAATTGAAAATTGGGTGTTTTCAATTTCAAAAGTCACAACACATTGTGCTTGTGTATTGATTGAGTGAGGATTTGCAATGTGAATTCGTTGGTTAAATATTTGTGCTTGATTATAAGTGAACTGCACATTAAGAAGAAATAACTTAATGGAGTTTTAATTTGAAAATGGATGGTGTCAATAAGGTTGTCTTGTTTTCCAATTGGATCAAATAGCAAACATCAATGCATTCAAGACAATCAAAGAAATTCTTGATTTAAGGCAGTAGTAAACGCGTAAGCATAGGTGAAACAGACTACATATAGGTACGCTTGCATGCCCGCAACGATTTGTTGCACTAACCAATTGACGCCGGGCATGCTTGCTATAATGCTCTTGATAACAAAATATAACACCTTTAACTACAATCGCATCAGTGGCGGATACAGGATTTTCCTAAGGGAGGGGGCGGTGCGGTACCCCTAAGGGGGGGGCGGAACCATGACTTGGGCGGAAAAATTAGCCGTTTTAACCCGAAAATCGCTCAAAAATCCTTAATTTTGCATACTATTTCAAGCCAATGGGAGGGGGAGGGGCGCCGCCCCCTGCCCCCTTAAATCCGCCCCTGAATCGCATTTAGGTTTCTATCAGTCACGATGCAAAGCAAGTTCTGCGTTGCAACTTGCAAGCAGTTTACGAAAAGTATACAGTTTAGATTTCGTTTATACTCGTACATTCTTTTGTGAAGCACCGAAAAAGAAGGTTACATCTGTTCTGAGGCCGCAGAATATACTTCGATTTTTCGCGTTGCTTAGAGAAAGTCTGATTTTTAACAGATTCAATCTGTAATACCAAGTATATTCGTCTTTTTTGTTCCATCGGAGCATTTTGCTTTGCTGGTACCCTACTTTTGATTAGCATGATTTGAGTAAATCAGTCAGTAAACACATACGGTAACATGCCACAATAATGACAGCGGAAAACAATATTGTTCTGAACATCAGTATTATCTTTTTTAAACGATACAACCTAACCTTATTTAAACAGATTTAATGTTTTCAGCATGAATTTCACGCAACTACTGGGTGTAAAGAACACTTTCACTCAGGTTCGTAATCCTGAAGTTACATGAAACATTTTGAAAAAATTCAGCTTCTGCAAAGCTCTGAAACTAAAGCTAATTTTTAGTGTAACCTTTACACAACTGCAGGGTGTTAAGACAACATACAGTCAGATTTGTAATCCTGACTTCACGGAACATATTTTGATAAAATTCATGTTTGGCAACATTCTGGAAGTAAAATGAATTTGTAGTGTAAACTTTACACAATAGCAAAAAATAAATAGTGCAAACTTTACACAACTATAGGATGTAGAGTAATAGTCAGATTCGTAATTCTGACGTTACATAGAACATTTTGAAAAAATAAGCTTCCGCAAGGCTCTAGAACTAAACTTAATTTTCAGTGTAAACTTTACGCAACCACTGAGTGTAAAGAACATTTTAATTCGATTCGTAATTCTGATATTACTCTGATATTACGATCAACAATTATGAAGAAATTAAGGATCTAGTATACAATTTACCCGCCATCGTTTTTTAGCCGATTCAAATAAGCTGCAGTGACCAAACTTTACACAAAAATTATCAAACACGTTCTGACTCGCATCAATAAAAATAGTGTTGGTCACTGTAGCTTATTTGAATCTACGGTGTTGGTCACTGTAGCTTATTTGAATCGGCTAAAAAACGGCGGCGGGTAAATTGTATACTAGATCCGAAATTAAGTCTCCACAATGGCTTGAAGACAAATATACACCAGGTCTAAACCACTTTAAACCACTGTTGAGTGTACACAAACGCGCCCAACTGGCGTATCACGTCTGATTCCTAGTACACTTTTAGACTTGAAATCATGTCCAGACTCACGTTTAATACCCTCGATTTTGGAATTTACACCCCCGAAAAAGCTAGATATTGATGTAAATCAGCGCAATTTGCTGCGACGTGTACCCCTTGAAAAGTACTTTTTCTTATTCTATTCGACTTATCCCAACTTCTAAACGGAGAAAGTGGCTAACAAAAACAGGGACATAAACGTATTTTTCCACCATCCACCACATTTTAAGCTTTGAAAATCTGAACCTAACTCCCCATTGAGTGTAAATAAATTCGGTTTGGGCCAGTTTGTAGCCTTCATATTGTAGTACGTTTGTGCGTGGAAAACTTCTATTCCGCAAAATATTTGAGATATCAACCAATCCAAAAAGGGCAGAAAACGTGTTTTTTCGTCCAATTTTACACCCTTGATTTCGAACTTTACACCTCTATAAAAATTGTAAACGCGGTTTGCTGCGACGTTAAGCCCTTAAAAGTCCTTTGTTTTTAATTTATTCATTCCATCCCAACTTATAACCGGAGAAGTTGGTTGAGTAATCTTAGACAAAACCTGTTTTTACGGATCTTTTGAACAATTTCCCCGTCACCGTTCTTTAAGCGATTCATAATAGCTACAGTAATTAAACTTTACATACAACTAGCTTATGACTTCTTGTCTTTACATCTGAAAGATAATTGAGTTTTAAAAAAATAATTTTGTTACATTCATACCTAAAATTTGATTACTGTATCTTTATTTCGCCTCTCAAAAAACGGTGGCGGGGAAATTGTTCAAAAGGTCCTTTTTCACCATCTACTACGGTGTAAAGATTACACCCCTAGATCTAATTCCGTATTGAGTGTAAAAAAGTTTGCTGGTAAGCAGAAAGTAGCCCTTTAGCTGTAGTACATTTCTAACCAGTGGCGGATCTAGGATTTTCCTAAGGGGGCGGTACCCCTACTTTTTCAAAAATAGTCACAAATAGGTCTGAAAATTTGCCCTTTACGCGCGAAAAAGCGTTTTATCGGAGTTTTAGATTATATACTTTTACTTGAAATCCCTTTTGACGCAGTATGTTATCAAATAATTTCGAAAAAGTTCGACAATTTTGTGCATAAAAAATCATTAAATTTCTTTGACATCCGTGAAAATTTGTGCAAGCGCCGGAAAATTCATGAAATTTAGGCGGGTGGACGTTTAGAAGCTTGATTTACTGCTTGATTTTCTGTATTTGTAGCATTCGACGGGAAACGTCGAAAATTTTTGGCTGAAAGCAGAAGAAAATTATGCTAAAATAGCTGTTTCTGCTCTTGAAATGGTTTTGAAACCTACTCCACAAGCAAAAAGTGGCTTCATGATCGCCAAGAAACTAAATAAATGTCAATATTAGGTATTATCTGACGCGCAGCGCCGGAAAAATTTGAGAAATTATGTTCACTGATCGCCAAAAAGCATTGCAGATTATATATCAATTCTTAATCTCGCCAAAAAATATTTTTGGCCAATGAGGAAGGAGCCGGCCGCCCCCCGTCCCCTTGAATCCGCCTGTTTCTATCAGAACAAATTTCTCAGGACTCATAATCGGAGCTGTTGGCAGACATCGAGAAGGCAAAAGCGCAACTAAAACCTTTACACCCCCTGATTTTTACACTCTTTACACCCCCTCAAAAACTAATGCGAAATTAAAAAAAACAAAAAATGTTCCCCTAAAGAATTCTATCCTCTACAGTTCTATACTATTAAATTGTACGAGGCATATATAGAGAGTTGTGTACACGCTGCAGAAAAAGCCACCAAAATTTCCTATATGTTATAACATTAAACAAGAACTTTACACGCTCATTACAAACTCGGTATTGAGTGTAAAGAAAAAAGAGAAAAAGCTCCATCGAGTTTTTTATTATCCGTCTTTTAAAAAAGCGCACCTCCCAGATGTGTCCCGTAATAGCTGTGGGGGGCATATGTTGGGGGAACTTTAAGTATATTATAGGTACGCGCTAACGCGCTACCTATGATTTACATTTTTTTAGAAGTATTAGTACACACTTTAATACCATTCACCTGCTAAGCTGCTGCTGATGGTTCCATTTGCTGTGCAGCGCTCCTTCTTCAACATCCAGACCACGCCTGTGCTTTCCATTACCTCGCCTGACTCTCTTGTAGCACATGGTCAGAAGGTATAAAACCAATGTGGCGTACAGTGATACGGTTAAAGCTATGAAACAAATACGTATATCATTTAAGTATTGCGCCATGTCCTGTAGGTCATCAGTTAATCGCAAAAATTTGTAAGAATCGCGTAACAAGCTCTCCAGTAAAACAGCCATTTGGCCGAAATCGCCTGGCCTAGACATAAGAATCGCGAAATTCTTCAGAATCAAACGATCCTTTTGTGCAGACGTAATCAATAATTTTTTAAGTAGGTACTTTAAGTTGTTGTACTCCCGAGAGCGATGACTATGGCCAACAGGTAAAGTTGCATCACGTGTCTTCGCTAATACTCGTTAAGCTCGAAAGTAAGCAAGTGTAAACAGAGTACTTTAAACGATAGCTTAAATTGCAACTCAGTAGCTCATTAAAACAATAATTCGAGCCACATGGATGAATGTAATCAAGTTGAGTGAGCCAATATACTGGCACATATTGATCCTTAAATCTTGGCTTACCGCTACCTTTGAGGTATGTAAATCTTCAGAGCTAATGGTTTTTCTATAGTAATCCGAAAAACAGCAAGTATTCTAAGTCAAGTAAATCCTTAGTCGTTAATTCATCGAGATAATTATCTTTGGCGGAAAATCTATGAGCATAAATACCGTCGATATATACTCGTACCTATTCATGTTGAGCAATTGCGGCATAACTACTAGTATTATAGACTTCAATGGTAGATTCGTCAAATGTCAGTGTTCCCGTTTTATGAGAATTTCCTTCCCGGAGATTATACAAAAACTGACTAGTCATGCCAGTCTGATCTGAATAGATTCAAAGAACATTACTGCAAATTATCGATTAATATTCTTGAAATTTATGCAAAACTAATGTGTAACAGACAGAGGGAAGAAGTTGCAAAAGCCTTATAAGTTTACCAATCAAGTCAATATGAGTAAAATACAGCGGTAATCAAAACCATAGGCGGACAGCTCGGTCGATATGGTAGTCTCCCGATCTGAGGGGGTCAATGGGAGTAAATTTTTGAAACTAAAATGATCTTAAAAGTCAGTATAAATGTAAAAATAACATAGAAAATACCGTGAATGGCTGTTTCTGGCGAATTTCCAAGACTTTTCGTGAAAAGTTTTAATATTTCTCCGTTCACAGACTTAACTTTGACTTAATTCAGAAAGTTTTCTTGTCCTTCTTTGGTCTAGACCTCGAAGCCCAAGTGCACGTTAGCTCAAGGCTTATGTATCTACTAGAAATCATGAATGATTGTCTGCGTTTCTTATAAAAAAATTTATATTAATTTATCAATTTCGTATCTTGTTTCGAAAAAATAAATGAAGCCACTTGAATCTATTTTCACGTTCTTATCCATCGGCTCTTTTTTCATTCTATGCATGAAATTGCTTTCTGATCGATCAATTCAGGAGATTTGAGGCTTCTCTTCGACGTTGCAGATTAATCTGATATCAGTCACAATTTGGCCACAATCACAATTATTATGCTTTGATGCGCGAAATGCGAATTTTGATGGCAACTTGAAGCATATAAATTTGCAAGGGAACTCATGCTCGTACTTTCATATTCATATCAATATTTATAACTGTCTCTGAACACAATCATCTAATAACGTTAAGTGGCACGGCAACGGCAATCAAAAGAAATACAGCTTAATTGAATATTCAATTTTATGAAAATACCAAAGTTTTAGCATTTTCACTGCTCTGATGAGGGAAATATTTGAGATTCGCTTAGATTACTCCAGATTAGAATACGTATTTAACATGCATGACATGATCGTACTTCAGGGCCCGGTTGCTCGACTCGACCATTAATAAAGGTTCACCTTAGCGTTAATGGTCACCTTATACGCAACCATTAATTAATGGTCGCTTTAAGTTCCACTTTAACGAAACTATTAGTTATGGCTTTACATTAGCGTTAATGGTTCCGTGAAGGAAAAGCTTAATGGTCGTTGGCGTTAAGTTGAAGTCGAGCAACCGGCCGATCATTAAAAATTAATTTTCAATGGTTAGCCTTTATTAAGGTGAAGTCGAGCAGCCGGGCCCATTTCAAAGATTTCGATCGCCCCCTTCACAAAATTATTGCTGATCCCTGCAAAATGATGTTGACCCCAGCAAAAATTTCAGTTTCTCAAAAGAATTAGAAAAATATGCTGTTCTGATTTGTTTTTTGCATTTTAATTCGGCTCGACGTATTAATATATCCGGTTTTTCGCGATGAAGCCCATTTTTTGACCATATGTTGTTCGGTATCATTGTATCAGCTAAAAAATATTTCCTTCTGTTTAAGAATAAGAGGACTTAGTGAGAAACGCCAGGGAAATTGTGTTTTTAATTTGTAACTAAGCTTTAAGCACAAAAAAATAATTCCGAAATAGGAGCTGACCTCCCAGAATTCTCATAGTTTGTCAAATAACTCTTGTAAAATATATAAATAATTCAAAATGAAAAAAGAAAAATAAAACGAACTATCTCATGGTTTGCAATTAAGCGCGTGGCTTTTAAGAATTTTTACTGACGCTAAGCTGACATTTTATAGTTATTATGCACCAATTCGGAGTACGTTATTTTAGACGGTAGCTGAAAATTTCAAGTAGAAAGCACAAATTAAAAACAGACTATAATTTTAAGAAAATCCTGTCACTTGGGTTCTATGAGCTTAGCTAAGGAGTACGTAATTTTTCCTGTAGGCAGAAATAAACAATACGGAAAGGTTCTTATTACTTACTAATCAGACTGTTCTTTTGGATTGAAATAAAATTTAAAGACATTATAATTATCAGAGACAAAAATTTATGAGAATTATTAAAGGATATGTCTCGCATAAAAAAAATGGAATTTGAACAGAAAATTAGAAAACGGACTAAAACCATATTGTAAATATTATGTTAGCGTTGATAAATAGACCTTAAGAAACAAAAGCAGGTTGTTCGCTCTATCAATTTTTGACATTGGTTTTCTGAAATACCACGATGCATTAATAACGTATATTTTTAAAGAGTGCAGGAAAAATCTCTGGATTTTCGTTTTTCCAAATCAAGAAACCTCATTAATTCAATTAAAAAGTATACGGATACGTGTATAAGCGTCAAGAAATAATTTTGAAGGAAGTTGTGATTAAATAATATAATAATATAAATCTCAAAACAAATTTAAAAAGATGAAAAATCTTAACTTCTCAGACATACTCGAAATAGAGCTTAATAGACGAAAAGGAAAAGCATTTAGTAACATGCGAAATATTATATGTACGTGCTTGCTAAACAACATTCGTATCTTACATCCTAGATTATCACATTTTCTTATCAACAATCCATATCTATTCAAAGCGCCAATCCTTTTGAGATAAAATAAAAAAACACTCAGAAACATTCGTACATATGTAATCAAAATTGATATATGAATACCACGCATACAAATCTCATAATGTAAGAAAAGTGCGGACACCAACATCGACTTAAGCGATATCTAGATCTTATCATCGGTACGGTAAACTTGTTTATCTAATACGCTAAAGCGACAAGGTGCATTAAGCTTCTACTGCTTGTCAAATTTTAGATGTGTCGCC
Source organism: Mermis nigrescens (assembly GCA_036768485.1). Classification (NCBI taxonomy): domain Eukaryota; kingdom Metazoa; phylum Nematoda; class Enoplea; order Mermithida; family Mermithidae; genus Mermis; species Mermis nigrescens. The sequence continues at coordinate 45,072,194 of JAVLUZ010000154.1, read as the reverse complement.
CCTACCCACAAATAGAGTTGAATTTAAGTCTATGTACGTAGTCTGGATGGATTCTAAGGGAGAGAGGGTCTGATCCGAACCAGACATGCACGTGGGGGTTGGGGTCTAGACCATGCGTGGGCAGCAAGATAATTCTGAGGGGGGGGTGCAAGATTTTTCAAAGGTCAAAAAATGGCCTTAAAAATGGTGGTATGACGAATAAACACCATTTCTCGACGTTTCTCATCGAGCACTATCCATTGGCATCAAAAAATTGCGCGAAAAAAACTTTTAAAAACTGAATTCTGGGGGGAGTATTTTGGTTTCTCGGGGGGTGCATACCTCAAACCCCCCATGCCCAGGTGTGGTCTAGACCCCCCAGAACAAGGAAATTAAAAACTTTTGTGATGAAAATGAGGCAAAATGAAGGCAAAAAACGGATGAAAATTGAAAATTTTCTTCAGAGTGCTTTAAATTGACCAGAAACTGTGTACTAATGTAGTTTTAACGCTAATTTAGCGCTTATAACAATTTTTAAGGTCATTTAGACCCAAAAAGCTCAATTTTTGACCCCAAGACCAGCTGACCCTACCAGATCGGCCATGCTGTGCATCTATGGTCTGAAGTCAGAAACCCACGTGTGGTCAAAGCCTGCGGGATAATGGTGTGCCGACATTAGAGCGCACGACATTAAAGCGCCGACATTAGAGCGCACGACATTAGAGCGCAGCGACATTAGAGCGCGCGACATTAGAGCGCGCGACATCCGAGCGTGCGACATTAGAGCACGCGACATTAGAGCGCAGCCATAATAGATGTTTCCCACGTAACTTTACAAAACTTTTATGCTGATAAATGAAAGAATTCGCCGGTTAAAACTTCACGGACAAAACGAGCATGCCTTTGAAAAAAGTCCTACTGTATCTTACACTCGAGACTATTTGCAACGTTTCATATACTTTCCGATTCAGAATTGGATACGCTTTCTATTATAACGGGGAAAAGTTAACTACCTACGCATGAATATCTCGGTATCAGGTAGTGATAAATGCATGCGGTTTCTTTTGTTTTGTAGAGCAATTTTTAAGCTTTTCTGCACTGTTCTGGCTGCTCCTAAACAGTGGCGGATCTGGGATTTTCCTAAGGGCGGAACCCTGACTTGGGCGGAAAAATTAGCCGTCTTAACCCGAAAATCGCTAAAAATCGCTCAAAAATGCTTAATTTTGCGCACTATTTTGGGCGAATGGGGGAGGGCGGGCCCCCTAAATCCGCCCCTGCTCCTAAGTGACTTTTTATACGTTTTCAAACGCATTTTTAAGCTTTCCTGCACTGTTCTGGCTGCTCCTAAGTGACTTTTGATGTGAAATTTTTTGAAAAATTTCTAAAAGTTTTCGATATAACCTACTTGTAACAGAAGTTATCAAAAATGCATTTTGCCTTTTAATCTGCACTTAAAATGCCAAAGCGTCGCATACATGTAGTAGCAGATAAATTTACACTTCTGGCAGAGCTGTAAAATGGTCACGTATACAAAATATGCTGGTGGGCGCGAAACGCCCAAGAAAATATCATTGGGGGTTCAGGGGACGCGCTGAAGGACCGCTTGACGGGGTCTGAGGCGGAGCAGCAGAAAATTTCGAGTTCTTGGAGTTTTTAAGAAACAAGGTAACGATAAAAACCCAACGATTTTAAGTCACAACTAAAATTTGAATTTTAATCCAAATAACTAACCTCACCAATATTTCCATAAATGATTAGCAAACCTCCATTCAATCCACCAAGTATGACCCTTACATTCAGGCTTTTTTCTGCACGGGTCCCTGTGCACCGGTGCACCAATCCCGAAAAAATTTTTTCACCCAGAAAATTTTTGTGCACTCTATTTTTTGCTGAAATTCTACCAGCTTGATTTTCATCCCAAAATAAGTCTCTATGACTTTTTGGAACTCCAAGTCATTTTTATGCAGAAAAGACATTCTATCTACCTGTTATTAAATTTTTGTGTACAACAAAATTCTAAAGCCAGGCAGCTTTTTTGAAACAGAATTTAGCCGCTGCCTCAAAACAGTACAGTGCCAAAAAATCTTACGTCTTGCAATTTTTTCAAAGGTGCTAGATGGAAATATACAATCAGTAATGCAATTCGCAATGAAGAAAAAAATCACTTGACGTTGTATTTCTTATAAAATTAAGCATGGTATATTGCATATTCTGCAGAGACCTTGTGTATAAACGTGAGCACGGGTGGACCAAAAAATTATAACAGAACCAAAAACCTTTAAATCCGCCAGTGCATATACGCTCTAATGTCGGCGCTCTAATGTCGCGCGCTCTAATGTAGCGCGCTCTAATGTAGCGCGCTCTAATATCGCGCGCTCTGTGTCGCGCGCTCTAATGCGCGCGCTCTAATGTCGCGCGCTTAAATGTCGTTGCGCTCTAATGTCGCGCGCTCTAATGTCGCGCGCTCTAATGTCGGCGCTCTAATGTCAGCGCTCTAATGTCGTGCGCTCTAATATCTGCATGCTCGGGATAATGGGGACAATAAGAGTAAAATGAAAATAAAATATATAAGATTGCTAAAGTGGTAACAAAAAAGTTACACAATACGAAATTATGCGATTCGCAATACTTTCATTTACGTGCTGACCATAGAAATACAGCATGGCCATTCTGGGGTAGTCAGTCAGAAAGCTTTTTTGAGTTAAAATGACCGCGAAAATCGGTATAATGCTAAAATGGCATAAGATCTGCGAAACTTCGTTGTTTCCTTTTTTTAAGTTTTTGACTCTTTTAGCAATAATTTTGCCTTACTTGTCCCAGAAAATTTTCTGTTTTTCTATTCTGGGGTCTTCTAGATTCCTCAAACCCCTCTCACGTGCACGTCCAGCACTGGCTGCATCGTAAAAAGAATATTAATAAAACGGGGTAAAAGCGTGTATAAGAAAGTGCTAAATGATTAGCTTATTTAGCTCATAATCAAGCAAATTAAATCACGTAAGAAGCTTGTTTGTGAGTTCATCGGCATTAGTCGGAAATGTTTGACCGTTCTTGAAAGAATTAAGAAGCTAAAAAGTTGATGAAACCCTGCCATCAACCGGACATCTTGATCATTAAACAAATAAACCTACATGCTAATAAAATAAATTACGAATTCAAGACTAAGGCGCTGCCTACTTTTTTGTAATAAATGCTCACATTCGGTCATCGTACGCGTACACATGTATTAGCATAGGACTTAATTACATGTTTACGAATATTGAATCACAAAAAATCGTCCTTCTTCAACTCTAGGTACACTGAGAAGCTACTCATAATTCTCAAATGGCCTGCATATGACAAGCTTTTGCCGAGTGAAGCCATTATTGGAACGTTCTGTGGTTTAGCTGAGTAAAAGCCAAAGAAAAGGAGGCAAGGAGGCGATTTAAAAGCTTTTGACCACATGAATGCTATCCATTTTAGATAAAGGCAGACTCGTATTTTCTGTAGTAGTCTGCGTAATTCATATTACCAGATAATCATGGAGAGTGTTTTCAATATTTACTTACGGAATTTAGATAAAAAACGAGAACGCGATTTCAATATTACTATCGATGGTTGAAAATGTTCTTCAGCAGATTTAGCAATTAATCATTCGAGCAAAGAGTGAAATGTGAACGTGGCAGTGGCCTTAGTATAATGATAAAAATGAAAAAGCCAAGCCCACGCGAATAGATCAAGAACCGTATCTTCGACGTAAGCAAATAGCTTCACCCGCTGGGAGTTCAGAATAATAATAAAAAAATTTTCCCTTGAGCTCACCGGCAGAAAATGTTTTTTTGTCTAATTATTAGAAGAACAGGCAGACCGATAACTGCAGGCGCAGGTTCAGAAACTAAGTTCAAAAGAAGCCCATATAAAAGATAATGGTGTATTTGTCTATGCAATGGAAATTGACGTGAAAGGCAGAGGTCTGATCAGCATACTAGTTGGATTCAGATCGGTGTTTTGATTCTTCATGGTGAATGTGAATGAAGAAACATTCTGACATGGTGCGGTACATGCAGCTGAAGAACAGGATCCTTAATTCATGGATGAATTGCATAAAGATGACCGTAAAATTTATTCTAGCCCTAAAAATGGCATACAACAATATATCGTAATCGTCATCAGGAGGGTTGTTTCAAAAGCTCTCTCGTGACAGGCATAGCAGCTATTACGTATTCTGTTTTCACCTCAGATTTTACCGTTTATTCGCGGAAGTTTCCTTTCCCTTCATAGAATTCAGTATTTGTCTTCTTGATTCTGACAATGAATAGCAAGTAAGTCCGAGCATACAATTTCTTATTTTCTACAAAATTTGATGTTGCGTTATTGCAGCACAATATGATGAGGATAAACAAAAGCCAGTCATCAAAAAACTTTTTGACAACCATTTCTGCTTAAATGAGTCACAAAAAAGGTAACTTTTCAGTCGTGTAATAAGATCTAATAAATCGAAGCGAAGTTGATGGAAGGTGAACTGGGCAGCACCAAAATTCTTGGGGGTGCAAGATTTTTCAAAGGTCAAAAAATGGTCTTAAAAATTGTGGTATGGCGGTCAAACACCATTTTTCAACGTTTCTCATCGAGCACTATCCATTGGCATCTAAAAATTGCGAAAGAAACAAATAAAAATTTCAAAAAATTGAATTCTGTGAAAGTGGGGTATTTTGGTTTCTGGGAGGAACTCTGTTATTCGAACTAATCACTAATTAAATCTTGCTAGCACCATCAAGTCGCGCAATACGTTATTTTAGCGCTAGGAAAACACATGATTCGACAGTTATTCGATCATCCGTTTCAACGCGTTTAACATTTTAGAAATTTTGCAAATTGTGAGCAGAATTAGGAAGGCATGTGGAAACTTATGTCGTCTGCCGGACATTCTAAATTACGCGTTTTTTTAACTATTAGCCGCCACGTCATTCCAGGTAGCAGATGTTTTACAGAAGGCGCAATTTTGCGAGATGCATGCAAATCCTAAAAAATCCGTTAAATGTTAGTCTACTTGCTCAGCTATTGAAGCAATTGAAGAAGAAAATATAGGACAGGTGATGCTGAAGAACAAACACATGAAGTTCAAACAAGCTCTATAAATCCATTCGTTGCTCTTATGTCACAAAAAAGTTTAAGTAGCGTGCTGAAATTTTATGCCCGATTCTCAAACTTAAAACAGCGAACGAAACGAATTTTTCAGCAGAATATGACAAAATGTGTGGCGTTAAAAAATTAGGTGGCAATTGTTTCGTTGTAAGTCACGCGTACGTACTGAATTGATTGAGCTGACCGCATAATCACGAGCATATCGGTGTCATAAGCATTTACGGTCCTGTTGGAGGAAGAATTTTGGGAAACTTTGCAAACTTCAGCAGTTGAGGAAAATGAACCTCGTCAAATCGAAGTTGTCCAAAAAAGACACCTTTTACTTAAATTTAAGTGCATAAACACGATGGCAGGTGTCATAAACTAAAACTAACTAGTGAAATATTTGACGCGCCAGCTATTTAAAAAAATCACGCTTGTCAATTTCTCGATGAAATGCGCATACGATGATAAGCCATATAATTAGCTGCTTGAAAAAATTCTCTGAAATCAGAATTTTGAAACTACCTATTCACTTTTACATCTTTAGGAATCGAGAGTAATGTGAAAGAATGACAGTTCTAAGAATTGAAGACACAAAAGTGCATGAAAGTCAAAAAAGGGCAAGAAAGGGAAATTTTTTCGAGAAAACGTTTAGAATCATTTCCAAATTATAAATAAGCTAGATTTTTTCTAATTTCAACGCCTTACTTTTTATGAGGCCGTTGTACTCCGAGAAAGTTAGATATTTTAGATACCTTATCCCTCAACCTCACCCTACGGTTTAAACAAATAAAGCACGAAATCGATCTTAATAATCACATAATTAATGATAACCAAACCATGCTTACTTGCTCATTGACTGAACCATTTTTCGCTACCTTTTTAACTTAAATCAAACCAACATAATCAGTTGTATAGAAGCTAGCGCACAAGACCCTGTTTCCAGGCTTCATACTTGAGTTCAACAAGTAGATTGAACGGGAAAGAATTATCTGCTAAATGGAGAATTTCAATTTCGAGGACATCATATAATTGAAAACCGATTTCGATTTCGCTTAGGTGCATTCGATAACGCAATGATGAAGCATTTTAGATGGTATGATATGGGTACTGTGTTTGCGTAGATAGTCAAGCAATACCCATTGAACTCGATATTCAAAAAGAGACACTCTGGGATTTCCGTTCGACTTGCAGTAGTAGTCAAGCAAGCAGCTAAGGAATGAAACGAAGATAACTGCATACCTATGTACATGCTATACAATATGCATGTGAATTATGAGTGCTTGCTTGCTCAAGCTAAAGGATAATTGGCGCATTTACTTATCAGCAATTTAATAAGCAGAATTAAAACTTGAACTGTTAATTAAAGGCTTGCTCGCGCTCCATTTAATAATTATCAGTCACGCGATAGCGAGGGAGGAAATTTGGTGACCTACAATTCTGTGCGGTGAAAAAATCAGAAAATTGATTACGACGAGGACCGTCATTATACGAGTAGTTCGTGTTTTATTCAGCTCGATCCGATCGCAGTGAAAAATCGTAAAAACGTAAGGTCGCAAGAAAATCAATTTCACTTAAATGCGATATTTTGTTCAGAGCAGACTTTGAAGGATATCGATCCATATTTCGGACATAACCGCTTTTTATGACCAGACACGTATCTCTGGGGAAGGCGGGGGGGGGGTTTCGGACTCCCCAACATTCAGAAAAAATCGGGAAAATAGGACTTTTCAAACGCAATTTTCTGCTATTTTTCGCCTTTTTGGGTCTAGTCCCCGAAATTGGTGTTGGCCCCCCAAAATAGGACGGCCAACTACGTGCCTGTTTATGACAACAAAAAAGTTAAAAAACAATCAGACAAATAACGCTGGCCATGTCCTCCGTGAAATTTTTCATTTTATACCACTGTGAATGGACAAGCGGTTCTACCACATATCAGTTTTAACATTGCTAATGCACACAGCCTTTTATTGTGCGTTTAATTGCTGTATAATATCGTAATAATTCGTGAAGAGCAAAGTTTAAACGATTTAAAAGCTGCTGGTCGCTGTTTTTGTGAAAATGCAAAGAGTGAAATTTTGGTTTGTTCATATCTTGGACGTTTGCTTGTCATTTCAGAAGTTAAATAATTTTGTGTAACTTATCATTGAATGTTGTAAAAAATTTAAGCAACTACATTTTTTACCGACTTTCTTCCAAAGGTAGCCACAATTAATCATCCGATTATAAGTCCAAATCTAAAGTTATTTATAATCAATGGGATTTTCGAATTAATTCTGAGACCTTTTGAACAATTTCCCCGCCACCGTTTTTTAGTCGATCCATAATAGCTGCAGTAACAAAACTTTACATACAACTAGCTTATGACTCCTTGTCTTCAGACCTGCAAAATAAAGTCAATAAAGGTTGTTTACATTCATACCTAAAATTTGATTACTGTACCTTTATTAAATCTCCCAAAAAACGGTAGCGGGGAAATTGTTTAAAAGGTCCTAGTTCAGTAGAAAACAAAGTTTTTCGAGTGCTGTCAAATAGAACCGTTTTCAGCGTTTTAATATTTGCCATAATACAGTCATGCGCTTTCGTGCTTGAAATAACTGTGTAAAAAATGTAATTTTTCGTACCAATTTCTTATAGAGTCGACCTGCAATTCAACCACAAGAAAAGTTGAAATTATTTTCGAGTCGTCTAAAAAAAGCCATGATCGGAATTTCGGATAATGCGACTGAGTAACCAAAGCAGGTTTGAATTGCGAGGAAAAACATTAATTTACCATTAATGTATCGTTCATTAAAGCTTTTGACGCAATGAAAAGCACAATTTCGCATCCTTTCAGACCTTAAAACCTCAATATTCTTTAGCGCGTAAACAAATAGGTCTTTTTAGTACGCGAATTCATTACAACGGAATCAATAACGTAATGCATAATAGCATTCCTAATTAAATCAGCGATCACAAAAAGAATAATAAAAAAGTTTTAAAACAGAACATAGTACAAGGTCGGGCGGAGACAAAGCTGGTAAGTCGTCCATTCATTGATACATGATGCGCTGATACTACCCGTCCAGTACCACGTGTACCTACATATTATTGCACATAAATCTTTTAGTGATGACTTACCTTCGTATTCGTAGTTGGTTTATAAAACAGGAATAAATAGGTAGCTACCTACCCCTAATAATAAATGAGCGTGGTACTCTTAGCCTCCAGCGCCATTGAACAACCACTAGAACCCAAGCAGCTAACAATAAGCTGAATGTAGCTCGAATTCCTAGCATTTGTCATTAATCGATATAGAGGCTAGCATGGTTTGTCGGACAAAAATGATGGCCAAGACCTCCTCTTTACATACCTACGTATGCAAATAAAATTAATTCGTCGTGGCCAAACGTCGAATACGTTACGTCACTAAATTTATGCAGGATGAATGAGTGAATATCAGCATAGTTAGGACAAATGGGCCTGATTTGCACAGCTTGAGACACGGATTACGTTAAGCTGCTCTCCGTTTTATCAAAAAATTACGTTTGACGTGAGACTAAAAAGTGTTATCGCTTAATAAATTATGCATGCATAACTTATTGCATTACGCGCAGAAAATTAGGTGCTCAACAGCCCCACCGGTCCCAACAGCCCCACCGTCCCAACAGCCCCACCGTCCCAACAGTCCCACCGTCCCAACAGCCCCACCAGTTCCAGCAGCCCCACCGTCCCAACAGCCCCACCAGTGATCCCAGCAGCCCCGCCATTACTGCAAATGCTATCTTACAGGGCGAAATCGCTGGCCTGGTTGATGCACATGGTCTGCAGGGCGCCCGGGACGGGTGAAATTGCAAAATTATGGTCAGGGGCGTAAATTTGATAGCTTTTGCTGTGCATTTATGAAGATTATGACAAAATTGCATAAAAATGCACCATTTTGGGACTAAATCACTCGACAGTATCTAATTTCTGGACCCTTCAGGGGCCCCTCGCCATAGGTGGGCGCCACCAAACTTCTGGAAGGGTGGTCCCTCGCCCGCCCTAATTGAATGTGTGGATGAATCCTGTTTTTTACTGTTTCATAACGTTTCCTAAGATCCTGCTGCGTCTGAATTTTTTTCTAAGCTTGTTAAAATGATTTCTAAATCGATTTGCGTTCTTTTACATGGCGATTAAATAAAATAAAAACGATGTACTTATACATCAAGACTATACAGGAGCGTGCAGGTTCACATTTTCAGAATAACTCTACCTGAGAAACTGGTAGATCCGCTAGAATTGAAGGTTCAGCATCTTTGCGCAATCCGGGATTTTGCCTCATTCAAGTCATCTCGCAAGATTAGATTCCTGCTCATTATGGTCTACATAGTTTATATTGCGAGAATAAAATGAAAAATGTTCTAGTGAAATACGTGTTAAATTAAATGAAAATCAAAACTTTCAGCTAATCTGCTTCAAAATAGCCAGAAAATGTGTATTGGCTTAGTGTTTACGCTATTCATACCAGTTTTGAGGTCATTTTTGGCTCAAAACTCCTTCTTCAGACCGGTCGTGCTCTGCATCTATGATTATAACAGTGGGGCAGTTGGAACCAACATTGAAAGCGAAGAAATTCTGTGGGTCTGGTGGGGTAAAGCGACCGAGAAATGTTCTAAAAATACAATTCTGGGGTCTACTATAATTTGGGGGATTTCAGAATTCGGGTTGGGGGAGGTAAACTCTAAACTTCCCTCCTCCCACGCTTATGTGTGGTTGGGACAGTGCGACTGTTGGAACGGTAGGACTGCTGAAACGGTGGAACTGCTGGGATTTGTGGGGCTCTTGTGACTGGTGGGGCTGTTGGGATTATTGGTGGGGCTGTTAAGACGTTGGGGCTGTTGGGACGGTGGGGTGTTAGGACGGTGGAGCTGTTGGGATTGGTGGGGCTGTTGGGATTGGTGGGGCTGTTGGGATTGGTGGGGCTCTTGGGATTGGTGGAGCTGTTAGGATTGGTGGGGCTGTTGGGATTGGTGGGGCTGTTGGGATTGGTGGGGCTGTTGGGATTGTTGGTGGGGCTGTTGGGTTTATTGGTGGGGCTGCTTGGTTTATTGGTGGGGCTGTTTGGATTATTGGTGGGCTGTTGGGACTGGTGGGGCTGTTGAAACGGCTGGGGCTGTTGGGATTTTTGGTGGGGCTGTTGGGATGGTGGGGCTGTTGAGACGGTGGGGCTGTTGGGACTGGTGGGGCTGTTGAGACACAATCGAAAATTATATTGGTATTTTCCATTTTTTTACAGTTTGAACTAATTTAAACCAACTGCAGACCGTACAACAAATGTGAACAATTAGACAGGAATTTAGAGAAGCGAATAGGGGTTAAGAAGATTTGGATCATAGATTAGCTCTTAATAGGATTTTAGTAGTTACAGATAACCTACTCATATTGAAAAATTTAGAGCATAGCCGATCTGGATAAAAGTGAACTAAGAATGAAGTTTTATTTTGTCAATAGATAAAATCGATAGATCCACACTGAATTTTCAGTATGCTTTTTGGATTTTTCACTTTTTACTCCACCCAGACCCCAGAATTTGGTTGCTGCCCATGTGTGGTTATGTGTTACCTAGGCAGTGCAGAGATTGCATAACCATACGCGTAGTGCTGAAATTCTAGACGTCTGAGAGGTCCGAAAATTTTCAGAGACAAAAAATTTAGCAGAGACAAGAATACCATTTGTCGAGATTTCCCATTAAATTTTCTACCCGGCTGCATAAAAAATCGCGAAAAAATGTGGGAATTAAATTTTAGGTGCATTTCTCAATCTCGACATTGTTGATTGGCTGAGTTGAAAAGCTGGGCAGAAAATCTAAAAGCCGAATAGCCTGCTTTGAGCATGAAGCGCATGATTTTCCATAATTTGTCAATTTGTGTGTACATAAATTGACAGCGCACGCGCGAATCAAATCAACTCAGAAGGATATGAATGTTAAGTCAACCTTAGAACACTACGCCGCAAGGAAAGAAGTTAGGTATGCTTTGTCCAGGCTATTCTCTGATTACGGATAGCGGGTCACCACCATATGTCGGCACCAAAATTCTGGGGGAGGTGCAAGATTTTTCAAATATAAAAAAATGGCCTTAAAAATGGTGGTATGATGAAAAACACCATTTTTCAACGTTTCTCATCGAACTCTATCCATTGGCATCAGAAAACTGCGAAAAAACAAAAAAAATTTAAAATTGAATTCAGGAGGGGGTGTTCCGGTTGCTGGGGGGTATTTTGATTTCTCGGGGGAGGGGGTGCATACCCCCAAACCCCTTCCCCAACGCCCAGATATGGTCACCACGGGCCCTGCTTTCCGCTAGGCTGTCCAAAATACTCTGAAAAATATTAAATATACTGAAGAAAAATGGCAATTTTTCAGCCGTTCTTTATAAAATTTGATAGGCGAAGTGGGTGCAAGCTTGATAAGTTTTCACGCTCGACATCGAATCTGAACTCAATATAAAGACGATAAACTTATCAATGGTCTATACCACGTAAACTTTATATATGGATCACAACACAACTTCTGAATCAATGCAAATCGATTGCATAAGCGGTTTAATTTAAGCAAAAAATCACGATACTGCAAATAGCAACTGGATGAGCATACGAGGTTTTATGCAAAATTTTTGGCAGTACGCTGCCTAAAAGCTACTTTTGCAGCTATTTCCTTCAGCGCTGAAAATCGATTTTGTGACTGTACGTGGATCAAACTTTCTATTGTCAGTTTCATTAAGCTTTGAGGTTTTTGAAAAAATCTAAAGTGCCTGCAATATTGTTTTAAGCTAGCACCGTAGTTATAATATCTCACTGTATATCGAGTTATGGCTTAATGTTAGCCATTGTTAAACCGCTTCACTGTAACAAAATTTTATACCCCTTTTGTAGCCTGATTTATAAGGATTAAATTCGAGGAAAAACCGCAAAGTCAAATGAAACATACTCTATGTCTAAGTTGATTACAGAAGCAGAAAATTAATTTTGGAGGGAACCAAGAATTGTAACTTAGAGGGCTTCGCCCGCTTTCGAGTTATTGGAGTATCTTAGCGCGCGCAAACGAGTTGGCTGATTTAGTACTTGAAGTATAAACGGATAACTAAACTGACAGCACGCCGTCAGAGGAGATACCCAACACACAACAACTACGAAAGCAACAAACCCCAGTAAGTACCTTCGGGGCTTACCTAAGTACCTGAGCTACAGCTAGCGCTGGTCAAGAAGCTGCGGTAAAAACCTGCACTCTTCCAAAATGACCCTGAATACCTACTACCTAAAATCTCCACGGACGTAATTGGTCCGGTAGATTATGGGAAGGAGATGCCGACCGCAGATCTTAACTCAGGAGTAATTAGATAACCCCGGTATTCGCCCTAGGTCCTTGGACCTTTTTAGACCAAAAGAATAATTTTTCGCGAAAAGAATTGAAAAGGTTTTGCACCAGATTACCTATGGCGAAACTACTTATAAATTCTGGTTCCAATAGCACTCTGTACTTAAACCACAACAACAAAGAGCTCTACTCCGGGCTGTCATCAACTATAAAAATTATGTAATAATTTTTATAGATTTTTGGTTTGAAAAAGGGATTGTAAATTTTGCACAAAATGATAAATAAAGACTTTACCCAACGAAATCCGGCAAGAAATAAAGTTATGGCCGGCCTAGTCCCAAGTCCTAACTGCCTGCGATATATTGCACCCCTAGGCAGTTGATTTTTGTGCTTTTACCGAATTAAAACAATGTACAAGCAAATGGCGCTGATAGAGTCGGAAACGACACGCCGAAAAACGCAAGGCTAAAAACTGCCACAAGTCAACTAATTAATCCACTAACTAAATCGTAGGGGGATTGGCCTACAGTAATAGAAGAAGAAAATATTGTATAATGTGTTTATGACAAAAATTGTGTGCTTCTTGCACATAGATTTTTCGGGTCTCCGCACAGGCTCAACGTGAATAGCGGTCATGTCGCCTATGTTTTAAATGTAAAAATTGATAGGGGACTTATAGGGGGTTCCACAGTAAAAGGTCGCATCTTTGTACATATCTCTCGCGACACATAGCGACAAGAGTCCAACCAATTGACACTGCGTGGTCGGAATGCCTCCGCATGTCATACCATCGATCTGAAAATATGGCTGGATCGCCAAAGTGGAACCAAACGACCGGATGGTCGGAATTGGCGCACTAATGTGCGCAAAGGCCGTACAAGTAACGGCACGTGTAGATACACTATCTACAGAATGAAGCTTTATAATGTAAAATTTTGTTACTTTAAATTTCTTTCTCCTTGAAATTTTTTTGTAGCTATTTATTTCAGCGCTGAAAATTGATTTCCATGCGGTGCAAGAATCCGTTCGGGAAGCGAATGTGTTTATTACTGTAGTATCCGATTTTTTCGTTGCTAAACGGATTTACGAGATGCACGTGCATTTCCTTAGCTTTTGAAAATCTAGCCATTTTTCTGCCGTATTGTTAAAATGATTAAACTCTACTCTTCGAAAATTAAAAATATGGGCGCGTTGTACTAAAGTTATTCCTATAGTAGATCGGCAACCTGAGATTCAGAACAAAATTCTGCTTAGAAAGTAATACTTTGCAAACATGTAAAACAACTCGGAAAGTTTACTGTAAATATCTTTAGATGATAACTCGTTGATGTCGCCTGCGCTGTAATGTCAAATAACCTAACCAAAATTTCGAGATGTATAAAAAATTTTGGGCTACGTTTTTATTGATATTCCCGCCGCGCCGATTGCAGCCACCATTTTTCCCAGCGATTTGGTTGACATTATAGACCAGACCCAAAATTTTTTTCCTCTTTTTCCACCCTTTTTCCCAAAGTTGGAAAAAACCAAAGTTTGAAAATTTCTGATATTTTGGTTTTTTGGTTTTTTAATGGTTTTTAATGGTTTTTTATGGTTTTTTATGGTTTTTTAATAGTTAAATTTTGGTTTTTATATCTTAGTCGTGAGTATAAGTGTTTAAATGCTTGATTATGATTAAAAACCACTAAATTAAAGAACAGGCATGAGTTGCCTAACCAATTATTCAGGAAAAATAACAAAACTGAACAATTTCAAATTTATTCAGTAGAATAAACGGCAGCATTAAGAATCATTTTCTTCTTGTTCATTTTCATCGCTAGAAATATCTAAGGTCGTTCCTTCGAGTTGGTTGATATTGCTTTTCACAAACACTCATCAGGCACGTTGCTGTGGGGGGGAATTGGGGGAAATTTTGAAAAACTGGAAAAATTTCAATCTTTTAATGCTATTTTTTGGCCGTTTTTGGCCTTTTTGGCATGTGGTCCCCCCAAAAATAAGTTGGTCCCTCAAAATTGTAGGGTCAGCTACGTGCCTGGATCATTATTACATTACGATTATAACTACGTCTCTCTTACAAAAAAAGTTCAACCATGCCGTCAGTGATCGTACGGGGGACCCCGACCCCGACCCCGACGAAAAACCCCGGCCTAAACCCCGACCCCGACCCCCGACCGGGGGCATGATTTTTGGAGTCGGGGTTGAACCTTTTTCGGGAGTGAAATATAGCATTTTATTTGTTGGTACATAGAAGAATTGTATAAATAGCAAATAAATTCGGAACAAGGACGATTCATTCACCGGCAAAATTAATATGTTAAACTCGACACTCGCGATACCTATTTCATAAAAAGTACGCCTGGTCGCCATGTTGTTAAGACGTACATACATGTTCGCATATTTTCCATTATGAAGTGCGCCGAAATTATTGCGGAATCACAAGCGTAGCCGGGGAATGGAGGCACATACCCCCCGGAATTTTTCAGAAATTATGTTGATTTTTCTGGCGCAATGTGTCCAGAACATTGAGTTTAAAATGGCACAAACGTCAAAATTTTCCGCGCTTCGCGCCGATTCATTATTATTTATTGTTATACAGATCCAATGAATTTAAAAGCTTGAATCTGTTAAAATAATCCAACACTTCGCAGCAATTTAGTGATTTAATGCACTATTAGATCATTGAATGAAACTGCACATGCTTGTTGAACATAACAGTAAAAGTGCGAAAATAATTGCGTACCACTTTGTCTATTCTCTGCTTTGTTTATCTTTCTTTACAAGGACACATAATTCTATTTTAAATGAAAGGAAAGGCCAAATTTTCTTGTTTTTGCGCAGTTTCTGTTTTCTGAATTAGTTAATAAGAAGGCCACAAATGGGCCTGAAGATGGTAAGAACAAAATTCTCATTGATACATCTTTCAATGACTGATTGGTTGCGACCCGTTGCTGCGCTACATACTTAGCAGAGGTCGAAAAACGCATTTCAGCTCAGAATTTTGTGCAGTGTGGGTGTTCATCAATTTTAAGTTTTTGGGACTTAATTCAGAAGCGAGATTTTGCCAATTTGCGAAAAATTTATATTTACTAATTAAAAATTAGAGTGCTTTTTACAAAATTTTCGGGGGTCTGCTCTGGACCTCGCTGGTGGCGCTTGAGCGCGCCACCCCAGACCCCCAGCCGTACAATCTCGTTCTACATGTTGAAAGGGATTTTTAGGAGGACAGAAAAGGTAAAAGGATTAGGAATTTTCAAAAATTTTCGGCGCTTCGCGCCGCAATTAGTTTATCTGTTCTGTATGATTTAAGCGGTATAAATTGAGTTTAAAGAGTAAAAATGTCAAAATATTTCTGCGCTTAGCACCGCCGATTTATTTTCTTAGGGCGGTAAAATATGACTGAATTTCTTGATGCTTTGCGCCACTTATGATTTCCGAACTGTTTGTCAATAAAAAGGCGTAAATTCTTCATAGAAAACGGTAAAAATTTCGAAAATTTTCGGCGCTCCGCGCCATTGGCTCCTCTACAATCAGTGCGCCATAGAAAACCGTTATGAATAAAGTGTGGAAGAATACGAAAAAGCGAGAGCGATTAGTAATTAAAATTGAAAGTAATGCTAAATTGCTAAAAGCATGTTTGAACTTGGAATGAAAATAAAATGTTGAACATAACCAGCTTTATTAGTATGCTCTACAAACAAGTGAAGGTATCGTTTTTATCCTTTTCAAATTGGTATGTAATCATGCAATGTTAATTGTTAATCTTCAACCCCGACCCCGACCCGACCTCGAAAACCGGGGTTTTCCATCCCCGACCCCGACCCCAATCGGGGGTGAAAATCTGACCCCGTACGATCACTGCATGCCGTTTATTCCATAAATAATTAGTCTACTCTATGCTAGAGTAAAGAGTACTATTTGCACATGTTTACAAATGATGAAATATGAATCTTACGGACATTTTTTTAACATCGACTTAAAAAACCAAAAAAACCAAAAAAACCAAAAACCAGGCCGATTTTCAAACCATAAAAAACCGTAAAAGACCAAAAAAACCAAAAAACCATGTCCGGCCAACCCTGCTTTTCCACGTTTTTTGGGAGGTCTAAATCGTTAAAAATAGAGCGCCTGTGTTAAAAAATCAGTGTTTTTAACTAGAAAATCCTATGTACACATAAAATAGCGGTGTTTGATGCACTTTTTTATTTAAATTTCGCGCTCTACTAGAATTATCACGATCAGTATTCGTTATTTCTGTTGTGAAACTTGAATTTCCTTCCTTCAGCAAAGCATTTTAGCCAATTCTGAAGTCGCTTTTGACAATAAAAACTATAATTTATCAAATGGCGCGAAGCGCCAGAAAATTTGAAATTTTAGCTGCTCTAAAACGCATTTTTGCATTACAAAAACTAACCAAATCCAGTGAGAATACTAAGGATTTTCAATTGTAGTGAAGTTCTAGACCAGATTGTCGATAAAAATGCTGCAATTGGTGCGGCGCGGCTTAAGCATTAATAACAAGTAAGAATCAAATCAATTTTTTATTGACTGGGCAATTATGTACATGGGATTTACCTATTTCTCGAACCAAAAGTCAAGTTCTATATTTGGGTAATAATAATCAAAAAGTTGTTTATAGACTAAATGGGGAAATTATTTCTAGTGATCTGTTTGTACCGTGATTTAGGAGTTTTGATTCCTAGAAATTCTAAAATTCAAGGAACATTATAATTCTTTGATTAAAAAGCTTTCTCTAGATGTATTTTAATACGCACATCATCATCTTTGTGTGATAAAGGTAACCTTGTTAAAGCTTATAGCTGTTATGTTAGAACTTTATTAGAGTACTGTTGCAGTGTATGGAACCCCTCTTATCTTAGGGATATAGATTGACTGGAAGCTGTTCAACGTAGATTCACTAAATGTAATTTTTGGTTATAATAATATTCTTTCTTACGAGGATCGTTTAACACTAACTTAAATTATGCAGACTTGAATTGAGACGCTTGCAGATTTGTCTGTGTATGATGTATCAAATTATTTGTCATAAATCATGTTTGAGGCTTCGATGATTTTTCTGTATTTAATCATAATATTACCCGTAGCATTAATAGATTTAAATTAGTTATACCTATTGTACATTCTAATTTAGAAAAGTTTGATTTCTTTTACAAATACATCGCAGTTTGGAACGATCTTCCTGACTTCATTGTTTCTTCCCCTAACCTAAACATATTTAAATCTAGATTAGCAAACTTTGATTTATCTAGATATCTTGTGAGGGCGCGTAAAACTTGTCATCTCCATTGACTCGCATGTCCCTTTACTAATTTCATAATTGCATTTATTATATATCTTGTCATTTTGTACTTTAACAGTTGGTGTTGGTAATAAAATTTTCTTTCTTCTTCTTCTTCAATTCGACTGAGAAGCGTCGAATAAATTTTGAAGTTTCACCTCTCTAAAACGCATTCTAATATTACAAAACTTTTCCACAAATGCCAACCAAGCCCAAAAATTTTCCATTTCCCAAAATTTTGGTTGGCGAATAGACGAAAAAATGGAAAAAACGGTGATTGCAGCAATTTTATCGACAACTTGTTTCAGAACTTCACTAATACTAATACAAATACTTGGCTAAAGTTAAGAATATGGTACTTTTAGAAAAGGAGCAAAACGAATATGGAATGCCAAAATTTTTTGCCAAAATGGTAGAACATGATAAATTGAAGGGCGGAAAAAAATTTGGTGAAAATTTGAGCCATACGAGCAAAGTTGCAGGCAACTCTCTATGTGAGTGTTGAGTGGGACGATTAAGCGGCTCGATCCAAGGACTTACACATTTGTCAGAAATAAATAATATGGGCTGAAATTATGGAAGGAAGCATAGCAATGAAGGAGAAGAAGGGAAAAAGGCGCGAAAGGCTGTTTGAAATTTTACAAAACTTAAAAAAAATTTTCATATTTTTTTGCATGTTTTTTTCGGTTTTACTTGACAAGATATACAAAAATCTAAGTTTTTACTTCTATTATACTTAGGCTTAGGCTTAGTATATCTGGAAAGGTCTTTTAAGCTGCTTAGGTCAAAGTCGCTCCCGCTCAGGTCGATGTATAGATGCTTAGGTCGATGTATAGATGCTTAGATCGATGTATATATGCGTAGTTCGATGTATAGATGCTTAGGTCGATGTATAGATGCTTAGGTCGACGTAAATTGGGTATCTGCATGTGATGCTGCATTCAGCTGTTTGAATCTTGAAATACTTAGGTCGAGAAGATGCTTGCTTAGGTCGAGAAGAGGCTAATTAACGAAACCCATAGGCTTTGTAATATTGATCATTGACGGATGAAATTTTTTCCGCGCTTTCTTTCAACATGTTCTAAGTACTGAGCGAAAAATTCGCTTTTCTGAAGTTTATTTCTTAGTATTCTGAAAGTACCATATTCTTAACTTACTCCCAAATACTTTATTCGGAAGAAACGTATGGATAAAAATAGTCGTCAAGGAAATTAAGATAGCAAAAGTATAAAATGCGAAATGTCCTGGACACTCAGGCAAATAGTTTATTGCGCTCACGTGTGCTCCATCAAAAATTCTTGAAATAAACTTTTTTCAAATTTCTCTTAACTGTCTCAATATTTGGAGAATTTCGAATATATTGTGGAAGATCGTTCCAAATATTAGCTGATCTAGTAGCGAAACAATACTTTTTGCAATCAAGTCAATATCGACCTAAATAGATCTGATTTGCAAATGCATTCCTAAGTACGCAAATGACGATAAAACTGATAAAAATCTTCAGCAGGTAGGAGATTATTACGAATAATATTATGCGTAACAATTAAATCAAAATAATTTCTATGGAGTTTAGTCTCTCTAAATTTATGGCTTTTAGCCTTTCATCATAAGAAGTCCTGTACATCCAAATAACTGTTTAGTAAATTTCACTGTACTCGTTCTACCCGTTGATATCAGAAAGCAAATGAGGGCTCCATACAGTTGGAGCATACTCTACTATAGGCTGAATATAATTCTTATAAGCAAGAACCAACATTTTTAGATCACGTGAGATTCAAAACATTTGAAAATCAAAGCTCTCATTTTCAAAGCTTTTGCTGATATATTAGTACAATGACAACTAGATGATTCTTATGAACGGATTTCGATAATTTTTGTAATCATTGGCGTAGCCAGGAGTAATCCGAAAAAAATTTTTAATCTAAAAACCTAAAAACGGACGGGGCCTTTAATAGCCTGTTTTTTTGTGCTTTTCAAATCGTCCTGCACTGTTTAAGCAATGAAAAATTACTTTTTTCAAAAAATTTTCTTACTTTTTCGACGCAAAAATGCGTATAATGCGCGCTAAGCGCTTATTTGTTTGAAATAAAATTATGGAAACTGCCACATTATAGAAGAATTCGGCGCGAAGCGCCGAATCTTTTTATTTTACGATCGCAGAACAGCATCATGCAACCGCTCAGTTCGTGAACATGTCAAAATTTCCCCAGGGGAGGAAGCACTCCTTTCCCCACTGGCTACGCCTTTGATTTTTACATTTGTCTTTGATGTCAAGGCTGCGCCGATCGCAGCACTTTTATCGACAGCTTGTTCTATAAATTCACTATGATTGAAAATCCTTATCTTCATAGGCGTCGCCCGGATTTTTGCCAGGGGTGAAAGTCGAAAATTTTCTATAATATAAGTCCATAAAAACGTATAAAAATGCGTCCTAGGCATGAAATACTGCTTTTTTGACTTTTCACATCATCCTGCAACAATGAAAATGCAAAGAAAAAAATTTTTCTTGAAAATTTTCGCGATTAATGCTGCGCACTTTGCATGTTTTACTACTTACTACTCTGGTAGAACCTAAGAGTCAGGCCCGTGTCCAGGATTTGGTTTCGGGAAGGGGTCATGACCAAAATTTTTAAAAAAACATAAGAAGGGAAAGGAAGGATTGAAAAAGACGTTTTACGACCACTAGAGCTGTTCACTTTGTAAATTTTGCTGCTTAGATGCCTTGAATGTGGTGAAAATCTGATGGATACCTTCTTGAACGAAATCCCATTTTCTGCATAAAACCTGTACAAAACAGTAGACATAGATGCAAAATACGCTTTAGGTTGTATAAAGACTAAAAATAGAGTGTTTAAACACGCGCTTGGGACTAAATAGCATTAGCCTCTAATAGTGATTGTGAATTTCAGCGTGAAGCGCCGAAATCCGATTTTTGGCTAAACACGTGAAGGGGAGAGTAAAGGAAAAAATCTTTCTCATATTTCGTTTTGGGGGCACGTGCCCTCCTATCTCCCCTGGATACGGGCCTGCTTAGATTACAGAGAATGCAATGGAAAATCTCTTTGGGGCTGCGTGGTCTGGGATGGTGCGATTGAGCGCCTTCCAGCGGGGTCCGGGGCAGATCCATTGTTTGTTTTGTTGCTACAAGGTCCGTCTGCACATGTACAAAGATGGTCCCTAGAAGTCTCTGTACATTTCGTATACACAAATTTTTGTGTACTATAATATAGCACATTAGCGATTTTAGTGTGGTAAAAACGGAGTTTGGTATTGTATTTTAGCTAATTTTTTGGGTTTCTGAGGGCGAAAATTAATAAGAATCGTCTCTTAAAGTGGCGCGAAGCTGCCGAAAAATTTGACATTTCTCTTTAGAAATGCAATTTCTGCATTATAAAGATATATAGAATACACAATTAATCATTTCGCGCGCTGAAGCGTCAAAAATTTTGCGAATTTCAGACCTTTTTTGCAGTTTTAGTTTTCCCAAAAACCTTTGTGCATATACAAAGACTGTCCTGAACAGTGGCGGATCCAGGATTTTCCTAAGGGGCGGTACCCCTAAAGGGGGCGGAACTCTGACTTGGGCGGAAAAATTGGAATTTTAACCCGAAAATCGCTCAAAATCGCTCAAAAATCAGCTTAATTTTGCGCACTATTTTGCGGCCAATGGGGAAAACGGTACTCCTCCCCGCCCCCTTAAATCCACCCTTGGTCCTAGAATAGTCTTTGTACATCAGGAAAAATCTTTGCCGAATCTAAAAAAAACCGTGAGCCCCTGGGAAATTTTGCAAAATTACGCACTGAAATATTAAATTTCAAAGTTAAAATTTTCATAAAATCGTCCAAATCATAGTCCTAAATTTAGCTGATAAATAGATAAAATCATAAAATAGACTGGCGCGAAGCGCGAAAATTTTCACAATATTTCCATTTCAGAATGGCTGAAAAAATTCTGAGAATGCATGAGATGCGAATCTTTTGTCGACTTATCATGTTACCTATGCTAAAGCAGCTTTTAAAAACTCAATCTGTATAAAGTGCACGAATTTTCTGCATACTTTTGAATTTCTATTGATTAAAAATCCTTGCAAATAGGTAATCTTTCTCATGGCGACAAACGCTTTGTAGCTCTTGTTTGTCATTAAGCTGAAATAAAATTGTTTGGGTTTAATCTCAACAAATCATCAAAGAACAGCGTTACACAAACTGGCTCCATTTAAAAAATTCAAAATGCTCTCCAGGTGAGAGGGAATTCCCCTTCCTCCTCGCTACGCCAGATGTTTACCTTCTGCACGGATTTTCGGATAATTTTTTAAATGCAAAAATACGTTTTTTAGAAAGTAGCATTTCAAAAAGTTTTCCGCCGGTTGAGTTTAATTAAATTATTTGCCATTTTTAGGCCGCGCCGCGTCGATTGCAGCAATTTTATTGCAAAAATGCGATTTAGAAAGGTTAAATTACGAAATTTTCTGCTGAATCATTTCGTTTTTATTTTTCGATGATACTCCAGAAATCGGCTTGAGTGCACTAGTGAATGTCTGAAAACGTAGTTCTAGAAGATAGAACATATTACTGATCGTAATATTCATTGCAGTCAGACCCTCCAGGATTTTGTTTCAGAGGGGACACGAACAAAATTTTTCAACAGCATCAGGTAGGACCAAAGGATGAATTAAAAAGACGTTTTGCGACGTCCAGAGCATAACACTTTGTAAAATTTGTCACTCAGAATGAGATCAATGGACGCCCATCGCCTGGGCAATGGATTTGGTTCTCGAAGAGTTGCCGGGGTCCAGTTTTGTTGAGGTTGGTTTGTTGGTTGGTTGGGTTGTTTGTTTGTGCGCAGTTGGTTAGTTCGGTTGGGTAAGTTGAGGTTTGAGTTCAGTTGGCCGGTTAGTTGGTTGGTTAGTTGGCTGGTTGGTTGGTTGTTCGGCTGGTTAGGTTTTTGTTTGGTTGGCTAGTTGGCTGGTAGGTTGACTCGGTTATTTGGTTGGTTGGTTGTTTGCTTAGTTGTATGGTTGCCATCATTTTTCCTCATTTCTTTGAGTTAAAAAATTCTACCCTTCATCAAAAACTGCTTTTTCTGGCGCCACTCAGCTGGGGTTCTGAAGGTACGAAGTGCCTTCTGGCGCCACCGGATGGCGCGGCGTTGCCCACCTATGTGGACACCCTCTTGAACAAATCTCATTTTCTGCATAAAACCTGTGCAAAACAGAAGACGTAGCTGCAAAATACGTTTAGGTTGTCATAAAGACTGAAAATAGAGTGTTTGAACCGCGCGCTCTGACTAAATAGATTCTAATTATAATTGTGAAATTTGACGCCGAGCGCCGAAAATTTTTGCGATTTTTGGCTGAAAAGCAAAGGGATGATTAAAGGTAAATCGATTCTCTATATTTCGTTTCGGAGGGTGGCACGTTCCTCTCAATCCCCCTGGATACGGGCCTGATTGCAGTACACTTAATTTACAATAACAAAATGTTACAAAACTCGTTTTGGGTCTCGCCATTTTATGCAGGATGGACTTTCTGCAAAACACGTTGGTTTTTCGACATGAGCGCTCGATTTTTGAACGTATTTTAGACCCACCGAAAATGTGAAGCAAAATTTGAGATATAGAAAAAATTTTTGGGTATGCTTCACATTGTGAACTAAATCGCTAGGTAAAAACGGTGCTGGTAGTTGCTGCTGGTACTTTGTTCGTAAACAGCAATTATGGAGACCTGACCTAGGCATAGATTCAAAAGATGGCCGGTCTGGGAGGGGGTTAGTTATAGAGCTTTCTTTGAGCTAAAGTGAGTCGCGAAAACTGCATACCTATTATAAATTCTTAAATAGCGTATAAACTGCGTAATTCGCAATTTCTTGTCATTTCCAATTCCTTTTCAAGAAAGTTTTGATTTTAATCAATTTTTTAACCTTCAATTTACCTTATTTTCTTTAGGAAATTTTCAAATTTTTCCATTCTAAGGGTCTAGACCAGACATGCACGGGGGCTAGGAGAGTCCTGACCGTGACACGGGCAGCAAGAAAATTTTGGAATGAAGTGTCGAAATCGCCAAATAATGTTACTGCGAATAGAATTCTCGAGGGCTATTCTACAGTAATCTGCGGGAGTTTTAGCAACTTCTGGAGAGGGTGTGAACCCAGACCCCACGCCCATTGTGGTCCTGACCACCTAGAATGCGAAAACGGGAAACTTTCTGGGGAAAATGAGGCAAATGAAGGCTAAAAATGGATGCAAAATGGAAATTTCTTCAAAAAGTGCCTTACATTGACCAGAAACTGTGTAATAACGTAGTTTTAACACTATTTTAGCGGTTATCAATAGTTTTCGAGCTCATTTTGGCCCAGAAAGCTCAATTCATGACCTCTCTAGACCGGCTGACACCCACCCTAGATCGTCCATGCTGTGCACCTATGGTCTAGTCTAAACCTACTTCCATCCCCTTATGAATTCTGTTTCTGAACCTGCGTACATTTTTAATAACATGCGGATTATAGTACAACATTAATATACGCATGCAGTTTTCGAACCAGTAGACACGCTGCACTTGGACGATCATCGAGACATGCACAGCAGGGGGATGAAATTTTAAAAGTGTCTTTTGTCGGCTCAAAAATGGCGGATGCGCGTTAAAAACATCGTTTTTTGGTGTTTCTTATGAATGTTCTATCTTCTAAAGCTTAAGAACATACAAAATTGAAAAGTAATAAATAATCGAGTAAATTGAAGAAAATTTAATCAAACTAATGAGTGAAAATTTGACGCTTTTGAGCGAAATGGATAACTAAAAAGGCTTAAAACAGCACGCTTTCTACGAACTTCTTAGAATTTTCCCCTAAAATCGCAAATTCTGTGGAGGTGTAAACTTTCTGGATGGGATGAAACCCTCACTTCCAACCCCCAAGATCATGCATATAGTGGTATGCATTTTTCGATCCGGAGAGACGTTAAACTAAAACCTAGCAAAAGACGTTCTACAGCTTGGTACATACATGTAAACAGTCATTTTGCTCTAATTTAACTCTTGATACTGATTTATAGCTTTATACTGATAGTCATCTATACTTGTTGAATCGTATTTATGTCACAGTCTGCTCCTCTGGATCGTTATTTGATACTCCATGAAGACGCACTTATGTAAGTGTAAATCATACTTACATATATTATAAGTGCCGGCATACAGGCACGAAGGGAGTTGTTATACCCCCTGACTGAAGGGTTCACAAATTAGGTGCAGTCTTGACCAACTTGTTCCCAAAATAGCATGCTTTCAAACGTTTTTTGGCATAGTCGTAGAGTACATCAAAAACGTAATTTGCTGCAGTAAAAATTATAGATTTTACTTCTTTGTCAGCGACCAAATGTTGGAGTTCTGTTGGGGCGAAATCGCTGAAAAATAAAAATTTAATTCTATGAGTGGTCTCTGGGGGTGTTTCGGGATATAACCCCCGAACATGTGCATCTATGAGCACCAGAAAAAACTTTTGACACCTAAATGTAAGCTTATTTCTTGATTCGTTTTTTTGAGAACCGTATCTCAGTTTTCTTCCTTTCTTTGAGACAAACTTGCTAAAATTAATTTACTTTAGTTATAATTAATTAATTCAAATTAATTAATTAATTAAATAATTGGAATAATTAAAAATTAAATCAATTCATAAAATAATCTAATTTTCAATAGTAATTAATGTTATTAAAATTAACTTAATTTATCAATAAACTAAATAAATTAATGACCTAATTTACTTAAATAAATTAATTTAGATAAAAAGCATTAAAGTCCACTTCGAAATCGTTTGATAGTACGTCTTCTTACCCTTGTTTTTTCTATGAACATCTAGTGAAATACCATTTAGCTTGAATTGAAACGTTGCATTCTCACTTCTAAGTCTATTTGCAAACTGGGCATTTTTTTTGACTATTTCTTCATAATTCTCTGGGGTATTAAAAATCAAGAAGTTTGCAGACGAAAATGTAGTCTATTAAGGATGACAAACTTCTGCAAAAACATGGAAATATCCATCTTTTGAAGACTATTAGTATAGTCTTCAAAATAGCTGGAACAAAGTAATTGAATACATATGTTTTCATAAATTTTAATACGATTTTCATACAGATACTAGCCGCTAGCAAGCTGCTGAGTTGGCTAGATGATTGGCTTTTTCAGAGAATTATTGAAAATTTTCTAAATATTGCTTAATATAAACAAGTATATGAAGAAATAAAAATGTATTCTAGGGCATTTCAGTAACTATTTCGGGGAGCTGAAATGGATTAAATTTTTTACATTTCCGAAATAACATTCAAATTCAGATTATGCATAGCTTCGAGTTCACCTCATAAAAATTGCTGAATCTAAATAAATTCAAACCTTGAAAAAATGCTTCAATTGTATCAGTAGTCAAAAGCTAAATTAATTAGAAGTTGTCCATTAATTTTATTAAAATGAGTTTCACCTAATCATTATTTGTCCAGTCACAGCGCTTTATTCCAGGGAGCGGGGGCTGCTTTCCGCTTTTATCTGATTAAAACTTTGAAAAGGTAAGATCGTGCACGGAAAGATGGAAAATTGCATCTATTTGTTACAAAATCTTCAAATTGTTGGTGACCGGGCTCAAAAAATACCGGACTCGGTCCCGCGCCCGGGCTTATATACTAACAGCATGCCTTGCTTCCAATATAATGTTATGCATAAGATACATGTTTAGACCGATTTTACATTTGTTATTTTGTCAAACTGCAAGGCTTACTGCTGTATCAAGAAGATTTTTGAATTCTAAGCTCTGTTAATTATTCAATCTTTCTAAAATAAATTAAGTAGTTAGCAAGGATTTTGGTATCATTATTCAAGCAAGAACAACGTTTTTAATACAATAGCGCGCAATTCCATTATTAAAATGCACGTGCAACTAAACACGGTTTGAAAAAGCACAAGGTTCCATGTAGATATTTAAAGGAAATTGAGCATTAAATTTATGCATTCATGACATAAAAGCGACTATGATATGGTCGGATGAGAAGATATGCTGTTTGGATTTTAGAACTCAAGCGTACATTGACGTCAATTGAAATAGTGTAGTGTATAGGATAGGACACGTATTGAAGCTATAGGCGTAGCCAGGAGGCATTGGGGAAACATGCCCCCCGAGATTTTTCTGAAATTTTGTTGATTTTCGAGTGCAATATGTAATTGTGTCCAGAAAATTGAGTTTAAAAAAGGCAAAAACGTCAAATTTTCCGCGCTTCTGCGCCGAGTCTTTATTATATTTATTGTTGCTTTGTTTGTCTTTCTTTACAAGGACAGGACACATAATCCTATTTTAAATGAAATGAATGGCCAAATTTTCTTATGTTTTTGCGCATTTTCTGTTTTCTGAATTATATCTTGTTAATAAGAAGGCCACAAATGGGCCTGAAAACGATAAGAACAAAATTGTCATTGATACATCTTTTTTATATCTTATTGCAGCACCCTTTGCTGCGCTTTATACTTAGCAGGGGCCGAAAAGCGCATTTCAGCTCAGAAATCTTGTACAATGTAGGACTTCATCAATTTTGACTGTTTTGGGCTTAATTTAGAACCGAGATTTGGCCGATTCTGCGAAAATTTTAGCGATAGTATTTAACATTAAAGTGTTTTTTTTACAAAATTTTATAGAGGGCGATTGAGCGCGCCACCGCAGCCCCCCGCCGTAAAATCTCGTTGTACATGTGCAGCGCGATTTTTGGGAGGACGAAAAGGAAAAAGGGTTCAGCCGAAATTAATTTTTCTGTTCTGTATGATTTTAGCGGTATAAATAGTGTTTAAAGAGCTAAAACGTCAAAATTTTTCGGCGCATGGCGCTGCTGGTTATTGTTCTTTCTTTTTGTAAAGCTTCAGCATTGCGTTTAATAGCCTAAATCAGGCAAAATATCACAGAATATTAGTATTCACAGGCTACAAAATGTTAAGGACAGTAAAAGATTACTAAATTCCTTGGTGCTTTGCGCCTCTTATGATTTCCGAACTGTTTGTCAATAGACCGTAAATTCTACATGAAAACGGTAAAAATTTCGAAAATTTCCGGCGTTTCGCGCTGATTAACATTTTTGTATTTCTGATTGTCAGAAATCCATAAATTAGCTAGGCTACACTACTAAAGGTCGAAAAACTCAATTTTATCATAGGTACATACATAACGTTACTAACATTCAATGCAAAATTAATCTTAAAAATTTTTTTGTGTATGCCCCCCGAACCAAAATCCTGGCTACGCCTCTGATTGAAGTGTTGTATAGAAGATGAATGCACATATGAAGTTGACAAGTATATGATAATGAGCAGGTGGGCAGAAGTGAGGCAAAGGATTTAAATAGAATCACAGGCTAGCAAATTCGTAAGAAATACGGACAACAGCTGAAATAGTAAACGTCTAAAATATTAACGATACATTACTTGAGGCCCGGTTGAGGCCCGGTGGTTTTCAGCCGGGCTCGGGCCCGGGCCTGCTATGACTCGGCCGGGCCCGGGTTCCCGGTCGATCACTGGCTCTGCACCATATGTAAAATATTTTCTATAATTTTGCCTCAGACGCACCAAAAACGATACTTTTCTTAGCTTAGCAGAGAGAGAGGAAGTTAAAATTTGAATTTTGTGGTCTTAGTAGACAGAGTACGTTCACACATGCACAAAACTGGGGGTATCAGGGTATTCCTCTACTAGACTTTTGAAAGGCATACATATGTGCACCCTGAGGCCGTTTTGGGATAATACCTATTGCTTGAACTACAAGAAAATGCGTCAAATGACGTCTAAAAGTGTAATTGTTAGGTACAAATACTTGTTTTTTGAGCAGCAGAATGTTGAATTCGTTCATTCAGACACTTTTCTTCATTATTCCGTATATATTTTGATATTATAGGTCATTCCATCGCTCTAAGGTCTATTTCTTTTTGCGCAAATTTAACCGAAATAATTCATGAACATAATACAACGAATTAATTATCAAAATTTGACATTAAGTGGCAAAATTAGTGATCATTTATCTCACTCCAAGAAACCTCGGTTTACCTCCTCCCAAAACTTTTGAACCTGTGATTGTATGATAGAGTATATTGAAAAAACCTTGGAAACTGCAGTTTTTATTAGCTATTCCGACGACTTGCCACCTCTGTCTTGTCCATGTATTCTGTGACTATGTAACAAGCTGCAATTTTATTCGCAGATTCCTGCGACGTGTTATTTCTGTGCACGTTTCATGCGTATCTTTGCATCCCGGCTGCCTTTAATGTCTCATTACACACCGTTGGCATTACGCCAGCTCTGACGTTTCATGAGCATTTAAGCAAAAATGCAGTGCTTAGCGACGACGGTGCAGCTAATTCAACGTACAATGCCGTCTTAGACATCTTAGCCCCTGAAAGCCTCGATTCTAGTCTTGTTATCTTTAACTCTAGTCATTTATCAAACGACACCGATCCGTTTGCAGATAGCTTTTATTGGCGTCCTGCTTATACGATCTCTATCGTTGCCAGCTGCGTATTCTTATTATTGTTAGTGATGGGTGAGTTTAATTGCTGAATGACTTAAATTATGGCAGCGATAAGCATGCGCCGCTTCCAACTTGGAGGCTCTGGTCTAAGGCCATAGGTGCGCAAGGTCGAATTTTCAGAGGGGGAATCGATAATTTTGAGAGGCTAAGTGCTTTTTCTAGAAAACGATTATACTGCGAATTGCTTTAAAACCATTGTTTTTGGGCGTTTATGGCCAACATAATATGACTATACAGCAGCGTTTTTTTGTACAAGGTCCGTTTGTACATGTACAAAGATGGTCCCCAGAAGTCTTTGTACATTTTGTACATGCAAATTTTTGTGTACTCTAATATAGTATAACAGTAGCGATTTTAGTGTGGTAAAACAGGGTTTCCGATCTTTGGTAGTGTATTTTAGCTAATTTCTGGGTTTCTGACGCCAATAATTACTAAAAATTGTCTCAAAACGGCGCGAGGCGCCGAAAAATTTGACATTTTTCCATTCTAAATGCAAATTCTGCCATTTTGAAGATATATAGGACAAAAATACTCATTTCGGCGGCGCCTAAATTTTTTTTGGAATTTTACACCTTTATACAGTTTTTGTCTTCCCAAAAATCTTTGTACATGTTGCGACACACAAATTTTGGAGTACTTCAAAATGGTACAGCCGCGATTTTAGTGTGGTAAAAACAGAGTTGTTCGACTTTTGGTAGTGTATTTTAGCTAATTTCTGGGTCTCTAAGGGCAAAAATCACTAAAAATCGCCTTAAAACGGCGCGAAGCGCCGAAAAAGTT
Organism: Mermis nigrescens; assembly: GCA_036768485.1. NCBI lineage: Eukaryota > Metazoa > Nematoda > Enoplea > Mermithida > Mermithidae > Mermis > Mermis nigrescens. The sequence continues at coordinate 45,042,165 of JAVLUZ010000154.1, read as the reverse complement.
GACATTTTTCCTTTTGGAATGCAATTTCTGCCATTATAAAGATACATAGAATACACAATTACTCATTTCGGCGGCGCAAAATTCTTGCAAATTTCACACCCTTTCTGCTATTTTTGTCTTCCCAAAAATCTTTGTACATGTACAAAGATGGTCCCGAAAAGTCTTTGTACATCGGGAAAAAATTTTGTTGAATACAAAAAAAGCGGTGCTATACAGTGTTTTCTGTTTTGGGCAAAGATTTTTCCTGATGTACAAAGACTTTTCGGGACCGTCTCTGTACATGTACAAAGATTTTCGGGAAGACAAAAATTGCAAGAAAGATAAAATTCGCAAAATTTTCGGCGCTTCGCGCCGAAATGAGTAATTGTGTGTTTTATGTATCTTTATAATGGCAGAAATCGCATTTCAAAAGGAAAAATGTCAAATTTTAAGGCGCTTAGCGCCGTTTTGAGACGATTCTTAGTTATTTTGCCTGTAGAGACCCAAAAATTAGCTAAAATACACTACCAAAAGTCGAACAACTCTGTTTTTACAACACTAAAATCGCTATTGTACCATATTTTAGTACCCAAAAATTTGTGTGTACAAAATGTACAAAGACTTTTGGGCACCATCTTTGTACATGCACAAACGGACCGTGAACAAAACAAACACTGTGGTGGCTGTATGGTAGCCTTTTTAACTTACAAACATATCTAGTAGTCTTTTTGAACTGAAATAAGATATTTAGCCCTCTTTGAAGTTGTAAAAGAGCTGTATATCCTTTTGAAACTCATGAAAAGCTAATAGCATTTCTGAACTCTCACGGTATGTTTCTGAGTCTAAAAAGGCTACATATATAGATAGTTTTCTGAGCCCAAGAAAAGGTTATGTTCTAATGTTTTTTCGGTCAGAATGGCTATATACATGACTATCAGTTTTTGTAAAGCTCTAGGCGGAGTAATACCCCCTCACCCACCCCTTTATATGTCCATGTATGATTGGGGGCATTCGAATGTCCCTTAAAATGAGTTTCTGTCGTGGACTAAAAGCGGATGGAATTCCGCAAATTCAAGTCTCGCGACATCAGTTTGAGAGGAAAGTAACTAAAAATAACAATCCCATAAATTTATCTACGATCTGTCTAAAATGACGAATTTCCTTTCAGGGAAATAGTCCATTTGTTGAAAAGGTGGCTCTGCAGTGTGCCTCATAATTAATCTAGTATTTTGTAGTTTGATGTGAAGCTATTTTTTGCCTGTCATATATTTAGTTATACGCATCTTCTATCGTCTGATTTATCTATTTCGCATATACTAGATTCGAAAATAAAATATAACAGTATCTTGCTCCAGCAGCATTTAGAAATAATAATGCATCGTCTATTTTGCCCTTCCAGTATCTGTGAAAACAAGGAAATTTATATATCAAATTTTATGTCCATTTACGATTTTTGTCTCCAACGGTTGTCGATAAAAAGTCTTTATATGAGATTGCAACAAAATCAATCTAGAAAGTCCGCCTAATTCTATGATACTTTTGAGAGGGCATAATACCGGAGATAGTATCTATAAATGCTGCTAGAGCAAGTTAACGGTGAATTTTAGACGTACGTATGTTCAGTGTTTTTTTTTGTACAAGATACATTTTGTGCATACAAATTTTTGGGTACTCTTATATGGTATAGTATCGATTTTATTGTGGTAAAAACAGTTGTTAGACTTTTGGTAGTGTATTTTAGCTAATTTCTGGGTCTTTAAGGGCAAAAATCATTAAGGATCGTCTTAAAACGCGCGAAGCGCCGTAAAATTTTGACATTTTTCGTTTTGAAATGCAATTTCTGCCATTATAACGATATATAGAACACACAATTACTCGTTTCGGCGCGAAGCGCCCGAAAATTTTGGTGAATTTTAGACCTTTTTTGCAATTTTGGTCTTCCCAAAAATCTTTGTGCATGTACAAAAACGGTCCCGAAAAGTCTTTGTACATCGGGAAAAATCTTTGCCGAGTACAAAAAAACACTGCGTTTGTGTAGCAGTTCATTCTGAAAAATTCAGAGAACGTCAAGAATTGTCAGTTTTCTTACTTTCTTTGTAGCGAGCAAGTCTAATGACAGTTTTAGCATTTATAATAATAACCAATATTGATTTAAGCTATTTTAGTCCAAAAAGCTCTCCGGCTGACCGACAGACCGGTCAGGCCATGCTGTGCGGACATAATCGCCGACGAGTCCGCACATGGGCGTCCGGGGCAAGCATGTAACGGCTTGAAATTTCGGTTGGGGTAACCCGGCCATTTAGGGGGATTGACCTCCAATTTTTGACCAAAAAGGGAAAAAAGAAAGAGCCAAAAAATTAGGTTTTTTCCAAATGTCGGGGTCAAAAAGTTTTCTGGCTTTAGGGGAATGGGGGACGGCCGATGTTGGGTGGGGTTTCTCCCGATCCCTTCTCTTACTTGTATGGTCCGGGGGGTCTGGAACTTTACAGAATCTGGAAGATCCCCTAAAATCGATAGAGCTCCAGAATTAAATTTTTGTTCTATTTTTGGTAATTTTGCCTTATCGGACCCCCTTCCCAGAATTTTATTGCTGCCTATGCATGCTCGAGTCCTATTCAGCTCGTTAAATTTAAAGGGTATTGATTTAGGTGTAAGAGATAAATAAATGTTCCGTTTTTAAAGCCTGATTTTTGAGTACAGTAGGTACCTGTCAGTATATAATTTCGGTTTTCACTTTTTAGCAGCGAGTTGTGTACGGTATTATTGGTTACGCATCAAGCGACAAGCACCGATTACGGTTTACAGTGTAAATGATGGTATTTTCCTCGATTCATTGTCATTAAATTTTATTGATAATCCAAACGAATTTGCCAGGGTGAGCATGTCTTTTGAGCGAGTTCAAAATATTGCTTATTGCTTAGTCAATAGATTGCTTGGCTTTTGCATAACATCGATCGACTGCAAAAAATGGTTTAAACAAATATGATGTCACGACGAGACATGCACGTAAGTGATTTGGGGTCCTGACCCCCAGAATGGAAAAATGGAATATTTTGCGGGGAAGAATGGGTTAAAATGAAGGTGAACTGATGAAAATTGGAAAATTTCTTCGAAAGCGCGTCAAATTGATTAGAAACCGTGCATAACGTAGTTTTAACGCTATTTTATCGCTTATACTAGTTTTTGAGGTCATTTTGTGTTTTACAGAAGCTCAATATTTGACGCCCTTCCCTCAGACCGGCTGACCTCCCCCCAGATCGGCCATGCTGTACATCTATGGTCACGCTCGCGACCATGATATTAAATGTAATAAACAAAAACCAGAAAAAGGTTTGCTACGCAGAATTCTGTTACTGTAGCTTATATGGAAACTACTTTTTAGTCACTTGTGTTTCTGCTGAAAATTGATTACTATGCACCAGTTTTCGTAATATAGACTATAGTTTTCATCTAAAAACAAAAAACAATAAATTGGCCCATAATTTTAAATTTTTTAGCGAATGTTCGTGTTTTTATGAAAAGCGTGTATTCTCTGAGGACTGAGTCGCTGTCCACCCTGAATAATGTATGTCCATAATTCGTCGCTAAAGACAGTTGCGGATCTAGGATTTTTCTACGGGGGAGGGGTACCCCTTCTTTTCCAGAAACAGTCAAAAACAGGTCCGAAAGTTTGCCCTTCATGTACGAAATAGCGTTTTTTTTCGGCGTTTTACGTAGTCTACTTTTATTTAAAATCGTTTTGGCGCAATACTTTCTTTGAAAAATTTTAGAAGTTTCTGAAAATTTTGTGCGAAAAAAATCATTACCTTAGCGAAAATAATCTGTGAAATTTAGGCGGAAGTGCCTTAAGAAGCTTTAATTGTTGATGCACAATTTGCGCAGAGCGTCGAAAGTTATAATAGAAGAAAACTGCCAAAATAGCTATTTGTGTTAATAAAATCGTTCAAAACCTATTCCTTTAGCAGAAATGTTGCTTCTGGGCTGCCAAGAAAGTAAAAAAATCTCATTTATAATATGATGCGGCGCGAAGCGCCGATAAGTTTAAAAAGGTACGATCACTGACGAATTATAGTTAGTTAAACGATTAGATTACTTTTATGAACTAATCCTGACGATTATCTTTCTTTACACAACAAAAAAATCTAAAAAATTTAAGTTAATCTAACGCAATATGTATCTCTGCCAAAAAATGAGTATTTGACGCGAAACATCGAAAAATAGATACTTTTGTGCCAAAATATCGCTGTAACGCCTGTATACAACCACATGTTTCTTACGGAATTTTCGGAAAATCAAAAATTCCTCGTGGGTCGATAATACCCAAAAAGAACATGTATGATTGCGATTATATGTGCACATCACAGCATGGGAATTCAGAGGGGGCGGAAATGAATTTTTTTCTAAAGTGCCTTTTTTGGCTTAAAAATTATGGATATGAGTCAAAAATAGTATTCCTGGGCGTTTTTGACTATGCTGTTTATTTCCAGACATAAAGACTTCCGGAAAATACCAAAAAATTCGAGGAAGTTGAACAAAACATTGTCCTAAAATGAGTATGTTACGCGAAGCGCTAAAAATTTGACACTTTTGAGCGAAAACATCGCTGAAAAGACTTAAGACAGAATCTTTTCTTCGTTTTTCTTGAAAATTAAAAATTCTGGGCGTAGGTGAATATCTCCGCAAACCCTCACTTTACATCATGTAAGCGATAACTGATTGCTTACAATTTATGCGAAAAGTCTTGTGTACTGGCAAGTGGGATCGCTGGTATGATAACTGCATCAAAGTGATTACAAAGTCGAATGACACTGTAAACCGATGCTTCGTAATTTGGATAAGACAGTCTTTTAATATTGTCCGTCCGTCATGCAATCAGGCATGTACAGCATAGGAATTCTTGCGAGTCAGCCCCAAGAAAATCTTCTCTATGTGCTTTTTCGGGTTTAAAAACGATTCTATTAAATTCACCTTCTGCTGACCCACAAAAGTCCGTTAAAAGCGCTTTAAACACAATGTTGCGATTATCAGGAGTCATTCTGGGGGTCAAACCCTCAAAATGTCAAAAATGTGCAGTCATGCCATTGTTTTTTTGTACTCAGCAAAGATTTTTCCCGATGTACAAAGACTTTTCGGAACCGTCTCTGTACATGTACAAAGATTTTTGGAAAGACAAACATTGCAAAAAAGGTCTAAAATTGCAAAAATTTTCTGCGCTTCCGCGCCGAAATGAGTAATTGTGTGTTCTATATATCTTTATAATGGCAGAAATTGCATTTCAAAAAGGAAAAATGTCGAATTTTTCGCGCTTCGCGCCGTTTCAAGACGATTCTTAGTGATTTTTGCCCTCAGAGAACCGAGAAACTAGCTAAAATACACTACCAAAAGTCGAACAACTCTGTTTTTACCACTCTAACATCGCTACTGTACCATATTATAGCACCCGAAAATTTGTGTGTACAAAATGTACAAAGACTTTTGGGGACCATCTTTTGTACATGTACAAAGGGATCTTGTACAAAAAGCACTGAGTCATGCATTAAATAAAAATGGACAATGACAGTCAGGCACTTATCCGGGATTCGGCCAAGGGAATGGGGGCGGGTGGAGCGGACCCAAAATAAACTTGTTTAAAGCTCGAAAATCTTCGTTAGGATAGCTTACAAAAAATGCATTTTTTGTCGTTTTTATGTATACATGCTCTAACCATTAAGACCATAAAATTCAAACTTTTCTTGGAAAAAATTTCTATCTCTTAAAAGACTAGAAAAACTGTTGTTTTTTGGTCGCGCCCGAGCAAAAATTATGGAAAATGATCAAAAACTTGAAGGTTCTATACGACGAAAAGGCGTGCTATTTTTCAATCTTTACCTGCATTATCTTACCTTTCAAAAAATTTATCGATTAAAAGAGTAAGTGGCCGTCCCTGCTCCCCTCCTCCCCCGGAAATACATACGGCTTTGACATCATTTATTTAAAATTTTCTTTTTTTGTGATAGGATGCCCAGGACGATGACTATTACGACGATACTTTTGTGCTAAGCCTAGATCAAGCTATAAATAGGCGCTGTCATTTGATGAAAAGTCGCCAGCAAGCCTGCTACCGTAATCCCACCATGGATCACCCGGAAAATTGCTCCAGCGGCAGCATTAGTAACAAAAGCAGGGAGGAACCGAGTCGGTCTAGCTCTAATGGAGCATTAAGCAAAGCCAATGGTTCGCTAAAAATTGATTCTGTCCCGCATCGGGTTGCGAATGGATCTGTTACCAACGGTTAATAGGTTTTAAAAGCCCAGAAATGATGTAAATACATGACTTTTGTTCCCTAACTGCGTTCTCGGGTCTTTAACTGTCTTCTTCGCTCTTTGATCGCATTCGGTAGTTTTTGTATTCCTCGTAAATTATCGTACGTTATACCGTTTTTTCGCGTTTTTGCGTTCTGCTTTAAGTATGCAACAATTTGGGTATGGTTTGGATTAGAGCCCTGTACGGGCCAGATTCTTACAGCCACACGTGGGCGTGTGGGGGGTTCGGGAGTATGCACCCCCGAGAAACTAAACTACCCCTCCCCCCAAAAACCAAATTCAATTTTTGAAATTTTTTTCTTGTTTTTCGCAATTTTTTGATGCCAATGGATAGCGCTCGATGAGAAACGTTGAAAAATGGTTTTTTTCGCCATACCTCCATTTTGAAGGCCATTTTTTGACCTTTGAAAAATCTTGCACCCTCCCCCCAGAATTTTCTCACTGCCCACGTATGCTCACGGTCCGCCCGCAAGAATGACTTCATAGGTGGACTTTTGTGGCCCGTTCGCAAAAATCCCTGTGCTTAAGCATAGGGACCTCACGAAAATTTAGGCCCGCCCCGCAGAAATGACGTCACTTTTTAAGTTTTGTTGGCCAGAACCCGCCCCGCGCAGGGCTCTGGTCTGGATCACACATGGGCAAGGTAGAGGTGACCAGAGGGGAACTAAACCCAGGAATGGTCATTTAGTAAATTGTGGTCATTGTTTTTGTACTATGTCTCCTCGTATGTACATGTACTAAGTCAGTCCTAAAAAATGTACATTTTGTAAATGTGAATTTTAGGGCACTATAATATGGTAAAATAGCCCGTTATGTGCGGTGAACTAGGTTTTTGACCCTTATTAGTGTTTATAGGCTTCAGTAGCAAATTTATAGGTTTCTAGTAGCGATGAAAAATACGAAGGAATTTCAACAGAATTTCGGTATTTCTACCCTTTTCAGGTAGAATTTTCGATCTTTTTTCGCAGTAGGCTCACAAATTGCCTTGCTGTTCAAATTCTCAAAATCGCCTGACAGCATATATGTAACGGGGTGGGAGATTCACCACCAAAAGTTCGCCCATCCCCCGATCCCAACTTGAAACCAGAAAATTTTTGACCCCCCCCCCCATTTTGAAAAAATTGAATTTTTGGCCATCTTTTGGATTTTTTGGCCGCTTATGGTGAAAAATTGACGTCATTTACCCCCGCCCCCATGAAAAATAATCGGTGGGAGGGGGCGACCGACCCGAAATTTCGAGTCATTGCATATATGCCCGACAGTACCTGATTTTCGAAAAACATCAGATAGGTGTAAAACTCCCCCTACACCCCTCCCAATGCCGATGTGTGGTCTGGATTAGGAGCATTTATGTGAATTACGAGTAAATTCAATGTCGCTTTAGAATATGTTTAAAATAGGTTTTACGTTTGCGTTTAAATATAATGTCGAGACCCAAGATATCTTTGAAGTCTCAATAGCGAAGTACTGTATTTTTGGGCTTGATTCTTTAAGAAGATTTTTTAGGTTGAAATCTTGTGTGCGTGTCTGTGTGTGAGTGCTTTTTCAATTTTTCGATAAGATTTTTCACAAATGTCGATTTAACACGCGAATCGTTCATTGAGGTTAGGGAATTCCGCCGGTGAGTGACTTGTCAAAGGACTGATTTATTAAATTTATATAATGAACGAAATTTCATTACATGATTCAAATTATAGATATAATTTTGTTATACAATTTAAAATTAATTTCTGATGAATTAAAATTTTTCAATCGACTTTCGATTAGGTACTTTGAAGCTTATGCATGTTTCTGTAAAATCGTTTTTTCGATATACTCGTCGTACCTTGTTTGCTTTTAATCTGTTCGTGCGTGTTTGCGTTTTACCGCTTGAAGCGCAAAATTGAGGGCAACTAACGATTTCTACGTCATTTATATGTAAATGTGCAGGGTTCGAATTTTCGTCTTTTTATTAAGTTTCTGTGTGATTGTGGCTGCTATTGTTTTCTTGTACATTTTTTAACTCGGTATTTCTTATTCCTATTTTTATTGATGTTTCTATGTACATTTTTGATTCATTAGCACTGTCTTCGTTCTTATACCATAGATGCACGTGGTCTGGGTGGCTTTGAGGTGTCAAATCGGGAATTTTAGGCCTGGCTGGGATGAAGTCTGGGTTGTTACTACTAAAAGTCAAGTGTATGAGGTATTATGATGTGGAAATAGCTCGAAACTTACGGTTTTTGGCTTAAATCGCTAAACAGTACCCAAATTCAGGCGGGGTATCGGAGGGGGCTTTGGATATTAGATCCGAGTGCATTGCGCAAGGTCAATCTTTCAGGGGGTTAAAATCGAAAATTTGGCGATGAAACACGATAGTATATATCACTTGAAATCGTTTTGAGCGTTTGTGGCAAATATATAGCCTTTTTGGATTATTAAATATAGCCACGAGCATACATGGGCAGCAGCAATAAAATTCTTGGGGGGGGGTGAAATCGCCAAAAATTGCTAAAAATCGCCAAAAAAGTTACTAAAAATAGAATTTTAGCCTTCAAATTTTTAAAGCCCAAGTGGAAGTTAAACCCCTCACCCGGCCTCATGCCCATGTGTTTCCGAGTGTTAAAGGAATAGTTTCCACCATACATGCACAGCATGGGAATTTAGGGGGGTTGAAATTATAAACTGCCTTTTTGGGTCCAAAAATGGTAGTTACGCGTCAAAAACATCGTTTTTCAGCGTTTTTGGCGATGCTTTATTTTTCTAGGAGCATAAAAAACGTAAAAAAATTTCGAAAAAAAATCGGAACAAACTAAACAAAATATAATCAAAACATGAGTATGATGTCGCCAAGCGCCGAAAATTAGGCACTTTTGAGCAAATAGGTAAAAACGCTGATCTTTTGTACAAATTTTTAGATAATTTTTCGGAAAATTTCAAAAAATCGCCAATTCTGGTGGGGGGTGAAACAACTTTTTCCGGGATGGGGTGAAACCCCCTTCCAAGATTATGTATGTGTTCCCACTCCATGGTATAGAATACTTCTAGAATTAAATTATAAATTTTTTCAACGATTTTTTATGCCTTGAGAAACGTCGAAAAATGGTGTTTTTGTCCCTACTATCAATTTTTGGCTTTTTTTACCTTTGAAACTTTGGACACCCTAGTCTAAACATAAGCTTGGGGAGAAGGGTCTGGCAGGACCCCTCCCTCACCCGAGAATCTGAAAGACCCCGCGATAATCGATAGACCCACTAGAATTGCATTTTTCTCGTTATTTTTAGCGATTTTCCCCATCGGCCCCCTTGGAATTCGAATGCTGCCTATGTATGCCTTCCCAGATATTTTAGTACTCAGACGCTGCTCTTGCATGATAATACCTCTTTAACACCTTACCTTCCCATCAGTGTTTTTTTTGTACAAGGTCCGTTTGTACATGTACAAAGATGGTCCGTGAAAGTCATTGTACATTTAATACACACAAATTTTTGGGTACTATAATATGGTACAGTAGCGATTTTAGTGTGGCAAAAACGGAATTGTTCGACCTTGGTAATGTATTTTAGCTGATTTCTGGAATTCTGAAGGCAAAAATCACTAATAATTGTCTCAAAACGGCGCGAAGCGCCGAAAAATTTTACATTTTTCCTTTCAAAATGTAATTTCTGACATTATAAAGATACATACAACACACAGTTACTCATTTTCGGCGCGAAGCGCCGAAAATTTTCCGAATTTTGAATCTTTTTTGCAGTTTTTGTCTTCTGAAAAATCTTTGTACATGTACAAAGACGGTTCCCAAAAGTCTTTTGTACATCGGGAAAAATCTTTGCCGAATACAAAAAACGAACACTGCTTCCCATCCCATGTGCATTTATGTTTCGTACATGAATGCAATACACGCAACTGCATTTCGTTTTAATTCCGATTCTGGCGTATTAATTCAGCTTACTCTTCTAACTACTCAGGGGCGGATTTAGGGGGAGCGGCCGCCCCCACCATTGGCCCAAAAAAGTGCGCAAAATTAAGGATTTTTGAGCGATTTCCATGTTAAAACGGCTAATTTTTCCGCCCAAGTCAGGGTTCCGCCCCTCCCGCTTAGGGGTACCGCCCCGCCTCCTTAGGAAAATCCTGGATCCGCCCAACTCGCTTATTTTATAAGAATGTACATAAGTTCAAATAGTTCAAAAATATGAGTTGAGTGTTTTATTTTTATATCGAAAAAGGTTACGATTTTATAGTATTTTTAACAAATACTTTTACTTGCGCAGCTATCCTGACTCGTATTATGGTAGCCACAAATTTTTCGATAGATTAATTAGGTGTTGCTCAGCGGATAAGCAAGAAGTATTCCCTATTCGTAATTCTACAAACTTAAGAATTACAATTAAAAGAATTTATAAATTTATCACAAGAAAATTTTAATTTATCAATTGCAAATTTGAAATTAAAAAACTTGCATTTAATCGTGGTATACATATGAAATACTGTGGCATTCGCAAAAATTGTTGTCACTGAGTGTGTGTCTACTGTAAGCAGTTTATGTAGATGTGCGTAAAACTTTCTGACTCAGCTGCCATTCTTAACAATTTTGAAATATGCTTCCGTTTATTAGGCAGAAATTCTATAAATCTTTTTATATCATTTTTGTGCACGTACAGTGATCCCCCTACATTATTCGTCATGTTTTAATTTCGGTTGTATAATGTATTTGAAGATATATTTATATATCTATGCCTACTCTTGTTTATTGCTACCGATAACCAACTCGTGATTACGTCTTATCGATCGGCTGTCTGATTGTGATCTTATTCCATAGTACTCTATGATTCGTACATTATTGGATTCTTGTGAATGTTGAGCGCTTTACTCGATTAAAAAATTTCTTACATTAGAAAGTATTGCAGAGTAGCTGTCATCATAGATGCACATCAAGGCCGATCTGGAGGGTCAGACGGTCTGGGGTGCCAAAAATTGAGATTTTGTGGGCCAAAATGATCTCAATAACTGGTATAGGCGCTGAAATAGTATTAGGAATTTTCTATTGCACAGTTTCTGGTCAATTTGGAGCGCTTTTGAAGAAAATTTTGAATTTTCATCTGTTTTTAGCCTCATTTTCCCAGCGAAATTTTGTATTTTTCCATTCTGGGGGTCGAGACCTTGCAAACCCCTCCCCTTAACGTGCATGTGTGGCTGACATGGATCAAACTTTCTTGAAAATATTAAAACAGATTTTCATGTCTAATATAATGTAAATGGTGAATAAATGCGGTAGGTAAAAGTGGAATTTCGAGGGTTGGTCGGAATATTTTCTAAAGCTATTCGTTTTTAGATAGTTCATTAAATAGTCATAAGACTTCAAAGTGCTTTTGCACCACTCAGCTATAGTCTGTTTCACATAAATTTTAAGAATTTTCTCGAAAGTAATCCGACGGATTACGATAATTATTACATGTACATCAAATCGATGCTATAATCGCAAATTGTCGGACATGGTTTTTAAAATTTATGCCTAAACTTGTGTGAAACGGACTATAATGTCCGAGTAGATGCTCTTGGCTTCCTTTGAAGGGTCAAGAAAACAGATGCGTTCAGAAATTTTGGGCTAGTGTATAACTAAAAGGATTCTTGAATGGATAAGGCACCAGATTCACGACGGGAAGATCATGTGATCACCACACAAGGGTGGGTAGGGGGTTAACACCCCCGCAGAATTCTATTTCAAGCAACATTTTGGACCAGTTTCGGCTATTCCATCCAACCGACCCAAATCCGTCGTCATGGGTATGAAATGATTTAAATTCCCTCGGGAGGTATATGCGCTAAAATCGCTCCGCCTCTTTCCATGGATCTCCAGCAGAAAGGGCTATTCCAGGGCCTGAAAAAGGACTTAACCAAAAGAAGGTCGTAGGCTTAAATCATCATTCCTTTGATTATGAGCCCCGAATAAGTTTCTCCAAAAAGAGAATATAAAGCTTAAACCGCCATACCCTTTTTTCCACAGGAGTGCATCACGGCTGAGAGTGATTTCAAAACGTGGAACAGGGATTTGGGTCATTTTTACAAGGAATTTTTACTGCTTACGCGTAGCTCTAAGGCATAGGAAGAAGTTCGTTTTTTTGTTCCTTGATTTTTGAGCGGCTTCAAAAAGTATCAAACGCTCTCCTGCAGTATCGGAATTTTCGATTTTCCAGAAGACCTTAAGAGCTTATAATACATATGAATGTTCAATTAATAAATACGTAGGTATCTATAGTTTCTTATTTACGCAACAATAATACATCAGACGACACATTTCTGCATAAACTCAAATTTATACGGATTTGATCACTAAATGACGAATATGTACAGGAGGTGGAAATAAGGCGAAATCGTTCTATGTCGCTTACAGAAATACAATCGACTAAAACGACCGGTACGTAGCTGACCTTCTGAATTGGGTTGAGGGACAGAAAATTTTGAAATCGGATATCTCGACAACTTCTCGGAGACAGGCGAAAAATGATGTTTTTTAGCTTTTTTGGTGAGTTATTTAAACCAGAGAAGAACAAATTTGAAACAAAATCAGAACACTTAATTTTATTCAAATCAAATACTAATAAATACGTCGTTTAGAATAGATACTAATGATTTCTCAACATTCCATTCAAGCTCGACTCCTGAAAAATTTTTTATACTTAATTTTGATGCTTTGCAAAGAAAAGCGATACAGAAAAGCTGCCCGAAGCGCCAAAAGATTTTGATAGCACTATTTTAGCATACTTGAACTGTTTGGAAGACAAAAATTACGCAAAAAGAATAAATCCGGCACGGAGCGCCTGAAAATTTTTGGCTTATTAGCTCAAAAATGTGCTTCAATCTATCCTAATGATATTTCAAGAACGGCTTCAAGAATGTTCAATGTTTTCCTTCATAAGATTCTTGCAAAAAATACCCAAACTTCAGAAATTTTGGGAGAGGACTGATCCACCTAATCTGCCGTAGCAGCTACTTGCCTAAAAACGACTATAATGCTCGAAAATCAAATCAGCTTCTAGCCAACTTGAATCTATGACAGGAATGTCCGTTTGCGATTTCGAACCATGTTGACCTAGGAATTCAAAGACTAATTTTGCTATCAATTTAAATTGAGTACTTTGTAATTTAAGTAGTAATTAATCAATTAAATTAATAATTAAGTCGTAATTTTAAAATTCTTACTCTTCTTCCCAGAAATTCGTGTTCTCTTTTGTAACCTGGCATCTGTAACCATCAACAAATGTTCCCATCGGACATTTTCTATCTGAAACATGTAAAAACATGCAAATACTTTCTCGGCTTCTGAAGAGAGGTTGAGTGACAAAAGTCTTCCGATTGTAAGCAAGCCATAATGCATATGAAAAATGGAATCATACCGACCGCATGTCCTGTCTGGAGGCTCAGCCTGGTCTGGAGAGTTACTAAGATAATTCTTTAAGCTAAATTGATATCGAAAATTTGTAAATGTTAGAATAGCGTAAAAACTACGAATAAGCCGTAACTAACAATTTTTCGCATTTTTGTGCAATTTTCTTGTTTTCAAGTCTTTATTTTTCTGAAAAAAGTTTTTCTTTTTCTTTTCCACGGAGGTCTAAATTAAACATGAGCTTGGAGTTTTAAGAGTTTTGATCATAGATCACAGCATGACCAATCTGGGAAGGGGGTCAGCCGGTCTGGAGAGGGGGTCTAAAATAAACTCTTTTGGGCCAAAATAATCTCAAAAAATGGTATAAGCGCTAAAATAGCGCTAAAACTACGTTATTACACGGTTTATCGTCAATTTCAAGCACCTTTGAAGAAGAATTTAAATTTTCATTTATTTTTAGCCTTCATTTCGCCTCATTTTCCTGAGAAAATTCCCCATTTTCTATTCTAGGGGGGTCTAGACCACACATAGGTGTGGGGGATTGTACCCTCAGAAGTTGAGACCCATTCGCCGCAGATTACTGTAGACTCCCTCCAGAATTCTATTTTTAGTAACATTTCTGGCAATTTCACCCATCCTGACCCCCGGAATTTCTCTTGCTGCCCACGTATGGTCTAAACTATAGCCCTAATCCTCCACCACGTGCACGTCTGGTTTTGAACCCCCAGAGATCAAAACACCCCTGGAGACTCTCCATTTTCGCTATATATCGCAATGTTCAACCCGAAAAAAGCCCCAGAATTGGGGCGCTGTGCTGCCTATGTATTGCGTAATATCTCTTCAGATTTCCGCATGTGCATGCATTATACTGATTCATAGTCGACTTGTTAATCAATCCATACTAATTGTTAAAAAAGAACTTTTGATGTTTTATCAAAAAAACGAGAACTGCTATATATAGAATAAGTACAGAAATGTCTTCACGTATTTTTGACATTACTTTGAATACAAAACTTGAACTTACAGCAAAGGTCAGCGAAAACAAATCCATTTGAGCATTTGCATACACCAGTGCTCATAGTAGCTTCTTTGTCGCAAAAAGAAGTCGGACAACGACTATTACATTCAGAATCAATTTTACAACCATACTCGCCTGGTGACTTCTTCCTATCAAATGAAAAGTAATAAGACAGTGCAGTTATAAAGTATTTTCAGTGCCATCGACTGAGAGATTACGGCGAGAAGAAGTAAGAGTAACTACAATGGATGCACAGCACAGCATGGCTGATCTGGGGAGTCAACCGAACTGGGGAGTCAAACCGATCTGAGGGTCAAGAATGAAGATTTTTTGGGCCAAAATCATCCTAAAAACTGGTATAAGCGCTAATATAGCGTTAAAATTACGTTTTCACACAGTTTCTGGTCAATTCTAAGCACTTTTTAAGAAAATTTTCAATTTTCATCCATTTTCGCTTTCATGTTGTCTCATTTTCCCAAGAACATTTCTTATTTTTTAATTCTGGAGTCTAGATTCCCCAACATCCCCCACGTGCATGTCTGGCACCTACTGCAGTCTTTATAGCACCAATTCGTTGATTAGCTGAGTCGATTTAGATTATGGCTGACGTCGATTTACCGATAAGAATTCATAATAGAAAGGAGCAGAATATGCCTAAGAGGCTAAACCTTGGCTGTAGCATCTTTTGATTATTGCGCACCAACTTAAGTGAGTAAGTAAATGGCAGTGTTTTTGTATTTTAAGCCATTGAGGAACAGGCACGTAGCTGGCCCTCCTATTTTGGTGGGACCGACACCAATTTTGGGGGGTTCAAACCAAATATTAGCACAAAATAACGGTTTTTTTTCGGTTTTTCCTAAATTTTGGGGGGTCCGGATCTCCCAACCCATTCCCCTCAGCTGCGTGCCTGTTGAGGAAAAAGAAGATTAAGCCAAGGCTCATATGAAACAGAACGCATAGAAAAATGACAGATGTGCGAAAATATCTTGTCACGCCTTTTTCGCAGTATTATTCGTCGATATCGTAAGCGATTCAAGTAAAAGTTTCAAGCTAAAGTGTCATATTCATAAACGTATGCATGACTGTAATTTTGTTTTGGTGGAAGATGCGCATACATAGATAAATAATTATTCGATAAACTAACTTACTGTATACAAATTCCGTCAAGGCACAGCTCATTGACAGTACATGTATTATTATTGAGACAATGTCGGATCGTATTTTCCAACGGTTGGTATGACACTGAAAAATACAAACAACTTTCATCTTACGACAGACATAAATAAATAAAGTGACGCACTCTCCGTTGGATAAATGAATTTTGATAGGGGAATAATTGTAATTTCAATAAATATTTCAATTTTTATTTTATTCTGCCGAAATAATACGTATATTTTCAGAACTATGCTGTGACGAATATCAAGACGGAGTCGTATTGTAGCCACTAGACATGCATTTGGTGAAAGGTTCGTGGTCTAGATCTAGAATACACGTGAGCCTGAATGATCTGGGGTCTGGCTGGACTTCCTCGAGAATCTAAAAAACTTAAAAAATCGATAGATCCCAAAATTGAATTTGTGGTCTTATTTTTGGCGATTTTGTCCCACGAACCCCCAGATTATGGTTGTTGCCTGTTTATGGCCTAGACTCCTAAAAGGACAGAAAAGAAAATTTTCTAAAGAATAAAGGACAAAATTAAGGCCAAAAATTGACTAAGGTAGCCAGTGTTTTTTTGAATAAGGTCCGTTTGTACATGTACAAAGATGGTCCTCAAAAGTCTTTGTACATTTTGTACATGCAAATTTTTAAGTGCTAAAATATGGCACGGTAGCGATTTTAGCAGGGTAAAACAGGGTTTTACGACCTTTGGTAGTATATTTTAGCTAATTTATGGGTTTCTAACGCCAAAAATCACTTAAAATTGTCTCAAAACGGTAAGCGCCGAAAAATGTGACATTTTTCAATTCTAAATACAAATTCTGCCATTTTAAAGATATATAGGACAGACAATTATTCATTTCGGCGCGAAGCGCCGAGATTTTTCGGGAATTTTACACCTTTTTACAGTTCTGTCTTCCCAAAAATCCTTGTACATGTAGAACGACGGTCCTGATAAAGTCTTTGTACATCGGGAAAAATCTTTGCCCGAATACAAAAAAAACACTGACGGTAACAGAGTCTTCTTAGGATGTTCTGATGGTTTTTTAACGTTTATGCAACTTTCTAGGTCATTTTAGTCCTGAAAAATTCTTTAAATGGCCGATCCCGAGCCATGCATGTAACGGCTCAAAATTTCAGGAGGGGTTACGCAGCCATTTCGGAGGGTGGAATAGAATGACCTCCAATTTTTGGTTAAAAACGGCTAAAAAGCACCTAGTAACGTTTAAAAATCGCAACTATTTCCTAAACTTGGGGGTCGAACATTTTCTGACTCTGAGGTTATGGGAGACGACCAACTTTTGGTGGGGGATCCCCCAACACCCTGTTACATGTCTACCCGAGACGGGACTAAGCCCGTTGACCGCACCAAATCAATTTCTAACTTTCCTATTATTATGAAATCAACGATCAAAAGGCTGCGATGATTTGGATGAAGCGTTTTTCAAAACAAAATTTTCTCTTTCCTTACCGACCGGCGTCGAATCATTAACGACCGGCTCGAGCTGCGGACGTCGCTTTGCTTTATTGTAAGCGAAGCGACAGGACGATGCTTGAAATTGCTGACAACATAAGCAAAGGGACAAGTGTATACTAGGGATCAAATTTCCACCGATTCCAACATCACCGCCGATAACAGAGTTCGGCAAGCAAGAGATGCCATTTGATCGAGACGAATCCGAGCAAGTGCATATATTTTGAGTGCATAAAGCCGATCCAGCGGCTATTCCATTGCATTGATTATTTTGCGCACAAACGCCGCCCGGCAACTGACCGCCCCAGAATGGCAGTTGAGCTTAAACATACATATTCCTGAGACAGTTGTAAATATATATGCACAGCATGGCCAATCTGAGGGTGTCAAGTCGAGCACTATCCATTGGCATCAAAAAATTGAGAAAAAACAGAAAAAATTCAAAAATTGAATTCTAAAGGGGTATTTTGGCTTTAACAGGGGTAAGAGGTATTTGGCCTTCTGAGGGTGTATACCCCCAAACCTCCCCCACGCCTACGTGTGGTTCTGACCCCCTCCCACAGAATAGAAAAATGGAAAATTTTGAGGGAAATATGGGGCAAATTGAAGGCCAAAAATGGATAAAAATTGAAAATTCAAATTGACTGAAAAGCTGCATAATAACGTAGTTTTCCATTGTTTGAGGTCATTTTAGCCCAAAAAAAGCTCAATTTTTGACCCCCTCAGACCGACTGACCCCCTCCCCCATATCGACCATGCTGTGCATCCATGGTGTCATTCGACCTGGGCTTCAACAAATGAGCTTTTGGGCCATGACCATACGTGAGCAGCAAGAAAATTCTGGGGGGTCAGGATGGGTGAAATTGATAAAAATAACACTGAAAATATAATTCTGGGGGTCTACAGTAACCTGGAGTGTTCCAACTTCCGGGGCTACAAACCCACCCCCGCCCATGTGTAGTCAGGACACCAAAAACTGGTTTAAACGGTAAAGCAGCGTTAAAACTACCATTATTTAACAGTTTCAAGTCAATTTCAGGTGGTTTTGAAGAAAAATTTCAATTTTCGTCCATTTTCGGCCTTCATTTTGTCTCATTTTACTTCGGAACTCTTATAATTTTCCGTTATAGGAGTCTGGCATTCCCAAATCTCCCACGTGTATGCCTGGTCGTAAACAGAAGCACAGAAGGAATCGAGATTCCGGTCCAGATAACAGTGATCGGGATTTCATTTATTTAGATTCTATCAATTAAATTCAATTCAATTCATTATTATTTCTCATTTTGATGTTAAAGTACCACTGGCGCAGCAAACTCCGTTGATGCAACTAGTTCCAGGGGGACAAACGGATCCTGGCTGGCATTGGCACAAGGCCATTTGATTAGTAGGACAAAGCATAGTGTTTTGCGGAACAAGCACGATACAACAGCCGCCTCCTATGCATGAAGTTCCCGGAGGGCATTGAAGACCATGCACGCACGTTTGAACCGATGGTGTGCCGTCGGGACAAATCGGCAAAGCCGGAGGGCAACAAAGTCCATTCTACAACATTGATAAGTGTATGTTTATAGTCTGTTTCACATAAGTTTGGGCATAAATTATAAGAATTTTTTCGAAAGCAAGCCGACGGAATACGACAATTATATATATCAAATCAATGCTACAATCGCATTCTGTCGGCTTATTGTCGGACAGTTTTTAAAATGTATGCCCAAACTTGTGTGAAACAGACTACAGGTTCTTATACCCATTAATTGAGTTTTACTTTATGGAATAAGATGAGACAGAGCACAGAATTTAGGTAATGTCTCTGGATAATGAAGCGAAATTTTTGCTCTTTTCTCTCCTACTGTTGTCCATCTCATTCGTATTTACTTGCAGCTTCTAATTATTATTCACAGTTTCCACTTTCATTTAAATGGACCACTACAGAGAACGTGGTAAGCAGAATTTGCAGACTTCGGTGCTTAATCTTCTTTACACACATGTATCTTTTCGTCAAAATCGCTGTCTTCTATCAGCTTTAAAGTTATTGAATAAGGTATCACGTTTCTGTTCGGTTTGCCCTAGCAAGGACTCATGATAACAATGGTTTGAATTAAACTAATAACGGTTCAGCCGTCGTGAATCTCAATGATGCATCTATACATGTAACTACGCCCGCCAAAGTAATTAGGTTTTTTAAAATTTGACTAAACACGTTCAGCATAAGAATTCTGGAGGGGGTCAGGCGCAAAAATTTTTACAAAGTGCATTTTCTTGGCTAAAAACAAGTAGGTACACGTCAAAAACAGTTTTTTGACGTTTCAGACAATGCTCGTTCTTTCTAGAGCATAACGTAAAAAAATTTCGAAAGAAAAATTTAGAACAATCGAGCGAATTGAATAAGATATAGTCAAAAAATTGGCACGAAACGCCGAAAATTCGAGCTTTCAGCCAAAAATGAGCTAAAAACGCTTGAAAAAGCGCAGTTTTTACGACTTTTACCAACTTTTATAAAAAAGTCCACAATTCTGGGGAGATTCGCAGCCGTTTTGTGGTGTCAGTGGCCATTCTGGGGGTCAAGAGGATCAAAACCTCCCTCCACCCCTAAGAACACGCATGAATTTGACTATTTAATTTTTAAAACCTGTACCACATCCATTCAACACAATAGCGGTATTTTTGACTCAATCGGAAACTATATTTTAAACGTTCTTGTCTCACTTGACAAATTGTCGAGGGTGGGCAATTTGCGCTTCCATCTTGGCACATGCCAGTTGCCATTTGACCGGTCGAACATATATTAATTGAAGAAGGATTAGGACAACAACCTTGATTTTGGCAATTAAATCCTGTTGGACAACCCTGTGCATACGAAAAAAGCTAGAATCACTGAAAAAGGTACGCCAAGCGTCAATAAAGTTTGAATTGTTTTTTTTTAATTTTTAATTTTTAACCCAAAATTTTACAAGGTACGTTAACCCTTTTAAGGCATACGATTTAAAGTGAAATTTTTCGAATGAAGTCTTTGTTCAGTATATTCCGTCTATGATTATTAGTAAGCCTAAGCTGAAAATGCAAGGATATTTCAACTAATCTAAACAAAAATATCAAAAAATTTTCGCGTTACTATTGATATATTTAAGATAAAATTAAATCTATTTGTGCATTCTATACTGAAGCCACTATTCATATTAAGCATTTCCGTAGAAAAAAGCGGTTTCTTGCTTACCTGACCAGGAATGCAACTTGACGTCGGCAGCTGGCCACCGGGGCAAACAGCTTAAAAAGGTCATTATTAAACAATAAAAGCAAATTTATATGACGATTGTATGATATGCTGATCAAGCATATCCATGCACATAGCTGGCCCTCTTAATTCGGGGGGGACTAAAACTTTGAAGTCAGATTTCTCAACAACTAATTGTTGATAAACCAAAATAACGGTGTATTTATGTATATCACAGCGAGTTCTACATATTGAAGAGGAAAATAATTTTGAAAGAATTTAAAAAGTTCATCTTGATTTCAATTGTCTTTAAAAAGAGGTCGTATAAAATGGCAAATGATTTCTCAACATTGAATTAACGCTGAACTGCGCTGAAAAAATTGTTCAACTTGTTTTATACTCAATTATAGTTTATTGCAAAGAGAAGCAATATTCACCATAAGAAAATTTTGACATATTCACCATGTTTATATCAACTTGGGTTGCTTGGAAGACAAAAGTCATACAAAAACAATAAATTAATTGGGCGCTAAGCGCCAGAAAATTCAGAGCCCATCTGCTCGAAAGAATGCTAAAATCTATTCAGGCGAACTTTTAAATACGCTTCAAGAATGTCCAACTTTTTCCTTGTGAAATACTCGTACTTTCAAAATTTTGGGGGTACTAGTCCCTCCTATCCCCCATAGCTACGTGGCTGAGCAAATCATCGATATAAGGAACCGATCAGACGTGCTCTTGGGAGGTTTGGAGGGACCTAAGCCAAGCCAGAATGGCAAATGACCCCCTGCAAAATGGCTGCGACAACCCAGAATTCTCGATTTTTTATAAAAATTGAAAAAGTGTGCCTTTTTAAGCTTTTTTTTGCCCATTTTTGGCTCGAAAGCCTCAAATTTTCGGCGCTTCGCGCGAAACACACATTTTTTAACCATATTTTCTTCAATTTACTCAATTTGTTTCAAATTTTTCGGATTTTTTTCCACGTTTTTATGATCTAGAAAGAACGAGCATTGTCTCAAACGTCAAAAAACAGTTATTCTGACGTGTACCCATCGTTTTTAGCCCAAAAAAGGCACTTTATAAAAACATTTGGGCCTGACCCCTAGAATTCTCATGCTGTACATGTATGGTCCCGATGATTAAATAAAGATAACACTAAGATTTTACGAAACATTATTAGAGTTTGATCTGTAGGGTCAAAATGTTTTGTACAAAAAATTTTTGCTCAAACACGTAATCGGCTTATTTTCGTTGGAAAGGAAATTTCACGACACGAATCTGTTCTCTAGAATACACCTTAACGGTTAATAATTAATACATAATTTTTCACATTTGATTTTAAAAGATTAAGATTAACCCACGTAAGACAGCAGGCTGCTGTGGAATAACAGGCAATGTCGGACAGCATCCAATTAGCAAGCAAATCGTTCCAACTGGGCATCCTAGATTGCAAGGACATGAGGGAACTAAGCCACCTGGACAGAGCTGTTGTTGATTAGACGGCATGACTTGACCGACTTCTAAAAATAATCTATCGCTATTTATGATTAATTATGGATCAGAAGAGTAAGAACTATTGCTAAATGGCTCTTCAATGATGACAGAACAATGTCTTCTAGCAATTTCCTAGCTAACAAGAATAAAGTGGTTTTAAAGGTGAGAAGCACATATGACGTCTGGGTTTGTGATTTCTTTATATCCCCAAAAAAGAAAAATTCACAACCTCATAATGTCAACTAAAAATTTATTTTACCTCTAGCGATCAGAGATTGACAAAATATTATAGCATGGATAATTTGATTAAAAAACGTCAAAAAGGGTGTTTTGCCCGTTCGACAAATTTTTTCGCTTTTTTTACCTTTAATTATTTATGAATTTCCGCAGCTTAGCTCTGCCCATGTTGTTATGGTGCTAGAACTTATGATTTTTCTCAGAGGATGTATCAGCAATGTTGATGCATCAGAAACGTGAACATTTTTAATGCATCACACCGCATAAAAAAATCTTACGCGATCCGCACCGAAAGATGAAGCGACTTTAGCCGTACAATGCTGGAAAAATCTTTACTAATGAATCTTTAAGCAACATTTTTCATGTTAAGCTAATCCTCATGTCTCAGTATAAGCCAAAAAAGAGTTTTTCAACGTGGCATAAAGGTTCTTCAGAATTGCTAAGGCTGCTCTGAACAATCTTTGGATTTTTGTCAATTTCGGACGATTGATAATTAAAATAACCAAGCTGTAATAAAGATTATTTATTCATACAAAAATCTAGCTAGAAATCTCAATTATTCTATGTCATCGAAGCGCAATTTGATCTAGGCAAGTATTCGTAGTCATTTCCTTGTTTCAGAGGATTCGAATAAGAGCTTACGCGAGATAGATGGCGGACAGCAGCCAATATTCGGTATGCAAAGTGATAATGCCGGGCATCCTGCGCTGCATTGACCAAGGGGCGGCAAACCACCAGGGCATAAAACTTAATAAAAAATTAGATGTCAATGCAAATTACGAGTAAATAAGTATAAAGTAACGCACTGAAGGGCGGTAAAGATTGACAGTTTACGTTAGAAGGGAAAGCAAATTTTTGTATCATGCATAATGAAGCGTAAGCGATTTCTTATTATAGCACGTAAATTATTGTACATTATCGTATCAGAATAATGATAGATATCGAAAGAAAATACAATTCTTAATATTATGAATATTTAATTCAATTTCAAATATTATTACCAAAAAATGAAAACAAAATGCGGAAGTAATGATGATAAATGTGAATAAATATATGCCAAGATATTGATTTGATCGCGCCCATGGATTTCAAGGTCACTTTACTACGGCAACAATTTTCTGGAAAATTGGGCATTTGCATGCACTTGTCGGATGTTTTTTGAAGAATAAAGATCACATATGATTTATTGATGAATAAAAGCCCGCTGGTTTAAATGAAGAGATTCCAAAGAATGCTCAATGCAAGATAGATTACGTGATGATGGCACTGGCGTCAAGGATCCTACAAGCTGTGGTGGAGTTGAAAGAATTAACTGCAGCAGTGGCAGGTTGTCGGGGCAGCATAAACCCATTTGACAGTGCGAACCAGGCGGACATTTGTCAATACATCGGCCCACAGGAGCTGCACCATCCAAGCATGACAAATGTGCTGGTGCAGGGGCAGTGCCTAGCATGCAGTGCAGTGAAATTCCTTCATTTGTGCTACAATATTGCTTTTATAGACATTTGCTTAGCTAGGCCTGGCTGCTAAAATCTATATGTCAGCACAAACGGATGGGGAAAGGAACATGACTAGAAGGATTAATACGCCATATACTTCAATAATTTTAAGCGCATATTAGTCCAAATTTGAAAATTCCAGTGGTAATCCTAAAAAATTTACTTCGTTTCCTGATAGACTGAGTACGAAAGTTTAATCTCTGAAAACTATCCGTGCAGTTTTCAACGAATAAATCTTCAAAGTTCTGTTAAAATCATAAAAAACACAGAATTCGTGGACCGTTCCAGACTTCAACAGAAAGTAGTAACTCTATGCAAGTACTCTCAGCAGGAGCGTATCTAGGATTTTGCTGAGGGGGAGCCGTGATTTTCGAAAACAGTCAAAAATAGGTCCAAAAATTTGCCCTTCACGTGCAAACAGTGTTTTTCGCGTTTACATTGTCTAATTTTATTGAATATCGCTTTTGGCGCGAAATTTTTCGAAAAATTTTAAAATTTCAAACAATTTGCTTGAACAAACTCTCTAGATTTCTTTGATTTTAGCGAAAATCGGGCGCGAAGCGTTGGAAAACTTGTTAAATTCAGGCGGAAGGACGTTTACAAGATTGAATTACTGCTCGATTTCCTGTATATGCAGCACTTGCGCGGATCGTCAATTTTTTAAAACTAAGCTTGAAAATATAAAAATCTATGCTGAAATAGCTGTTTCTGCTGTTGAAATCGTTTAAAACCTATTCCTTTAGCAAAAATATTGCTTCCAGGCCGCTAACAAAGTAAATAAATGTCATTACTATGGTATGTTCACACAAGTTTGGGCATAAATTTTAAAAACTATGTCCGACAAAAAGCCGACAGATTGTGATTATAGCATTGATTTGTTGTATAATTATCGTAATCCGTCGGCTTGGTTTCGAAAAAAAATTTTAAAATTCGTGCCCAAACTTATGTGAAACAGGCCATAGGTATTATTCGGCCCGAAGCGCCGGAAAAATTTGAGAAACTACGAGTATGATCACTGAGACGGCCAAAAATTATTGCAAATTGCGCGCCCGTTCTTTATCTCGCCAAGTATTTTGGGCCAAAGAAGGGGGCGGGCATTCCTTCCAGGCCTCCTTAAATCCGTCCCTGACTCTCAGATTTAATGCTGAATAGACGAAAGAGGAAAACAAATATAGATTACTCGTAAGTTGCAGACTTGACATTTTTTAAGAGACGCAATAACTTTGCTTCTAAGCGTCCTTTATCAATTCGACTTATTACTCAAATGATTTCCCTGAGTATCTATTTATTTACCTGGAATGTTTATATTAGCTGCTGCGATAAAGCAACAATGTCCCAATTCGCAAGCCGCACCAATTGGGCAACCACTACTACACTGACCAACTGATACACCACCGCCACTGCATAAATCGATTGGAGGGGCTAAAAATAAATTAAAGTTTATTATGTATCATGAATGACAGAAAAGGCAAATATGCTCGTAAGCCAAAAAAGTAAATTAACAACGACGAGTAAGTATAGATTTTACTATCCAGAATATACAAATCGTGATTTCAATAATAATAAGCAGTCACGGCAAAATAGAAATGGGAAGAAAAAGAAAAAAGAAATAGTAAGACAAGCGAGAATAGAATCGAATTAACTAAATTTTGATAGAGAAAATGTAGGAAAAAATAAAAATAAAATAAAATTGAAAAAGAAAAAAGACAAATAGGTTCAAGCGAGGCATGTTGTTCAACAAGTGAGATTAACTGATAGCTTTTGAATATCTTGTTTACTAATTAATTTCGTCTTACTTTGAAGCAACATCGGACTAGGGCAACAACCAATATTGGTTTGGCAGGCCGTAGTCCTTGGGCATCCGACATCACACGAACATACGGGTAATCCACCGTCAGCGCACACAGGTTCTAAGAAAAATTCATTCTATCGCGTATTCTTAAAATTTACACCTGATTTTAATTTAAATCTCAATTGTATTTTTTCGATTGGAATCCATTATTACGAGTATATTTTCCAGTACCAAAATGGTATTCTTATTGAAATGCTGGAATTCCTTGCCATTCATGATTATTTCCGTTAGTATCCTCTCACTTAATAATACGGGCATACATTTAAAAGTCTGCATAAACTATGCAAATCAATGCGAATAAATCGCAGCACAGTTAAGCAATTTATCGATGACTTTTTTTATATTTCTTAATTGAGTACCTATCAACTTACTATTCACCAGAGTCGGTAAAACCGAAAGACTGATCGTAACTTGAATAGTATGACAGCACACAGATCCGTGACATGCGCAACCATCCGGACAAACAGGCACTTGTCCTTGTGTCCCACCAACACCGCAATTACATATTGGTACCTGAGTTGGCAGACAGGAATTCGGTACTGAAATAAAATATTTGTGCAAAAGAAACTTTGTGATCAGGGGTTTCGAAACCACAATATAATTGAAAAATAATCTTTTGAATTTTTCACTTCTAATTTATTATTTATATTATCATTCCGTGTTTCCGGACCTTGAAATTGACTTCAATCAAAAACACAGCCTTCATTCAACGGAAATTCGGTTTTCCGTCCTTTTGACTACTGTTAACAATAATGTTGCGAGTATTAAATCGGCTTCTAAGTTTTTTCTCTTGAAACTGCTAGAATCAAATGCTGAGGTCGCTTTACGTGAGTCTACTTCAAACAATTTGGCTAGCACAGTTTTAGGGACAATTATTTGGTACAAACGTACCCGTACGGAAAGTAAGTTTCTCAAAAATTTATTCTGGATTTCCAGATTCCAAAGGCCAACAATGAGATCAGAAACTACGTGCAGAATTTGAAAAAAATCAAGGGTTACCATCACGAGACATGCAAATTTTTACACGAAATGCAATGCACAGAGAGTAAAATCATTTAATTCCATTTTATTTCATAATCGGTTTCATTTCACATCATCAATAATAAACTAATTTCAAGCCATTTAATCAAGAAGTTCTTTTGATTTTATAAATTTTCTTTTGAAACAAAAATAATGAGTGTTTTACTCAAGACATACGACTTAATTGTATGCATATTTGCAATTGTGGATTAAAGCGTGAAGCGGGGCCACACGACATTTGCGTCCATTGACCGCAAGCATCCCTGAAACACAAAACACGAATTATAAAAATAAGAATTAATTAAAAGAATTAATCAAAATCATAAGAATACGAATTAATCAAACTCGATTCGCTGCATTCAAATAGCTAAAAAATTCAATTCGACATTTTGAAATATAAAGTACTTGTTTTCTGCTTATTTGATTGTAATTTTTTATAGATTTCTTAATGTGTAGATTACTACAAATTTCTTATTGTATATCTTTTATGCAATAAATAAGTAACTAAATTCATTACTCACTTCACTAATTCAACCTAATCACGAGTGAATATTAGAAAGGGGCAAGTAATAACAAAAACTATATTTTACGCTATACTAGATGTATTATATGTTGATATCTAACTGAATTTGGTACACTATTATTTCAGAAAAACAAGGTTTTTTAAATACTGTGTCGATACTTGATTTCTTCCTCAAAATATGTGCCAATTTAAAAGCAAGCTGATACAAGTTATGTGAAGAACAATTCTATTATCATTGCCTATTTCTCGAATTAAACTATTCGTGCATTAAAGCATCTAGTTATGTTCTAAAAAGCATAAACAAATCAACCCCGGTATCATTGGCGCACACTGTAAGAAATTTTTGTTCATCGTGGCATCAGGACTTAAACTGGCACTAGCCCAACTGCAGGCGCCACCAACCGTTGGATTCACGTTTGGCGCTAAAACAAGACTGAAAATGACAAGAGAAGGAATGAAAAGGAAATCGATTGAAACAGAAAAAGTGAAAATAGGAATATGATAACAAAGAATAATGAAGAAATAATGAAAACAAGAATAGTCTCTCTTCTTCTTGATGAAGGTCAAAGAGCATGCGGCACAAATTCTTTGCCTACCTGTGCAAACGGTTGAACATCCAGCAGCATTGAGATTATTGCTGCACGATAGAAACTGCCGTCGGCGTTTTCTCTTATTCTCACATTTTTGGAAAAGTTCGTCGAATTCTTCAGACGTGGGATCAGGGCAAGTTCTTTCAGTCCAGATGCCCAAATTTTCAGCACCCCTAAATGAAGTGAAACTGCAATAAAAATATAGATCATGAGACTGTAAAGCGCTACAGCGATATTTGACACTTGAATCTTCTTTTTTGGCACTCGGTTTAACAATTGTTTTTAAATAAGATTATAACAAAAATGATGGAAATGATATTATCGTTAACATTCTTATTCGTGTTATTCTATTTATCATTATAAAAAGGAATAAGAAATGCTAAAATCTTACGCCTTTTTATTGGAGCTACAAAAGTTTAAGCACGAAGAATTAATTAATTTACCATCCTTCTTGTTCCTCCGTCGTAAAAGGTCTGCATTCGTAATATTTCGACTGGTTCGTAAGATGAGGCTTATGATATTGCAGGGGATTGCATACTTTCGTCTCAAAAATCGAGTCCTTATCACCTGAATATACAACAGCACTAATAACATTACGATAAATCCCTCTGAATTTTGCTGGCGATTATCGATTTCCCTACTACATAATTTGTTTGGATTTTTCGCATGTGCTACATGCTACAAGTGCAAAGAATGACCAGTCAGAGTTTAAGTAGGAAAAGTCCGACTTTAAGGCCTTATCTTATCGATCAATAGTTTTTCTGTGAAAGCTTATGCTTAACCCGATTTCGACACACACATACATCTTTTAGGTACCGTTAAGTGCATATTCATACCTATAAACTCTAAACAGCTTGAAAATTTTAGTAACTACCTGGTATTTCCAGTAGCTAACTCATACTCGTCCTTAATTATAGATATTACTGGAACGTTCAATAATAAAGTAGCAAGAAAAAATGCTCCGATGAAGCACAAAAGGTGAATATACTTGGATTTCTTTCATTCTTGAGGATGTAAAAGGAGAGGTCTAAGGAAAATTTCCCTATACGCGCAAAAGCCGCAAGAATGTGCTAAACAGTAAGACTTCCTCTAAACCACGCAAAAATCGAAGTATATTCTGCGGCTTATGCCTGTTTCTGTAGACTGAATTGAAATGACCTGGAGGTGTAAAGTTTACTCCGAATCTTGTTTTCCATCAGAGAATTGTGGAAGGGAAGGTTTCGTGGAATAAATGATGAATCAATTGTTTAACCAACATGACAGCTTTTCAATCGTTCTTTGCGAAACAGTGAAAAATATTTTGTGACTGAAACTTGATAAAATCCTATATATTTAATGGACAAGCTAATGAAAATAATTGATAATGTCTTAAAAAATAAACAGGCCGCGGAATATACTTCGATTTTTGCATTGTTTTAGAGGAAGTCTGACTGTTTAGCACATTCTTACGGCTTTTGCGCGTACAGTGAAATTTTCCATATTTTCCTCCTTTTATGTCTTTAAGAATGAAGAAATCCAAGTATATTCACGTTTTTTGCTTCTTCGGATATTCTACTTTTTCTTAGCATGCTTTTATTCTTAAACACTGCATTCTCATTACAAAAAATGCAGATGAAAAAACCTACGTAAGAGAATCCGTTGTATCGATTTACAAATTAGCGTAAATATTTTCTTAATGCATTTCAGACCAGGAATGCTCGAGGAAAAGTTAAATCTACAGCTTGCATAAGCAAAAATTAAGAGCAACAGTTTTCACTTTTTCTTCAACAGTTTATAGCTACAATATCAAGTGTAGACATTGAAAGAAAGATAAGGGTAGTCAGACAATTTATTGAATTAAAATGTAAGCCAATGAAACCTAATTAAAGTAAAATCCTGCATCGACAGAAATAGCAAGCGAAAGCCAGGCATGGGGCAACAAACACATCAGTGAGTAAACTAACGCAATGATGCGTCGGCCGTCAAAAATCACATATTGAACAATGCACAAGAAAGCAACAAAAATTAGTAATCAAGTAAGACAACCCGGCTACAAATCAACAATCCGGTCGACGCGTAAGCATGTTCAAACAATTTAAGAAAATTCATGAGCAAAAGTAATAAATATATAAAAAATATATATAAATAAACAGACATAAATTTGCATGGATTTTAACGTGGAAAAAATATTGAAATCGCTTTGATAAAGACAGCGCATAAGAATTATTATTTTTATGAAGTAATTTGCAGGTAGTATTTTGAAAAATGTTTATCATTTCAGTTAACCTTCAAAACAGTGCATCGTTGCGAATAAAAATGATTAGAGATGAGTCAAAAATCTTTGAAACAAAAAATGATCAAAAAGCATGCAATATGGAATTAAATATTGGGATTAGCAAGCATGTGCATAATTCAAAGTTCACCTCTTCACAGCTCAACAAATTCCGGCTATAGAAAAGTTTAAAGGTCAGATTCGTTATTCTGACGTTACGGAGATCATTTTTAAAAAAGGATGACCACACCCAAAGCTATGGGCGGAAAAGCGTTTTTCAGTGTAAACTTTACATTTGCACTAATAACGCAATATTGGGTGTATAGAAACAAAATAAACTAGGAAGTGTTATGCTTAGGTCAGGGCACATTTTAAGCATAATCAGCATGTTCCGCCTACTTAGCGGAGCAGCTTAAAAATTTATTTTTCCGTCTCGAACCCTTTACACTAAAACAATCACAGATCCAGGAATATTGCGTTAAAAAAAGATAGATTCTGAAGTATTGTAACCCTCTACATTATAAAACCAATTGGACTGTACAGAAACCAAAATTGACTTAGGTAAGCTTTAGGACACGCAAAGAGCGTAGGTGGGCAGCACCAAAACCATTTTTCAACGTTTCTCATCGAGTACTATCCATTGGCACCTAAAAAATTGCGATAAAAACAGAAAGAATTTTGAAAAATTGAATTCTGGTAGGAAAGGGTATTTTGATTTCTGGAGGGGGTATTCGGCCTTCTGCGGGGTGCACACCCCAAGCCCCCCTTACGCCCACGTGAGGCAAAGAGTAAAAAAACACGTGTACTTTACACTTTTGTGCAGCAACCATTGAGTTTGAAGAAAGTTTTAGGTCAGATTCGTAATCTACAACTCAGGGGCAACATTTAAAAAAATTGGTCCTCCGCAAATTATTTGATTTTTCGGTTTACACTTTATACACTCATTGCTAACTCGGTATTGAGTATAAACCAATAAAAAAATCAACATCAAGTTTTTTAATTATCTATCGATTAAAAAAGCCGCACCTTCCAGATGTGTGCCGTTGTTGCTGTGAGGCGGACACAAAATTCGTACTCGCTGTGATAAACATATAAGGAAAAAGTTTGGCAAAGCAGCATTATTATAGTTAGCGCGTTAGCGCGAACCTATAATATACTTGGGTACCCATAACATATGTCCCCCGCACAGCTTTAACGAGACACATCTGAGGGATGCGGTTTTTTAAAGATAGGTATTAAGAACTCTATTGAGCATTTTTGTTTATGTTCACATTCGATACCGAGTTTGTAATGAGCGTGTAAAGTTTAGGCGTAACATGATAAGATTTAAGAACTTTTGACGGTTTTTTAGCCAGCGCGTACACAACTCGGTGTGGATGCCATATGCAATTTAATGGTATAGAATTGAAGGGAACAAAATTCTCTGAAACTGGTATTTTGTTCGTTTTTCAAATTTCACATTAGCCTTCGAGGGGAGTGTAAAGAGTATAAAAATCTATGGATGTAAAGACAGATTTTGTTCCTCTTTTTTACTTCTTTCCGTCCGCCAACAACTTCGGTTATAAGTACCAAAAAAATTTTTTCTGATAGAAAGGCACTAGGACACAAGGACTACTTCCTGCTTGCATGCAAATTCTTTTACACTCAATGCAGACTTAGATCCAGGAGTTTAAAGTTTACAATGTAATGGATCGTGTAAAAAACAGGTTTTGTCTCAGATTTCTCTGCCAACTTCTCCGCTTATAAGTCAGGACAAATTAAATAAAACAAAAATAAAGAACGTTTCAGGAGCTACACGTCGCAGCAAATTGCGTTAAAAACTCAATATTAATTTAGTAGGTGTAAAGTTCGAAATTAGGGTTGTATGTAACACGGGTTTTAAAAAAACACGTTTTCTTCCCTTTTTTGATTGGTCAATGTCTCGAATACGATGCGGAACTAAGTTTTTCATACACAAACGTACTACAACTCAAACGCTACAAACTGGCCCAAACCGGATTTCTTTACTACTCAATGAGGAGTTAGCTTCAGATTTTTAAAGTTTAAACTCTGCCAGTGCGCGCAAAAACACGTTTTAAGGTGTAAAGTAGTTTACACTGAAGGTTTACTTTGCTCCCAGAGTGTTGTGGAGGGTCACTTTTTTGTAAAATAGTATATGGAACATCGAGGATTACGAATCCGATTTTAAACATCCTTTCTTTACACTCAGAAGTTGTGTAAAGTTTACAATGAAAATAACTTTAGCTACAGAGCATTGCCGAAGATGAACCTTTTAAAACGTTTTCCGAAACATGAGGATTTCTTCGTACGCTAAGGAATACGAACTTGACTGCAATTCTCTTTACGCCTTCTAGTTGTGTAAACTTTACGCTTCAGGTTAACTTCATGTCTGTAAGCTTGTATGTAGTGAGAGCTAACATTTATTACAAACTTTTCTACGGAAAATCAGAATTACGAATCTAACTTGGTTTTCTTGTGACTCAATAACTAAAATCTTACTAAAATTCAGATTTACATATCTGAGCAACACAAAAATCGAAGTATATTCTGCGGCCTCTAAAACAGAAGTTGTCCTCTCGAAAGATTTCTCACTGGTTTAGTGAAGCATTTGGAGGGAAACTTTAACCTGTGCTAAGCTGGCCGATTAAGTTGGAGATCAGTATCGCATTTGAAAGACAATATGTGATCAATATTCGGTTACGCCTCATTATGACATTGAATTATGACATTCGCATCGTGTGGTATATTATGGCTACGTGTTATGCTAGCATGATGAGATGTTGTAGGTTCATTTTCTGTTCCGGCATTCTACGATGAGCTATTGAAACTTCCGGTCTATCATTATGCACTATTGCATTCATTCGCATGGTTATCTCGCTCACTTTTCTCGCGCCGTGTCCTAAATTCTTTGGTGCGAACCTGTTTGCACTTGTTAAGTGCCTTACGCACTTCTATGCCATCACACATGGGCGTGGGGTGGGGGTCTGGGGGTATACAAGCCCCCTGCCAGAAGTTGAAAAACCCCCGCAGATTACTGTAGACCCCAGATTCATATTTTTAGTAAGATTTTTGGCAATTTTTGGCGATTTCATTCCTCCTCCCCAGAGTTTTCTTGCTGCCCATGTATGTATGCAATTGCAAGAGCAGTCGTTTGGACTTACATTTAATTAAGGTTAGTAAACAACATGATATGTAGTTTTCTTTAATTCAGATTAATCAGTTCTTTTAGAGGATAAAGTATTGTGATAATTATTTCTCAAACTGAGGCCACAACTTATATCTTCTGTAGGCCGCAGAATATACTTCGATTTTTGTGTTGCATAGATAAATCTGATTTTCAGCATATTCTGACGACTTTTGCGCACATAGGTGACTTTTTTCAAATTCCCCACCTTTTATGTCGTTAATAATCCGCTATTCAAAGTATATTTGTCCTTTTTGTTCCATCGGAGCATTTGTCTTTGCTAGTGAATAAATAATTAATCGAAATGCTTCTAATAATGTATGCATGCAATAGCATGTCTGTCTGATGTTATAAGTATTTATCAGTGATTACTTTGCCAAAGACATTTTAATCTACAGCATTAAACATGTCGTGATCCCTTAAATTTTCATCGATACGCTTCTTCACGTGTCCTGGTAACCGATTTTTTGATTGTACAAGCTAAAGGAAGAGAAGGTGTAGTATTAGTGTAATCTAGCATTAAAGCTAACAATCTATTAATTCATAATAAAAATAAAAATAAAAATATAGTTCAATAATAATTATGGCGATACCTGGCTTTCCGGCAGGCGACAAAACAGTGCTCGCGAAATTTTGTAATAACGTAATAACTTCTATCGTTAGGCTGACTTTATATGCAAAACGGTTCATTTGTTTGGATAAAATTTGGCTATAAAGGCTAGGCAATTTTTTAAGCTATCCGAGATAAATAATGTGACAAATCATGCATTTTCTTTGCGCGGCTTTCGCGAATGTAAACAGCATGCAACGTCTAGGCTAATAATAAAGTCCTATTAATTCCAAGTCTGCCAAAAATGTTCCGAAAATTTGTTTATTGACCGTTGGTAATAGAGAGCGATTGTATACGTCTGCGATTTCTTCGCTGACCACATGGGTGGACGACTAGCCAAGAGTTGATGCAAAGAACGGCAAATTTTTCGACTCTTGTACAATCTTAGAGAATAAAATTTTACGTAAATGCCTGTGCATACATTAGACCCATACAAAAGAGCGAATCGTGACGCCTGAAATTCTGCAATCCGCCGCGCCGACGTAGCAGAATTTTTGAAAAAAATTTGCCTGCTAACTGCCTTATTGTTCACAAGAGCAAGCCATACGTCAAA
Organism: Mermis nigrescens; assembly: GCA_036768485.1. NCBI lineage: Eukaryota > Metazoa > Nematoda > Enoplea > Mermithida > Mermithidae > Mermis > Mermis nigrescens. The sequence goes on along the minus strand of JAVLUZ010000154.1, from coordinate 45,007,850 downwards.
TAGTGTTAGCTATAAAACTTAAGTCTACTGCAATCAAATAACTTATTCCAGCAATGAATAGGGCTACGAATCAGCTTGTTTCGATAAAAATTTTCGGTTTCATCTAACACGGCGTATGCGAGAGAGAAAATTCGATGCGGTTGAATGCGTTATTTATTTACTATTTATTTAAAATATTGCACAATCAGAAAAGCGCGCAAAAACTGGATTTTCGAAAACTTTTTCGTTTTGACTGCAACTGTAACTGTCGAGTACAAAGAGCGTTATGAATGCATGCAATGTACTTACTGCATACTGTTTCCTTTAGTTGAGGAGTTATTACTGAGAATTTTTGACAAGCAGAAAGTGATAATCTCAATAAATATTAGCAACACAGCTGTTCGTGATTCAACGAAATTGGCGAAAAAAATTGAAAAATTTACAAAATTTCAGTATCGAAAATTTCAGAACATAATTTATTCACAAATACAGCAAGATGCGGGATCAGGACGTTCAGAATATAGCTGATCGGATGATTAGTGAGCTATTAGATGTTTCAAAAGTGTTTAAGTATAGTACGTTGCAAGTTGTACATGCCATATTTTTCTAGTTTTGTTGGAAACTACTTCATTTTAATTTTAACACTTATACGCATGTATTTTAAAAAGTCCAAACGATTTGTTAGTCGTGATCTGAATTGAATAAATTAGTTAGATTTCGGTCAACTTCCTTATCTCTGAATATTTGGAAAATATATTTATTTTTTATATTCTAAGCATTTCCTTGATCATAATCTATTTTTTAATCTTTTTTCTCTTTATGTTTCCTTAATTTTTAATTTTTTTTCATTTGAAAATCAGGAATAAATACGAGATTCAACAGAAAATTTTGAGGAGCTTAACATTAGCCCAGAGAGATTAGATATGATGTTTATATAAATACCTAATTGATCAAATCGAAAAGGAATCATACAGATTTTCGGAGTAAAAAACTAATGTACCTATATTGCAAATCAACATATTATCAATTACCGCTGGAAACGAAATTTAGAAGGTCGAAATATCTAGAGCTTTTTCGCAACAAAATCTAGCATTTTCATAAAACCTAACGAACAATTTATTTACTACAGAAGTGAGTCGGATACACTGTCTACAATAACTGACAATTAAATAATACTTAGTAAACCTGCATAAATAACCGAATTTTACAAAACAGTGAACGTCAAATCAGGTCCGGCAATGCAAAATAACGTCTATATAATGGCGTGACTCGCACAAATTGTCTTTAATGCATTAGTGTCAACTAAACCTCTTGACTTAAAATTTACATAAGTGGGCACAATTTACGCTTTTTAATTGGCGACTCTCTGCCCTCTTTCAATAAAGCGACATCATCGTCCGTAACGGATTGTCTGGTCACCTGTTTCCATTTGAAATAGTCCTTGGGATTTTTTAAAGGGGCCGTGCGATTTTTATCTTCTTCTCTCGTAACTTTAAAAGTTTCTACTGTAGGAGTAGTTATTGAAGCTCGAGGGAAATCATCAGCGGTCTGCAGAATTTGGAAAAAATCGGCGTCAGATTAATCAAATTAATCAAAATCAAAAATCTATATTTATATAAATCAATTTGCTATCATCAATAATGAGTAAAATAATGCATTAAAAGTTCAAAGTTTATACAAACTTCGACAAAATCACGAAAAAGTAAATCTTGCGAATTAAAACTAAGATATCTCGATTGATTCCGGAATAAGCAGGTAATAAAAAACAAGCAAACACATGTTTGCAAGATAAACATGCTATTGAAATATCTTCACTGATAGCATGAACCATACAAAGAGCACAAATGAATTAAAAACATCGATTGATTAGACCAAAATCAGCTAATTGTCCAAGGAAACGCAAATGAACAAAAATGCTTCGATCTTTCGATTTGAATAAACAAGCTGCCTATGTATTAACAGCCTTGTTTAACATGTTACTTCGGAATTTTAAAATTTTCTGTCAATGCACAAATTTTTCATGAGTCTTGACGCACGCATGCCTGACATTATTTAAAAGGCACAATGAAAAGATGTTTCGTTAAAGCGCATAGTACGTTGTAACGTTGTACATAAGCTATCTAACCGATTGATGGTGAGAGCAAATGATACACTCGTTCGCTATCATTTAGATAGTTCAGCTGAATTCCTAGAGAAACCCTTATTTCAGAGAAAAATTGAGCACGTACTTTTCAAACTTCCTGTATTCCTGTTATTACGTCAACGGAGTGATTTTTCTTTTCTTTACCTAACATTCCTCATCTTGCCAACTTTTGATTGTACTTTTCATAAAACTCTACTTCTTCTTATGCACATTTTTCAGAAAAATTAAAAATTTCTTCTTGATTCTGTTGCATTTATTTAGTAGCTTAATCAATTCAATAATTTATTATAAAAATTTTTGATGAAATTGGTTTCCCGCGGCATCCTGTAATATTTCCTACCCGTGGGTCGAAAATTGAAGCGTCTGAAATGTTTCACATCTTCAAAAAAACCAGTATCCTACACTTACTCTCAAAAGATTATAAATTTCATATCTTTTGCTTCCTTTTCTAGGACACGATAGTAGACTACACTGACCTTCAGATCGGCTTTACTATGCAATGATTCCCGATAATAATAATAATAATAATAATAATATTTGGACTAAGTTAAGAATATGGTACTTTCAGGATACTATGAAATAAACTTCAGAAGAGCGAATTTTTTCGCTCAGTACTTAGAACATGTTGAAAGAAAGTGCGGAAAGAAATATTCATCCGTCTATGATCAATATTACAAAAGCTATGGGTTTCAATAATTAGCCTCTTCTCGACCTACGCAAGCATCTAATCGACCTAACTTTTTGAAGATTCAAACAGCTGAATGCAGAATCACATGTAGATACCCAATTTACGTCGATATAAGCATCTATACATCGACCTAAGCATCTATACATCTACCTAAGCATCTATACATCTACCTAAGCATCTATACATCGACCTAAGCATCTATACATCGACCTAAGCATCTATACATCGACCTAAGCATCTATAAATTGACCTGAGTGGGAGCGACCTCGACCTAAGCAGCTTAAAACACCTTTTCAGATATACTAAGCCTAAGCCTTAGTATATTACAAGCAAAAACGGCTAAACTGGCGAATATGTGTACCAAACGAAAAGTTGCAAGCAGTACATCAATCGATAGAGTTTCTGAAGCTGATTTCAGTAAAAAAAAATTTTGAGTGGGTCGGCATTATTGATGGATTTACTGTCGTTTAAAGATATCAGATTATCAAGGGGGGACTATATGAAAAAACATCGGAAGATCGAAAAAACGTAAGTTGCAAGCAGTACATCAATCGATAGAGATTCTGGAGCTGATTTAAGTATAAAAAAAATTAGGAGTGGGTCGGCATTATTGATGGAGTTACTGTCGTTTAAAGATTTCATATTACCAACGTGATAAGATATGGAAAATCTAAGTTTTTGCTTCTAATATACTTAGGCTTAGGCTTAGTATATCTGAAAAGGTGTTTTAAGCTGCTTAGGTCGAGGTCGCTCCCGCTCAGGTCATTGTATAGATGCTTAGGTCGATGTATAGATGCTTAGGTCGATGTATAGATGCTTAGGTCGATGTATAGAGATTGACACTTCAAATGGCTGTAACTCTTGACTGGAATGAGACCCACGCAAAATTTTATTTTCAAAATGATCGTCTCATCGAGGTCTACCGGATGGTGTATCATTTGATGAATTTGAATCGGTACACATATTCGCCAAATATTCCGCAAAAACTTAGATTTTCCTATATCTTATCAAGTAAAACAGAAAAAACATGCAAAAAATGAAAATTTTTTTAAAATTTTTTAAAATTTCAAACATCTTTCCGCACCTATTTTCTTGTTTCTCCTTCATTGCTATGCTTTCTTCCATAATTTCAGCCCATATTATTTATTTCTGACAAATGTGTAAGTCCTTGGATCGAGCCGTTTAATTGTCCCACCCAACACTCAAATCGACAGTTGCCTGCAACTTTGCAAGTATGGCTCAGATTTTCACCAAATTTTTTTCCGCGCTTCAACTTATCATGTTCTACCTGTTTAGCACAAAAATTTTGGCGCTCCGTATTCGTTTTGCTCCTTTTCTAAAAGTACCATATTCTTAACTTTAGCCATAATATTTTATTAGCAATTACTGCCGTAGAAAATGCAATAGAAATTACATGAAAAAGGATTTAATAAAAGATGTCGAAGGAACGAAAGAACGTTTATCAGCATAGCATAGTAATGGCTATGGATCAAAACTTAAATAAAATAATTTCCATAATAAACCTGTTTCGGCTGCTTGATGGAGCCGGTTGCCGAGGATGATCCAGGGCTTGCATAATTATATCCTGAACCGCTCACTTTTGATACCGATTGATCATCTTCTTTGCTAGTACCCGACATCTTGATGCATGCTAATAAATAATGGTTAGAGGTTCTTCTTCTACAGATTAGCTTGGTATAAAATACTGATAGCGAAACTCACAGCCGCTCAGCAAGAGACATATGAAGTTAATGGCGAGCAGTCCACTTAATTTTAAAGTCACAAATTTTAGAATTATGTAAAGCGCATAATTGTAAATTTTAAAAGTTTTCCAGAAGAAGCATACAATTCTTCATTCAATGTATCGACAATATTTTTACATAACTGAGCTGCTCATCCGCAAAAGTGCTCAGCTGAATCCAATTTTTAAGTGAAGAAACCGCATCGCATTCCTCAAGCATGAATTCATCTAATTATGAACAATAAGCCTACAGCTGACAATCAATTAAACCCACAGAGAAAAGTCGCCTTTTTATCATGTGGATGAAACTGCGGAAAAACGGCGAATCAAAAAACTGTGATTATGTGCCCAGGTGCGCCACTGACTATTGAATTATTCTGTTAGTAGAATAATTCAATAATTAAAAAATGATTTGCACCAATGGCTTCAGTAATGGAGTTAGAATAGTTCAATCGGATTCATGGAAGTACCTACAAATTGAAGTATTTATTATAATAGTGCTAGCTACATGGAGGAGGAACTGTTATAAAAAAGTAGGAGCTTTATTATGTTATTTTATAATAGTCGATTGAGACAACATATGGACATGGGTAGGTCGGGGTGTGAGGGTCTAGCTGGACCTCCGTAATCGGAAATACTCATCGGAGACCACCCGAGTCAAATTTTAGATTTGTTTCCAATTTTTCTCAATTTTTTATGCCAACGGATAGAGCTCGATGAAAAACGTCGGAAAATGGCGTTCTTGCCATTGCCATTAATTTTTTGCACTTGTCTGGCCGGAGACTGCCCGTGTGCGGTCGGGCGAGACTCTAGACGACTGATTAAACGTTATCAATGATTAATTGAATGATATTTTTTCCCGTTTAACTTTTGCTGTCAATAAAGAATGTGAAAATAAGATCATTAAATTTGAATTATAAATAAAAATTATAGTTCATCTCCAAAAAACTGTATTGTCGTCAATTGAGTCATGCTATCAGCTGAATTCTTATCATTTTTCGTTGTCCCATCGCCCATCGATTGATCATTATGATACTTTTTTTGTGATTTGATTTATCGCTGATAGCTATTGATTAATTGTACCCACATGAGAGTGCGATAGTAAAGTCGCAAAATAAACGTGGCAGAAGCACACGTGTAGACTTTCACGCGCGTCCTGTATGACGTAAAATTGTTTGTCAATGTCAAACTTCCGCGCTTATTGAAGTCAGTAGGCAACTTATCGTTGACATTACTTTGGCGATAAATAACGGGCGCGTTTGAAACAGCACACTGTGATTGCTTTTAAAAAACGTCATCCAATGACGTTGCCTCCGATTGTTGACATTATTAAAGCACGTTCCCAGATTATAAATTCATAACTTTGTTTTTGGAATTCCATGCGCCTCTTTTCGCTTGTTTTGTTGGGGTCAAATGTGCACAGCTTAGCCGCTCTGTAGGTCAGTTACTGAGCATTTTGTGGACCAAAATGACCTCAAAAATTAGCACAAACGCTAATACCGTAAAAACTGTGTTAATCCATGTTTCTGGTCAAGTTCAAGCACTATTGAAGAAAGTTTTAAAATTTTCGATCTTCAATTCTTGACCTTAATTTTGCCTCATTTTCTCCAGAAAATTTCTTATTTTCCATTCCAAGGGTCTCTAGGCCCTACATGCGTGTGGGGAGTTGGGGTCTAGACCATACATGGGCAGCAAGAAAATTCAGGGAGGGTTTAAATAGCCAAAAATTGCCAAAAATCGCCAAAAATGTTACTAAAAATATAATTTTTGGGGAATATGCAGTAATCTGCTTAGCTTCTTCAATTTATACAGGGGATGTATACCCCCAGACCCCCACGCCTATGTATGACCCCCAGAATCTGAAAAGGTATGAAATTTTTCGGAAAATTGAGGCAAAATAAAGGCCAAAAACGGAAGAATATTGAAAATTTTCTTCAAAAGTGACTTTGAATTGACCAGAAACTGTGTAATAATTTAGTTTTGACGCTATTTTAGCGTTTGTACCAGTTTTTGAGGTAATTTTGGCCTAAAAAAGCTCAGTTGTTGACCCCCCAGACCGGCCTCCCCCAATCGGCCATGCTGCTATGCATCTGTCTGGTTACGACTGAATTGTATGTCTTGCTTACGATTTAATTAGCTCGTTTACCTGTGGACATTTCGGCTGCTGTTCGAAACATATATACGTACTTGTGCCATTTCGTTTTGATTTTTGTTCAAAATTGATATTATTCTACAAATAACCGAAAAGTTGGAAAGAGTCATTAACTCTTATAAAATGATGATGGCAGGCACGTCCATCTCCGATTCTAAAAATATTTTTTTGAAAATCGCTTTAATGATTATTTTTACCCGGATTTCATTTATGTACTATTTTTCAAAATGATGCATCACTTCGTATACTCACATAATGCGCTTGCTGTATTTCTTATGCGTTTTAAAATCACCGGATTCTCAGTTATTGCTTGTTCTATCGAAATAATATGTTTTAACTGGTTCATATTTTTTGTCGACTTGACATGCTGAGTCCGCTTTGCTGCTGACTTTTTTCGCGTACATATTTTTATTTCATTCATTTTGTGTAAAATTCTATATTTATCATGCATGTTGCAACTTTTGTATGCTGCTTATACCATAATGTATTTTGTATTTTAATATATACATCTTACTGTTTATTCATTTTCATTGTGTTCTATTAATTTGCTACTCATATTCATTTTTGTTTATTTTCTAATTATTATTATTAGTTATAATTAGATACATATTGTAATGTTATTCATATTACTCCATTATTTATTTTTTATTATCTCTTTGTATGTGTTATATTCATTATTTAATAATTCATTTATTTCTTTATAAATCCTGCTTTTAATATTTATGCATACTTAGGTATTATTCATATTATCTCATTATCTTTTAAGTATTGCCTGTATGCATATTATTTATTTATTTATTTATTTATTTGATCGTTAGTTAGTTAAGCTTCTTATTTGTATTTATTATATTATAAGCTTCGTAAAATATTTATATAAGTTTATTTAAAATCTATCATTTACATTTATATTATGCATTATCTATTAATTGGATATTTATTTATTTCGTACTTTAAGAAAATTCATTGTGAACTTATGCAGATACATCGCGAGTCTCCAATGATTCAATTTTTAAAATTTTTTCATCTAATAAGAGTTTCTAACACTAATCGATAGAGTTTGATGAGAAACGTCGAAAATGATATTTTTGCTCCTATCATTCATTCTGAGGTCTATTTTGACCTTTGAAAATCTAGAATGCCAGACTCTCCTAAATTTTGGCTCCGTCACGCAAGGCCAGATGCTCAATAAGCGCTCTATCTAATGATAAGTTGGCTGAAATGAGCAAGCAAGTGCCAAAATTTTCTTCGAAAAAATACCAAAATCGTAGAGAATCAACACAATGATTTCTTTTTTTGTAAGGCTCACTCCGTTATACATATAAGGTCATCATAATTCGATTAAGCAAAAAAATCATGTCTTTATTTTGCCAGTTTATTAAAATTGCCGGACAATAACACTAATTGTGCCAAATTCTTAAATGACTTTTTGCGGAAGTATTGATCTATCTTGGAGCGCAATACGGCTTGCACCATGCGCTTACTATCTTGAGCTATACCTGGCTACATGAATGCAATGATTTGAAGGCTTTCACGTGAATAAGAGTCGAGTATCACGTGAATTTTCCGTGTTCACTCGGCTAGTTATGCAAGCTAACTAGAATAGCTTTGGTTCTCTATTTGATATACATATACTGCCTATCGTATGTACATGTTAATATGCATCTGTTTCCTCGTCAGCTTGTGCGCAAATTATTATAGCTTAGAATACTTCCAAAACCATTTTAGCTTCTTGCTTTTTATGACGTTTTAGTGCATATATACGTACACCTGGGATCTATTTTAATGTCTTTTTGTTCTACTTTCGTAATTATCTCCGTGAGCACATTTCAGATCGCTGAATCTTGACCATTTGTTGAAGATGCTTATTCAGTTGCACTAAAATTTAACAACTGCTTATTGAAAAAATGCCCGTGTTTAAAGTTAACCTTAAGTACGCAACGTTGTCCGAAGTAACAGACGGCTTATTCGTTTGCGGTATTTCCGAACTGAAGCCAGATATACTCTGGAAATTGGGTAGGTTTGATCTTTTTCACCATTATTTTATAGAATCTGTGACAAATTATTCGGAAATGGCCACAATAATCTAACGATAAGTCAAGTGATTTATGATTTTTGTAACGATCAGTAGAAGATCTTGTTATTTTGATCCATACTATCTGTCTATTTATCTGAAAAATTCATTATAAATCCTTTTTTACATAAGGGTTCAATTTAGCAATTTGAGTTTGCTTATTAAAATTTTACTCATCTTTTTCGTCTTCTGCATTTCTTTCTTTAAAATTTGATTTTTAAAGCAGCACGCTCATTGACGTTGATTTTTTTCAGAATAATATATCATTCTATTCTTGATTTCATTATATTGAAATTCAGTTAATACTCGGTAAAAATCTGGTTTGCAGTTGGTCAATAATTCTGCCAATTTTTCAGGATTATTTACTACTTACCGTTAATGTCGCACTCATGGGGTTATATTTTGCTTAGTGTATGTATTCTTATTTTATTTCTCAAAATTATCACTGATATGAATTACATACGAAGATCTCCCCAGAATCTTGGTGCTGCCCATGTATGGTTTAAACTCAGGAAATCCGGAATACCCCCAAATGTTCCGGTGTTTTTTGCAATTCTGCAGCATCAGACCCAGTGGCGGATCTAGGATTTCCCTAAGGGAGGGGGCGGTACCCCTAAGGGGGGAGGGCGGAACCCTGACTTGGGCGGAAAAATTAGCCATTTTAACCCGAAAATCGCTAAAAATCGCTTAAAATTGCTTAATTTTGCGCACTGCCCCCTAAATTCGCCCCTGATCAGACCCCAAGACTTTAAATGCTGCCCATTTATGGTAATAAAAACATATATACTTAAAAGCTTTTGCTCTCGCTGTAAAATATATTCGTGTGCGAGCGCGCTTTAAAGCGTACGATGCAAAGTCCAAAGTGCAATAAAATTCAACATGTTCGTTTGCAAGTGGCTAGGCCAGGCTATTAATCATTTATTTGCGTTCGTTTATGGACCACGAAAGTTTACTTGTCGCGATTTTTCGTCATCAATAATCGTTAGCACGCGTTCTACGTAAAAATTATGTTGTGAATCCAGCGCATTTGTATGCAAAGAACAGCAACACTTTTATACCCCACTTGTGTGTGATTCATAAGAAAACAATTTAAGTGAAAAAACGTTGAGCCAAAAGCAGTTTTTCGCTCGTCTGGCTCCTCGAAAAATAATGCACATTCCAACATCCGGGCAACATTGCTTCTTATGCATTGCACATCGTGTGTCTTGCTTGGCATTTTTTCCTTGCCGAGTAATTTTTTAAACCTTCCTTAGTCCCACCAACCGAAGCTTTGAAAATTTTAGCACCTGATTATCTCGACCATACATGTAACAGGGGGATGGGGATTCCCCAACCTCAAAGTTTTTATCCCACATCCCCTCAAAACCAGAAAATTTTTGACCCCCTTTGGAAAAAAATTTAATTTTTCTGGCCGTTTTTAGATGTATTGAAAGTGTTCTTTTACCCCATCCCCCTAAACATAACCGGGGACCCCACTCAAAATTTCGAGTCGTTACATGCATGATTTTAACGTATTTTATAGCTATTTTATTTAGTTGTATGAATTTCGCATAATTAAATTCTTCGTAAGGTCGGAAACTTTGCAGGCATCACGTGCATTATTAATTGTACGTCGGAGGTGCCGAATTTAACCGCTTCGACCGCCTACGATTTCGAACGCATAAAATTGTGGCTGAACGACGACGACGACGTCGATTTATTGGAGCATTTCGACGACGTCTCGGACAAGATAAACGAGGTGAAAAACAACGGCGGCAAAACGCTACTGCACTGCTTGGCCGGCGTCAGCCGCTCGGCCGCCTTCGCCCTGGCCTACTTGATCAAGTACGAAAATTTGACTCTGAGGCGCGCCTACGCTCACTGCGCCCTCAAGCGGCCGTTGGTTCGGCCCAATTTGGGATTTTGGCGCCAATTGATCCACTACGAGCAAATTTTGCGCGGCGACCGGCCGCCTAGCGTGCGAATGGTCGCCGTCGACGTCAGCGAGAAAGCGGACGGCTCGGCTCACCAACTCGTGCCCGACGTCTATCTGGACGCTCCGAGGGTATTCAACGCCAAAATCGCGCCATTGCCGTCGGCGATGATGCTCGACGACGATACTACGGCGTTGTCGTCGCCGTCCATTGGTCGAATTTTTGGTAGCTCTATCGACGACCGGCCAATAGGCCAAAAAGACGACGGCGGGAAGTTAGTCGATACTCAGCCGACAGCGTCGCTGCCGTCGGCATCATCGTCGAAGAACGATAGCGTCGCCCTTGGCGGCGCCATGGTGGACGATTTAGGCGGCTTATCTGCGCTCAAAGCTCTATCAGGCGCCATCGTCGCGACTCCCGATATGTCGGCGATGCTGGCGCGAATCGTGCGAGTCAGTGGTTTAGACGACGACAACGAATCGTTGACGTCGTCCGGTGGTTCTGTGTCGTCGCGGCGTAGTTCGGCTCGACGCTTCACGCCTCGTCTCGAATCTTTGCCAGAATCCGATTTGGACGAATATTTAATTTAAGCCTGGGGCTTGATCTGTAAATTACCTTTTTTCATTACAAATAGCTAAATTAACGATATTTAACTGTTTTCGATTTTTTTCATAAAATGGAGAAAAACAGATGTTTTCTTTGGGCTCGCAATATATGGAGCTTATCACGTTGTACATAACTGCTATCAGAAATAATCAATGCGATCATACGGCTTCTTAAGGGGGTTTGACTGCCCACCCCCTCCCTTCGCGAAATGGCTGCGAGCGACCCCGCAGAATTGTCGATTTTTCGTAAAAATTGTAAAGTGTGCCCTTTTTGAGCGTTAGCTCATTTTTGGTTCAAAAGTCTCAAGTTTCATATACACATTTTTTGACTATATTTTGTTCTATTTTCTCGATTTTTTTCGAATTTTTTCTCTTTTTGAAATGTCTAAAAGCAGTTTTTAGACGTGGACCCGTCTTTTTTTAAGCCAAAAAACACTGTTTTGAAATTTTTGGGCCCGATACAGCGTATCACATCAAAATCTTTTCTGGCTGACCCCGTTTAGAAAACGCTTAGCGAAAGGAGGTATTTTCATATATTTCACGCGAATATATAAAATAGCATAAGCTTTGTACGGGTAAATGTCATGTTATAACTATGTCCGCATTTCGTTTTGCTTATTCCATAAGCAAATTTGTGTAGTACTTCTTAATTTATTAATTGTGTCGCGATTGATATGCGCATTTGTAAAAATCGCTTTAAAAGCATTATGAATAGCACGTCTTCATGTTCGAATACTGAATATCGCTGGGAACTTTAAATCACATTTTTCAAATCGTCATTTTTCAACTGTCGGAACAAAACATTTTTACCTTATTATTAGCAATTTCCAGTTTTTTGGTCTGAATTTGTGCATCAATGTTTCCATTAATTTATTTTGATTTATAGTTTTGTGTGCTGAACACTTCATCGCGTTTCATTTAAATTGCAGGAGATATATTTTTAAGTTGCTTGCACTTGTAGAACCTCTTCTTCCTGAAAAATTTTTGCACGTGCCGTAGCGATGCACGTTTTGATATTCGTCCGATTAGTGTAAAATATCTTTTCCTATAAAAATCATCATCTATTAAATAGCTGTAGGTAATTATTTAAGTTATTTTACGTTTCTGTGCAACATTATCTATAGTGCGTCTTCTTTTTGTATCGTATTCAATAATAGCATGTGAAGTTCCCGAACAGCAATTAAACGTTCGTATGTATTTTCGTGTTGCTATTTGGTTTTGTCTTCTTTAATTCGAGTAGATCGAAATATGCTTGTATATCGTCTTTTTGAAGTGGAAGATGACCATAGATGCACAGCATGGCTGATCAGGGGAGAGTGGGTTAGCCGGTCTTGGACTTTTTAGAGCCGAAATGACCTTAAAAAGTGATATAAGCACTTAAATAGCGTTAGAAGCACACATGGGCGTGGGGGGTTTGGGGGTATGCACCCCTCCAGAAGTTGAAATATCCCCCCAGAAATCAAAATACCCCCCCCCAGAAAAAAATTTTTTTGCTTTTCTAGCATTTTTTGATGCCATTGGATAGTGTTTGATGAGGAACGTCGAAAAATGGTGTTTTTTTCGCCATACGACCACTTTTAAGACCATTTTTTGACCTTTGAAAATTTTTTCACCCCCCCAGAATTTCGGTGCTGCCCACCTATGGTTAGAAGTACGTTATTACACTGGTTCTGGTCAATTTAAAGCACTTTTGAAGGAAATTTTCAATTTTAATCCATTTTCGTCCTTCACTTTGCTCTATTTTTCCGAGAAAATTTCAAATTTTTTTTTCTGTTGGGTATACTAGACCTCCAACCACACCTGGGCGTGGGGGTTTAGGGGGTATGCACCCCACAGAAACCAAAATACCCCCCAGAAATCAAAATACCCCCCAGAATTCAATTTTTGAAAATTTTTTTCGTTTTTTTCGCAATTTTTAGATGCCAATGGATAGTGCTTGATGAGAAACGTCGAAAAATAGTGTTTTTATCGCCATACCACCATTTTAAGGCCATTTTTTGACCTTCAAAAAATCTTGCACCCCCCCCCAGAATTTTCTTGCTGCCCACGTATGCCCCCAACCTCCCACGTGCCTGTCTGAAGATGACTGCTGTTGCGCAGCAGGTTTGTAGCTGTGGGGGATAGGGGTGACTGGTCTTCCAAAATTTCGGAACTTCTCGTATAAGCACTGCTAAAAAGGGCCCCTAAGGGAAAAATTTAACATTATTACTTAATGAGGAGACGCTTACTTTTGTGTTCAATCCGTCAGGTTGATGTTTCAACCATGTGTTATGCACAGCGTTCTGCTTAGAGCACAGGCCGTATGGCACTGGTCTAGTGGTGGGAATTGCTGCCCACCCGGTGAGAGTCTACCGCTAGGATTTTAGTACTCGTTTTGCGCTAATAAGCCAAAAATACAGCACATTTGTCGAGTATAATGGAAATCAAGTCGAATTTTTCAAAACTTTCCCTTCTCCAATGTATAGATCTCGCTAAGGAAAGCTTAAAAACACCATTATTTTTGCCTATCGAAAAATAGTTGTTGAGATATCCAACTCTAAAGTTTACAAGGCCACGTCACTGTTGCGCAGAGCGTAATATATGTAAGGTGCGCATGTATAAGTCAAAGAAAAGCATGCTAAAGGAAGGTACTATGATTAAACATGTGAAGTCACGATCAGTAGGCAGAAAATACGAAAATTTTCGAGGAAAATTAGCTAAAATAAGAATTCAAATAGACAAAAATCAAAACTGTTTGCAAAGGTGCTCAACATGATTTATAATCTGTGCCTTGTGATAATTTTGCACTATTTTCAGATGCAAATCGATTATCAGATTTATTTAAGCCCAGTGATCTCTCGCTTGGTGTGTCCTTGTGCTGATCGCTGCAGAAAATTTACGGAAATAACCTAATCTTATTATCAATTACTTCAGACTTCCTTGAAGATACTGAAAATAAATTTACATAGCTAAAAAGTCTATCAGTTTTGCGTAAATAAAGTTGAACACTATTATAGAACATTATTATAACATTATAACATTATTATAGGTAATAATGGAGAGGATTGATTTGTTTCGAAATGACGAGATGGCTGTATTTGATCAGCGCATTAACGGCGTGCGAAGAACCTGAAATTTTCGCCGTATTTTTCTGGCTAAATCGCAATTTACATCGTGCTCGTTGAAAATTGAAGAAATTAAATTGGAGAAAATTTTAAAAAAATTCAACCAAAATTAACGAAAACTTTTTTCGATTGTTTCGGGAAAACCGAATGTGCATCTCTATCGGGATCCTAAATTAACAGGAATGTGTTGTTGTGATAACTGTACATATTGAGCTATGATTTGAGGGTTTGGACAATTTTCGGGATCAAAAAATCCAGAAAAATTGCTTAGGCTTCCTTTAAACGAATGGAATTCCAAGACCTTTATTGCATTCTGTGGGGTCCGCTGTGAGTTCCAAGTATACACACATGGACAACAACCCAATTTAGAAGGTCCGATGGGGCAAAATCGCAAAAAACCAATCAAAATGTCAATTCTGATGGTCTACGTATCCCTACGGGATTTTTTCGGATTTTGTGGATCTAAATCTTCCATCCCACATCTGGTTTAAGCGCCAATGTATGTAGGTAGCGCATATCTCTTGTTAACGTATAATCGAGCGAGAGTTTTATATAAATGGGCAAGACCCGAATCCTCAGGATCAAGAGCAATCAAAGAAGTAAAAGAAAATAGGGTAAAAAAATTGGTTGTAAAGTGAAAAACACCATTTTTCGACCCTTCTCATCTATAGTCCGTTTCATTGAGCTTTGAGGTTTTTGAAAAAATTTAAAGCGCCTACAAAAGTAGTTTAAACTAACAGTATAGTTTTGATATTCCACAGTATATCGAGTTATGGTGAGACGCTTGCTATTGCCAAAGCGCATTAATGCATCAAAAGTTTAAACCACTTTTGTAGTCTGATTCATGCGTATTAAATTCGAAAGAAAACCTCAAAGTTAAAATGAAACAGACTATAGATCTATTCTGACATCAAAAATGGCTAAAAAACAAAAATTTAAAAAAATCAATTTTAAGGGATCTGTGGTAGTTTCCGGAATCCTGTATGTTTAAAGCCCCTACGTTGATATTTGGAGGTATAACGTCTCCCGCCTTACTTTGCGACAAGATGTCGAATTCACTATTTAGCCTGAACGTTTGAAAACCAGCAATTGAGGGCGAAAATAAGTTGACGAATTTCTATATCCCAGCGTTAATGTAAGGGACAACTAAAATCAGTGCAAATACTAGAACATGATATATTCGCAGTGAGGAATTCATGCCTCTTTATTCAATCGTCGATTCGTTAACTGTCCCGTCGAACTACAATTTAACATGATTTTAGATTGTGCAATCTGCTCTTAATTGTTTTGAGAAATCGGTGAATGTGCAACGATCTGTGATTATCGGTGCTGTGAAAACTTCACTTTGACAGCATTTTGCCTTAAGCGACAAGACAATTGAACAATAAATCAAGAATCAATACATGAACAATAAACTTCATATTTTGCTCTAAAAAGTCAGCGACTTTTCCAATGAAATTACGCCGTTTGTAAAAATTTCATAACATAAGAGTGGTTTTTTTGTTTTGAATTGAGAAAAATATGGAATCAATGATTTCGATTTTGTCGATCGGTAATCGATCCACCTCCTATAATATAGTCCTTAGTTTGTGTCTTCATTATTGTCTATTCTCGAATAATAGATTGCACCTACATACATATACTCGTAAGTACACGGTTGCGTTATGGTTAAATCAATTTAGACTTCGATCTTCATTACAAAACTTTTGGGTGGTTCATTTCGAGCAAAATGTTGCTCAATCGTACGAATATGCTTGAGAAATTAATTAATGGGGTAATGGATGCGTAGGCGTCTCAGCATCAACTGATTTTGGTTGGCAAAAAATCGTAGTAAAAACAAAGCATTTTTCTTCGCAAACATGTCAGGCCGAGTCGACTTTGTGTTTTACACACATGATTAAACGAATTTAAGTTAAGACAATTAATTATTCATTTCCATGCTGATTGGTAAGTTTTTAGGTGCAAAGCAGTATGCAAATGTGTGGGGAAAATTATAATTGACTTTTTGAAGATAGCCGCCGGCTAGTTGCGTAACTTACATACTGCTAAGTCGCCGGCGTCGAAGCCAATGACTTAAAACAAGAATTTCGCCCTATAAACCATAGTTTCGTCTCTAGAATTATTATTTATCACAAGCTGCGTGTTATTCATGTCGCTGTCTAGTGCAATTTTAATTTTATCAGCCATAGTAGTGATTGGACGAAGTGAGCAACCAAAAGGTGGGTTTTTCAAAGTGTATTTTCGTAATATGAAGATAAACTCTTCAGATTTTTAAATTTCGCAATGAAGTTAATATGGCAATATCGTTTCGAAGCAAATTCACTACTAAACACTTTATCACTATTAGCAAGAAGTTTTTAGGACAGTAAATGTGATAATTTAGGTCAGTAGCGGATCCGGTAGTTTCATAAGAGAGTGGTACCTCGACTTTTACTCAAATAGAAAAAAATATATTCGCAAATATGCTATTCACGCGCAAAATAATCTTTTTATTGTCGTTTTATATTGTATACTTTGTTCAGAAAACATTTTTAATCCCTAATTTTTCAACAAAGAAATTAAAATTTTCGGTAGTCTTAGTGTCAAAAACTGCATCATCTATTTCCAGGCACTCTCACTCCCGATGGATGCTTCACGGATTATATTAGCTATCGTGTCCAATGCTTAAAACCAATGGAAGTTTGTAAGGATGTGCTTTCGGTTGATGATTGTCGCAAACTCTGCCTACAAAAATCAGCGTGCACAGGCGTACAATATCAGATGTCCACAAAAGAATGTTTGCTTTATGACAAGCCAGTCGTAACAACCAGCTATGCAGTAATGCCTTCCGTCTCCGGTGATGGAAATCAAAAGTAATTTATCCAATAATGCATTGTCAGATATATTATAGCATGATTTAATGTCAGGAAAACAAAAATTCTCTCTCCGATGGTATATTTCCAGTCCAGTAGTAGCCAATTGAAATTCTTTATTTAATTATATGACAATATAACATTCGTATGCTGTATTATAGAACTTAAATGGCAAGAATGTCATTTTATTATGTATATACTTTTAATTTCAATTGTAAACTTTTACAGATTCTTTAAAAACATGATAGGGGTAATTGTTCCAAGATTATTACTCATCTCTTTGTCCACGATTCTTGGTCGCTCGCTTTAACGTTTAAATATTGTTCTTCTTTGGTACACAAAGTATAATTAAAACCGTCCATTATTTACTGAAAAAATGCACCGCGGCTTAAGAAAAGAGTTTTCCTTGAGGTTGTTCCTTCATTTTCTACCTATGCTTGAGAGAACACCCACACTTACAATATATTATGTATTCCGTTGGATAATTTTTTAGTAAGAATAAAAAATTATGCGGAGCTTACTTTTTGAAGGATTTTCTCTAATGAAGAACACTCATGCAACAAATACTCTGTAACCGCTTTGAAATCATTATCGATTCACAAAAATTAGTAACAAATTCGAATTGTTGATAGCAAAATTATGACGATGACGATGATTATTATTATTATTATTATTATTATTATTATTATTATTATTATTATTATTATTATTATTATTATTATTATTATTATTATTATTATTATTATTATTATTATTCCTTTGAATTTATTTTGATAACGCAAGTAATTATTATGTTTAGCTGCGGCTATTTACCTCCAGGCCTAGTTGGTAATAGTCCAGATTTTTGCTACTCGCAAAAAACGAACAGCCCGACCTGCTCTCCAACGACTGGAGCTCCAGAGCCACCTCCACCTGTTACGCCGCTCCCGCCACCTCCTCCGCCACCTGTTACGCCGCTTCCGCCCCTTCCGCCGCCACCTGTTACGCCGCGTCCGCCCATTCCGCCCCAAGGTGAATTTTACTGGTTTTTGCTACGACTTGTAAATTTTAAGAACCACTCTCGATTTTTAGGATATACTAATCATGTTTAAATCATGCATCGGGCCTAGGATCCTGAATCGCCAAATCGAATAAAAATTTTAAAATCAAAAAGGGCTAAAAATTGACGATAGGAGCAAAAACATTTTCGACGACATCGAAAATTACGGAAAAAAACTTAAAAAGTTTGAAAATTGAATACTGGGTTAGCAGTGGTTTATTTAATTACCGACACCAGACCACATGTAGGCTTGGGGGAGAGGGTTGGAGATTGATACTCTCATTGAGTCCGAAATACCCCCATAGATTACGATAGATCACGCAATTGAATTTCGACCACTTTTAGCGGTTTTTGCGGTTTTCCCTCCATCCGGACCCCGAGAATTCGTTAGCTGCCCAAGTATGGTCCCAACCAGACATGAACATGGGTGTCAAGGGCATACATGTAACAGGGAGGAAGGGGGATTCCCAACTAAGGTTAGACGTCCCCCTAGCCCCCCAAAACCAGAAAATGTTTGACCCCTCCCCCGATTTTTGGAAAAAATTGAATTGTTGGCCGTTTTTAGGCGTTTTTTAGCCGTTTTTGGCTAAAATTGGAGGTCATTTATACACCTTACCCTAAAAATGGCCGGAACCCCCGAATTTCGATTCGTTAAATGTATGGTTGTGGGAAAATTGGAAATTTTGTGAGTAAAGTGAGGTAAAACGAAGGCCAAAAAACGAATGAAAATTAAAAATTTTCTTCAAACGTGTTTCAAATCGATCGGAAACTGTATACTCGTAATAGTTTTAACGCTATTTTAGCGCTTATACCAGTTTTTAGGTCATTTTGACCCAGAAAAGTTAAATTCTTGACCCCTCGAGACCGGCTGTCCCTCTTCCTTCAGATCGGCTATGCTGTGCACCTATGGTCCGGTCCGAACCATATAGATGCACAGCATGACCGCTCTTGGAGGTCAGTCGATCTGGGAGGTCAGCCAGGAAGTTTTTAGAGCCAGAATGGCCTGTAAAATGGTAGAAATGCTAAAATAGCGTAAAACCTAGTTCAAGACACAGTTAGTGATTAATTTCAACTTCTTTTGCAGAAAAATTTTGATTTTCATTCATTTTTGCTTTTTCGCCTTGTTTTCTCCAAAAAAATTATCACTCATATGCCGTCTAAATGTATTAATTTTTTGAGCATATCATGTTTTTTAGAATTCAAATTTTAGGCGGCTTTTCAGTTTCTGGGACTGAAACCACAATTCCATTGAAGTTGAGTCAGAGTACCCGAAAGTAACAAATCTGTCTTCATTTACTCAACAAGATCAATTCATTGAAGCTTGACCTAATCAAAAATAATGATCTTACTTAAGCCGTATATCAATAAACAAGTTGACCTTCCTCAGATTAATAAATGCGTGACAAAATAGTCTCCAAGCATCAATTTTTCATCTAAGTAATTGTTTATTCTTCATAATTTTATCATATTTTTTATACAACTTTACAGCGACATGTCCTGTTGGGCAAACGGTGTTATATTATCAGTATCAAGGATATCAGCTGAAGAGTTCTAGTCCGGGTAGCACATTCATGGCGTCGGATGAAAAAACATGCGTTCAGGCTTGTACGGATAATAAAGTAATAAATTTTGACTGATATTCTGTGAGGTTTCAAAAATCGTAGGAATAGATTCACTTAATTTAATCATAAGCAGTTTTTATATCGAGGATATTGTATATCACAAATTCTAATTCATCGCGACCTTTTTCCAGCATTCATCCCGGAGAAGAGAATAAATCGTCTAAATAAAGCTAATCAGTAGAAAAAATAATTATACTAGATATGCAATTTGTTATGAATTTGATTTTGATTTCGAGATTACCTCCATACCAGCAAATTGAAGTTGTTTGTTACAAATTATTTTTGATTCGTGGCTTAAAAACTAAAATAGATAATTGAAGCTGGATCGCATACTTTTTATCCGCAAGCTGATAATTCGGATAGATCAATGCATGCATTGGCATTGAGAAAGCAACCAGATCATGTACAAATATGACTTAATTGCGGATTTCTAAAATACTTCACAAATGTGATATTAGGCATGCTCGTTGGCTTATGAAAAATGACAAATATAGGTAATGAAACTAAAAACGACGTGTATAGGTTATAAAATTTTTCTTCTTAGTTCCCTGATGGAACAACGACTCCTTGCCAATCTGCTGATTTCAATATTCTAACGAAGCAGTGTCAAGTTTATTTGAGCGCCTCACCGCCAGTTGGATCAGATCAACTCGCTCTCGATCCAAATACACACCATTACGAGAAAACCTGCGTTGACTGTAAGTTTTCGAACGAAAGGAGAAAATTTTTGAATAATTAGAATATTTGAAAAAATAATATTACTTTGAATAAAAGTATATTCTTATCCTGCTTTGTCTTTTTAATTTGTCAATTGTTATTTCTTTGCGCTAATATTTATACGATCTGATGTTAGATACATCCTGTTTTCAATTCTAATTTAAAAAGTTGTGCTATTTTTAAGCCAACCTTGCTCAGCTGTGCCAAGGATCAATTTTAATGCAGCCTCAGAAACTGTTTGTAGGCTTTGCGGAAAGCGTCATCACTGCTACTAGTCAGCAAGATTGTTTTATACAGTGTCTCAATTCGCAAGTGCGCTTTGGCTACAAGTGTGCCTCCGGCATGTTCTATCCAACTGTAAGTAGAAGTCGGAAGTGATTTAAAGGTTTGCGTCGGTATTCATTTATTTTATTACTTAATTATAATGAGAAATATTCGTATTTTTGCTCAAACTTATCTTTTGTAGGCAGAAAAATTTTTCTTTTTCAGAAGGTTCTTTGAAAGCAGTTATGCATAACTAAGCTTAAACAGGATTTCACTAGACTAAATACCTGTCTGTCGCAACATCTAAAAAATTGTGCACATTAAATTTCGCTCCAAAATGGCTTGCTCCTCGAATACTGCTAAAAGTCAACTACCTTCTCTCCACACGTGGGCGTGGGGGTTGGGGTATGCACCCCCAAGAAGGCCGAATATTTCCTCCACCAAAAACAAAAATACCCCAGATTTTTTGAAATTTTTGTTGGTTTTTTTCGCAATTTTTTGATGCCAATGTATAGTGCTCAATGAGAAACGTTGAAAAATGGTGTTTTTTCGCCATACCACCACTTTTAAGACCATTTTTTGACCTTTGGAAGATCTTGAACCCCCAGAATTTTGGTGCTGCCCACCTATGCTTCTCCCTCGAGTGAAAACTAGTCGATAAATAAAAGATGACGAGAGGAGGAAAAAATATATAAAATAAAAATTCATGCAAAGCAGAGATAAAAATATGAGGCTTATCAAAAAAATTAGAATTTTTTCACAGGAAGCAACTAACAATTGTATCCTGAATTCGGAAAGCGCCACATCGCAGCCAACCCTGATAACTGATGAGACAATTGATACAGAGACGTACTTTGAGCCCTCTTGTTCTCCCATGCGTTTCAGAGCTCCGAAAAAAACCCCGAAGAGACGACGTGGAAAGAGTATGTCTTGATCTGTATATTATATATATACTCCGTCCAGTTTTTCGCTTTATTTACCACTATACATGGACAACAGCAAATTCTGGGGAGGCAATAGGGCTGAATTGCCAAAAATAGCATCAAGAATTTAATTCTGGGGCTCTTTTGATTTTAGGAGAGGGTTCACCAAATTCTGGGGGTCCAAACCTCACATGGGCGTGGAGGGGAGTCTGGGGGATTACACTCCCAGAAGTTGAACACCCCGCAGATTACTACAGATTTCCAGAATTCTATTTTTAGTAAAATTTTTGGCGAGTTTTGGCAGTGTTTGTTGATTTCATACCGCCAGAATTTTCTTTCTGCCCATGTATGGTCTAGACTCACTTGCCCCTGTATGGTTACCACCAGATATGCCTAGCATGGGAATTATGGAGGTGACACCAAAATTTTCTTCTCAAGCGCCTTCATGGGCTAAAAAAAGATCAATGTGCCTTAAATACACGATTTTTGATGATCCTGATAATTCTCTTTCTTTTAGAACATGAAAACATCAAAAAACGTTTGAAAAAATCGAGTAAAGTGAACAAAATTCAGTTAAAAAAGAAGTATCTTTAAGACGCGAAGCAGTGTTTTTTGTACAAGGTTCGTTTGTACATGTACAAAGGTGGTCCCAAAAAGTCTTTGTACATTTTGTACACACAAATTTTTGGTTACTATAATATGACACAGTTGCGATTTTAGTGTGGTAAAAACAGAGTTGTTCGACCTTTGGTAGTGTATTTTAGCTATTTGAGGGCAAAGATTACTAAGAATCGTCTTAAAACGGCGCGGAGCGCCAAAAAATTTGACATTTTTCCTCTTTTGAAATGCCATTTCTGCCATTATAAAGATATATAGAACATACAATTACTGATTCCGGCGCGAAGCGCCAAAAATGTTTGCGAATTCCAGACCTTTCTTGCAATTTTTGCCTTCTCAAAAATCTTTGTACATGTACAAAGACGGTCCCAAAAACTCTTTGTACATCAGGAAAAATCTTTGCCAAATACAAAAAAACCGTGGCGCGAAGTGGCAAAAAGTTGACAATTTTGAGCCAGAAGATCGCTAAAAACGATTAATGCAGTACTTTTTTCCTCTTTTTGTTTTTTTCTCACATTTTTCATTTTGAACCCATTTCACTACATAATTTGTGTGCTGAATGACGCTTTGGGCATTTTATATTATTTTTGTATTTATATTACTCTTTGTAAATGCGTATTACAGAGATATATTTAGTTTCTTATAAGTTGGTATGACATTAAAATATTTTTACTAACAGCTAAAAGATAATTGCATTTACCTAATCCATAATTACCGTATAATGTCGGCTTACTTTCGATAAAAATTCATGAATTTCATTTCTTAACTTGTGTGAGATAGAATATAATTTAAAATGTGATTTTCAAAATTTTCGGCATGCATTGAAGCATCTAGACTCAGCACGCCATTCACTTAAACTTTTCCTGCAGCCTAAGAAAGTGAACTTGAACCGATTGAGTTTTCTCTCATCTAAAAGCAGCTTTGTGGGCGTTTCTTGCGGAATCTTTTTCGCTGTTTGTCAAGTCACGCTTATCCATAATAACCGAAAAATGGTAATATCCGTGATAATGTATTAAAAATTTCAGATTTACCTTTATTGTATTAGCGGACTCCTCTTAAAATTTGCGTAATGTTGCAAGGAAGATCGAAAAATGCTCTAAAAATTTCAATAATATAGAAGCTGATACGGAGAAAAATTTTTAAAATTACATTTTTTACCAGATTTTGCAATTATCACATAGATATCTCTTTTTTCTAAGACTCTAAACTTCCAGTAACATTATCGAAAACGAATTATTTTCTTCTTCAATTAAATGTGCTATTCGGCTCTATAATTTCTGAATTGTAAAAAAGGTAAAAATGAAGAATGAAATTAAAAAACCTTTTCATAGACGTACCAAATGATTATGAAATATTATATCTAAATTTTGATACTTTTTCGGCTAAAATACTAATATGTTCAGTCTACAGGGCACGGTTTCCATAAACAGGTTTGAGCGTGGCTTTAAATTGAGCGCGGCTTAAGTATGGCTTATCGGTTTCTGTAAAGTATGGCTTAAGCTAGAAGTCAGGATCATGCTGACTTTTGTTTCCAGCCAGATTTAAGCCAGGCTTGACTAATCCGGTTCGCATAAAAAAGTCGCGATTAACTTATTTGCAGAACGGTGTGCGTTTTGACTGAAAAGTTATGACTGCCATAGAGCAGTCTTAAGTTCTTTTTCTTCATAATAGCAGCTTGTCTGTATTCGACGAAAATAGATTCGATCAAGAGCGCATCAAAATGCTGTTTCGCTCGTGGAGGGCAAATTCTTGGACCTATTTTTGACTGTTTCGGAAAAGTTGGGGTACCATCCCCCTTTAGGAAAGTCCTAGATCTGTAAGTTAGTGCTCTTGGCGCGTACCTATTGTTTTTAAGCTCACAGAGGACAGTGAACATTTTTCAGAAATTCTATTATGTATGTACATGCTAGAAAATTATTTTTGTGTACATATAGAATTATGTACGGCCACTTTAAGCCTGGCTTATTTATTTTATAGAAACCCGATCAAAGTCTTGATTAACGGTCCAGACTTTAGTTAGGCTTTAGTCAGGCTTAAGCCAAGCTTAAGCCAGGCTTGCTTTCAAACTTTGGAAGAAAATATGAATAAGACTTGAGTCCGGCTTCAGCCAGGCTTAATCCTCACTTTAGCCTGGCTTATATTTTATGCCTGGATCACTTTATAGAAAGCGGGCCCAAATAAACTATAATTTTCGCTGGTGTTGAATAGTGCAGTGAATTGGTAAAATCATTTAGAATTTAGTTTGTGTGATTTTCCTTTCTCTAATATTCCCATTTAAATCATCTGTGATGACGAAGATATAAGAAAGCGAGATTTGTTCGCCAACTACTTATATTTCGAACGATCATAATCTAAATTGATCATAAAAAATATTTGTAAAGCAAATGCTCAGATCTTTTGTTTCAACTTTCTTAGGTCTTAAATCGCACGTTCAAAAATTAAATACCTAAAAATTATATTCTTCCAGTTTTATTAGATTATTACACTACATTTCATTTGCTTTACTCATTTGTTTTTCATTTTTTATCCATCCAGATTCTATTTCCTTTTTCTGTAAATAAATCTATATGTACCTATACTTCTGTGTTCATTAGGACAAGTGAATTTACCCCGTGCAGTACGCGTTCGTAATGTACTTTGGCCAAACAGACCCGATTGGGGTTCTTGGACGAGATGTGATAGCACTGACAATACAAGAAAACATTTTCGCAATTGCTTGTCATTCAATCCCAACAAGTGCGAGATGGGCATTGGACCCTGCGACTCGGCAAACAGTAAGCATAATAAGCACATTCATCTTTTGACGAAATCTCTTCCTATTGCACTAATTTATTTTAATATTAAGTTTCAAAATATAAAATTCGTAAGCATGGATTAAAAACAAATAAGTAAGGAATAAATTCTTTATGGTCGAAAAAATTTTTCGAATTGAAAAAACTAGCCAGCAAAAGGTCATTTTTGTTTTTCGGGCCAAAATGACGCCAAAAACTGATATAAATGCTATAATAACGCATAAATTATTTTAATCTATTGTTTCTGGTCAATTTCAAGCACTTTTGAAGAAAATTTTTGATTTCCATAAGTTTTTAGCCTTCATTTTGCCTAATTTTCCTAGGAAAATTTCTCATATTTACAATCTGGGGTCTAGAGTATCCAAAAATTACCCACGTGCATGTCTGCTTATGAATAAAAGTATCACTAAATAGTATCGAGTTTAATGATTGATTTAATGTTAAGAGGGCAGTATAGTAAATGGTACCTACCTATTTCTAATTCGAGTTAATCGTCTTTTGTGTGGCTTTATATTTAATACATCTGTGATGGTAATTATAGCGTACTCGTAATGACCGAGTAAGATATTTATTACATTAGTAATTATAATAGTGCTAATACTAATAGTAATTATATTGTAGTTAAAAAGGGTGGTGCAGTTATCTGTCTTGGATTTCATTTTTCAAAATTTCACTCAAATTCAATCATTATACCAAATTTTACTATCATATGGACAGAACATCAGAATTTCATACCTTGATTTTTCGTGTAATAATTCATGACAGTTTTTATTTTGTACGAAATAATATATGACTTGCCCAGTCGAATCGTGCAAAATTGCTCGTGGTATGAAAGGGCAATAAGTGTCTACTGGCCGCTTTTCTTTTTATTGTCTTGAAACAGAATTTTTCTCGGTCAAAGCCTCAATGGCATGCTTTCTTTCATATAAATAACATTATTAATTAAAATCTAAAAAATTAACACGTAAAATTTTATTATTTTGTCTATGTGTTAGTAAAATTATTACAGCGGTGACTGGAATGAAGAAAGATTTTAGACAAAAAAATCGACGATATATAAGTGCGTGACCCTGCAATAATAAAAAATAACAGTAATGATGATAATTTTATGATTAAATATCGCAAGTATGATTAAATATCGCAAGTAAATGCAATCGACTTTACTCTTTTGCATTGATGGTCCATTTTTACTTTACGGTGGTAGTTTTCTTTCAAAATATTGAATATTACTATTTTTAATCAAGGAGTTAAAGAGCTGCAGGATGTCGCAAATGAAGAACTTAATCCGACAAATCAGCCAATGAACAATCAGTCGATGCAACAGGCCACAACAATAGCTGCTTCCGTTAACATGGCTGTTAGTATGGCCAATAAAAAATTAAGTAAAGATCAAGGGAAAGAAAAAGACAAAGTACAAGGAAAAGGAAAAGAACAGCAAAAGGACAAAGCACAAACCAAAGGAAGAAGCAACGAGACGGGAATAACACATGGACCTTTTAAAATGAAGAGCTAAACGCGCTTTTATATGAATGTTGCTATCTTAGGCTTCAGGGCAAATAAGTAGGTACGTCGATCATGAAAAACAGAAATATTTTTAATGTTTCTTCGCTCGCGCACAACTTGCGCTTTCTCCACTTTATAGTCATTATGATTGTTTCTTCTACCACGCAGGCAATAAGTACGTTACTTTTCTACAAATTTAATCTGTTGATTGATAATTTTTATAATAATCAAAGTTTTGAACCGTTTATTGATCATTAAATAGCCTGTTCTCTACAATTTTCAGTACTATCCTAGAACCGCGCTGCTTAAGATATAGTCATGAAGTCCCCGACCGGATTTCGATTATTCTAGCCTATACCGAATATTCAAAAATATTAGAAGCCGGTAAGTACCTATTTTCGCCTCCCTCCGTCGTCAAAAAATATTTGGGCGCGACGAAGGATAGATGTGTATTTTTTATGTTGGCCATTTTTATCGTGGTTTTTCGAATTTTTCAGGCGCTTCGCTCCGGACAATTATCAATTCATTAAAGAGATTTACAGAGTAATTTTTGTCCAGAACAAAGATTTCGTACGTATTTAGATTTCTCGATTATTTTTCGGCGCTTTGCGTCCATTTTCGCATCAGTTTTTCGAGTTTTTCATAGAAAAATAGGGAATTTTAAAAATTTTCATCTTCTTTTTGCACCAGAAATAGTTTACTACTGGCTGCCTAGAGACAACAAAACATCGCTACTTTAAGCATAGTTGACGAATTTTACGGACAATATTCGACACTATTAGGAAAATTTAGGGTTCGCCCCCCACTGTCAAAAAATCCTGAATATGCCACTGCATTGCATGAATGTATTCATTTTAAATATCATATTTCTGAACCCGTCCTGCAATGTGGAACTACCTGTATCAGAGCCCTGTGCGAGCCGAAATTTTCAGACCCGTTCTGCCCTGCCAATGGAAAAACAAAGCCCGCAACCGCAGCTCCTTGGGTCCGCTCCGCCTCTGGCAGCACTGATGTTAAAATGAGGCTTGCTCTGCCCAGGCCCGCGCAATTTTTTTGTATGCTATATGCGTTTTTTAAACGTGAAAACGCCAAGAACGAACCCAAAAAAGCATGCTGTGATGTTTTCGTTGTATATTTTAGCTAAAAGCATACGTTGATTTGTTTATTGCACTATTAATACTTGTTAAGTAAGTTTATAGCAATAGGTACGTTGGCTTCTTTAAAGTTATGGCAATGATTAGAAGTTGTGATCTAGCCGATAATCATTTTTGCCGACTTTGGCTCTGAAATTATCTAACTGCACAATAATTTTTGATTTAAAGTGAACTATTGTCGGTTTTGACCGAAAAATGTTTCCAACACGTAGAATTTTATGATAAACGGCGTTCTTAAATATTTTTCGCTAGTTTAGAACTTTTTGTTTATACCTCTATTTTACAGAGCATGTTTAATACGAACTTGCAGTTTTTGCTTGAATTCAATTATTCAAGAATTAGGCTGCAAATTGATTTGGAAGTTTGAAGTACCGTCATTCGGGGGTAGACTGTCACGTGTGGGTGTACTTTGTCACCCCAAAATATTTGCTTTATAGCAAAGAAAAATGCTCCGATGGAACAAAAAAGTTGAATATACTTGAAATTGTGGATTATTAAGGATGTAAAAGGAGGGGACTAGGAAGAATCTACCTAAAGTAGCTAAATCTGCTAAAAATCATACTTTCTCTAAGCAACGCAAAAAATCGAAGTATATTCTGCAGCCTCTAAAAAAGGGTCTTTTTTAAATAATGTTAAAAGTATCAGATAAGAGTGTATTAACGAAATCTATAATGTTTATTTTTTTTAAATTGCTGGCAAGTAGCAACGCTGACTAGCTTCGTATCCTGATTGATAGAAAACTAAGTGGTTTTGTATTTAAAGTTGTTCTATTTTGTTATGAGCATTATAGCAAGCAAAGCAGGGGCCGATTTATTAGTGCATACAATCGTTCCGGGCATGCTAGTGTACCTATATTTAGTCTGTTTCAAATCAACTCACGCGTTTCCTACTGTTTAAAACTAACAATTTCTTCAATTGCCTTGGATGCACCGATGTTTGCTATTTCATTCAATTGGCTTAGAGAGACTGTTAATTTACTCAATATCATTTCCCATAGCTACTGCATAGCTAACGTGCTACTTTTTCAATCATTTTTATGGTTAAATATTTATTTTAATCTGTTTGCCGCAGAATATACTTCGATTTTTTCCGTTGCTTAGAGAAAGTCTGATTTTTAGCAGATTTTGCGACTTCAGGTAGATTTTTCCTAGTCCCCTCCTTTACATCCTAAATAGTCCACAATTCCAAGTATATTCATCTTTTTTGTTCCATCGGAGCAGTTTCTTTTGCTAGTACCCTACTTTTAATTAGCATGATTTGAGTACATCAGTCAGTAAACACACTCAGTAACATGCCACGATAATGACAGCAGTCCAAGAACACGGAAAACAATATTGTTCTTATCATCAACATTATCCTTTTTAAACAAGACAACCTTACATTATTTAAACAGATCAAAGTTTTTCAGCATAAACGTTACGCAAATATCAAGTGTAATGAACACTAACGCTCGGATTTGGAAGTAAAATAAATTTGTAGTATAAAGTGCATTTTAACAACAAATGAATAGTGCAAACTTTACACAACTACTAGGTGTAGAGAAAACTAACAGTCAGATTCCCCATTCTGATTTTACGTAGAACATTTTGAAAAACAATTAAGCTTCCGCAAGGCTCTAGAATTAAAGTTAATATGCAGTGTAAACTTTACACAACCACAGAGTGTAAAGAAAATTTCAGTCAGATTCGTAATTCTGATATTACTCTGATATAACGATCAACATTTATGAAAAAATTATGTCTCCACAATGGCCCGAGGACAAATAAATATCAGATGTAAATCACTTTACACCACTGTTGAGTTGAGTGCAAACAAACTGGCGTATCACATTTGGTTTCTAGTTCATTTTTAGGCTTGAGATTATGTCCAGACTCATATAACCCAGAATTTGGCAGAAAAAACAAGACAGAAACACGTTTAACTCCCCCATTTTTTGACTTTACAGTCCCAAAAAAGCTAAATATTGATGTAAACAAACGCAGTTCGCCGTGACGCGTACCCCTTAGAAATTACTTTATTTTTATCCTATTCGACCTCACCCGACATCTAAACAGAGAAAGTGGCGAACAAAAAAATGGACAAACACGTATTTTCCACTGTCCACCACATTGTAAACTTTAAAAATCTGAACTTAACGCCCCATAGAGTCGGGCCAATTTGTAGCCCTTTGATTGTAGTACGTTTGTTAGTGCCAAACTTATGTCCCGCAAAATATTTGATATGATTTACCAATCAAAATACGAAAAAAACCTGCTTTTTCGCCCATTTTACACCTCAGATTTCGAACTTTACACCCCCATAAACAACTCAATATTACGTTTTTTTGAACACGGCTTGCTTCGACGTGTAGCCCTTCATAATCACTTTATTTTTATTTTTTTCAATTCATCCCAACTCATAACCGAAAAAGTTGGCAGAGAAATTTTGGACAAAATCTGTTTTTCTACTCATCCACTAGAGTGTAAAGTTTAAACCCTGGTACTGTGTATTGATTGTAGAAAAGTTTGCTGGTAAGCACAAGATAGCCCTTGATCCGTAATACATTTCTGTCAGAAAAAATTTCTTCAAACTCATAACCGAAGATGTTGGCAGACATAAACAAGTCGAAAACTCGACGAAAATGTCTTTTCACCCCCAGATTTTCGCACTCTTTACACTCCCATTCGAGAACTAAGGCGAAATTCAAAAAACAAAAAAGTGTCATCTGCAGAACGTAAATAGATGAATAAGTCAAATAGAGTGCATGGTTTAGCCAAAAGAATTAAAAAATGATAAGAGTCAGTATTTAGAAGATTTGTACCCATTGATCTTTTTTTAGATCCGCATGCGAGAACGGATCGGATTTTAATACTTAGTCACATACTTTACACTTTTATGCAACAACCATTGAGTGTTATGAAATATTAAGGTCAGATTCGTAATCTACAACTGAGGGGCAATATTTTAAAAAAAATTGGCCCTCCGCTAATTGTTTGATACCCAATGCTCTGGGCGGAAAAATAATTCTCAGTGTAAACTTTACACCTGTGCTAATACCGCAATATTGGGTGTATAGAAACAAAATAAACTAGGATCTGTAACACTAAGGTCAGGGCACGTTTTAAGCATAATTAGCATGATCCACACACTTAGCGGAGTAGCTGAAGAAATCTCGTTTTTTTGTCTCGAACCCTTCACACTAAAGCGATCACTGATCAAAAAATATTGCATAATAAGAGAAGAAAAGAGGGGTTTTGAGATATTGTAATCCTCTACAACATAAAACCAATTGGACTGCACAGAAACTAAAATTGAGTTAGATAAGCTGAAGGACACGCAAAGAGTAAAAAACCCGTATACGTTACATTTCTGTGCAACAACCATTGAGTGTAAAGAAATTTTAAGGTCAGATTCGTAATCTACAGCTCAGAGGCAACATTTAAAAAAATTGGCCCTCAGCAAATTATTCGATTTTTCGGTATACACTTTACACACTCATTACTAACTGGGTATTGAGTTTAAACAAAGAAAAACACCGGCATCGAATTTTTTAATTATCGATTAAAAAACCGCACCTCCCAGGTGTGTGCCGTTGTTGCTGTGAGGGGGGGGGCACAAATTTCGCACTCGCTGTGATAAACATATAAGAAAAAAGCATGACCAAGTATATTGTAGGTAGCACTATCGCGCTACCTATGATTTCAATAATATTTCTTTATAACAAGTTAACGGCCATCTATCAATAGATTTTTCTAACTTATTACTGTATCTATAGTCTGTTTCACACAACTTCGGTCATAAATTTTAAAACTATCACCGACAATAAGCTGACAGATTGTGATCATAGCATTTATCTGATATATAATTATCATAACCCTCGGCCTAATGTCGACGAAAATTCTCAGGATTCATGCGCGAAGTTATGTAAAACAGACCACAGTGTCGGACAGCAGAGTGCTGGCATAACTGCTGATGTCATTGTGGCTTTCTGCTTGCTTTTCTAAGGACTACTTTGACCGAGATAAATTATATCAACTCAAAAGTGCCAAGCTATCTCTCTTACTTTTGTCAGCACTTCTTTTTTGTTTTTAGCAGAGAGCACAATGTCTTGTGAGTTTAATGAACCAATTTTCTTGAATTTGATGCCATATAAAATGTGTGGCTAAGTGGAGGTGACAATCTTCCCTCAGTGAATACAATCAATTGGCCTGACTGATTTATGCGCTTCTTATTGAATTTTTTGAGTTTATGCCTTGCAATAAGCTTTTTTATCGTTTTTTAGACAGTCATCTCCTTCTTAGTGCACTTTTTTAAAGCTGCAAATGGTGACAATATTACCCATTATCTAAATCGTCTATGCTTAAGTAAGCTAACAAAATAGCCCCACATCAGGTATAACTTTGTCCGGCTATTTAATCGCCATTCATTCAAGGCTCTGCTCATAGAACGAAACAGCTGTATTCAGTGCAGAACATGTATGTAGCTTTATGATCTGGCGGAAAATCTGAAATGGAAAGCTGTTATTTATTTAGCTAGAGAAGAAAAAGCTCAGAAATATGACAATCTAGCCCCGAATGTCGGTACTTTTACCGTCAGCCCAAAATCTTGGATTTTGTTTCAGTGGGATCAATTACATAATACGTCGTAGATGTTTTTACATCATACGTGATAAAACGACGTTTTATAGCGTGATTTAAGTTTTTGGATCATATCTGTAGCTTGTAGTAAGAAAAATAAAATTGAATGCTTAAGGAAATATTTTCTTGACATTTTTACTTTTTAAACGTAACTTTGTAGCCTTTTTGAAGACAAACAATTCAACATATTTAAATATTTTACCTATAATAAAAATATTGCGCAAAGCACCGCAAATTTCTGACATTCTGCTCAATTAGTAGCATTTAGGAAAGGAAATAAACTCGTATTTAGTGCAGAGCTTCATAAAATTTCGAGGTATTAATCCTTTATGCTCCATTTTGCAGCTTTCTTAATATAAGCAATGTAAATAGTAAATCTGTCAGGAATTTTCGACATTCGTATCTTTTGGCTCAATTTTATACCTGTGGCAGCTGGCTCAAGCGCCGAGGATTGTCGACTTTTTACAGTGTTAAACTAATTTTGTCCATTTAAGATAAGCAAAACAGGGATTACACCTATCTAGAAACTTGAACGTTTTTCTAATTTTATAGATTTCAAGATAAAAAATGAATTATATTAGGCATGAAGTGCTGCTCTGGAATGAATAAGGGGGAATTCCATAATCAAGGTACACTCGGGGCTGAAAGTGGACAAAATCAATGAAGTCGTGCAAAGGTAAATCTACCAAAAACAACATGACGCTATTTTAGTAATAATACTTTTAGGCGATTTTTGCTTAACATGATTCACCAGCTGTCCTCTCCAGACCTATCTGACTTTCAGACTTGTCCTGTGCACCTACAATCGACCGTGTGATGAGATGACGAAAAAGTACATATATCAAAATGGTCGTTGCGCAGCATAAAATGCATTAAATTTAAATTGTTTGGTAAAAAAGCACTAAAAATGCATTATCACACGCGCATTTTTTTGTTCAAATCTTTATAAACTTCAATTTTTCTTTTAAATAATGACTTAAGTGCTAAAAATACGAAAATCGAGAACAATGTGAAACTATGTAACTGACTGTTTGACTATGAAAATGTGCACAGATCCATGTGATATTCCACGTTCTTGAAAATAATCCTAAATCGAGGGAAAATCAAAAGCTAAGCGAGCCTCATTGCTAAAAAGATTTAAAAGTTATATCCGTTATCAGTTTTACGTAAAAAGCGAGGGAATTTAGAATTGAGCAAAAGCAAAGTAATTTAAGCAACCGTGTAGGATATACATACCATACACAGTTCATTTATTCAAAATTACAAGAGGAATGAGACTATTAAAATTATAAATAAATCGGACAAAAGATTGAAAACTTTTTTATTTTTCGAAGCCTATTCTTTTTTGACGCATTTTTTCAATTTTTGAAAAATATTCCTCACTCAAGGATCGCCCCGCCAAAATTTTTGAGAAATAAAGCTCGCCCTACCAGACTTCTGACCATGCGCTCTGCGCGTAAAAATTGACCGTTTGACTCCAATCGTCAAAAAATCACTGACAGATCAATATAGCGCTAGATTAGCATCTTCTTTTGCCGACATAGAAAGTTTATTAAAGGACCAGATGCGATTAGTCCACTCCTTTTAAGGATAAGAAAACCTCCAAGCCCCGAAAATATGTCTACTGGGACCATAGCCCCCTATGGACGTAAAGAAAGAAGCAAAATTGTTGTTGAAAATCATAACACCTATAGTCTGTTCCATTTAGCTTTGAGGTTTTTTAAAAAATTTAAATTGACTACAAAAGTGTTTTAAACTAATACAATTAATATGATATTCTACAGTATGTCGAGTCACTTGGAGACATATGCCAGTCTTAAGCCGCATTACTGCATCAAAACTTTAAACCGCTTTTGTAGCCTAATTCTTGAGGAAAAATTTCAAAGAAAATCGCAAAGTTGAATGAAAAGACTATAACTTGATCAATCATAGTCTGTTTCACACAAAGTCGGTCATAAATTTTAAATTAATCTCCGACAATGAGATGACAGATTGCGATTATAGCATTGATCTGATATAAAATTATCGTAATCCTCGACTTACTGCTGATGAAAATTCTTAGATTTTATGCACAAAGTTATGTGAAACATACTATAGTTTTTCAATTTCATCGGTCAGGTCTCTCTGGAAGTACGAAAATGAAGCGAAAATGGGAAAATATAGCCAAAATTATTGATATTATATCTTGAGTCACAGCCAGACTGCGGCTTATTAGCTGTCTGTGCACATAATGAATTCCACAAACTGTTGTCCTTCTGTTGCATGTTTTGACCAGACCTTTTCCCTCTGCTGGCCTTCTTGTGGTGGCTTTTACAAAAATCTGCCACTAAAAACGAACGTCATAGGCATGAAAGCGAAAATAGTATGTGCACATACATAAAATTAGCAGTATAGCCAGCAGCCTCAGACCAGACATGGACAAGGGGTCTAGTCTAGCTAGACATTCCAGATTAGAAAAACTGCGAAATTTTCTCAGAAAAATAAGGCAAAGTGAATGCAAAAGATGCATAAAACTGAAAACTTGAAACTTTTCTTCCAAAGTTTAAAATTGAACATAATGTGTAGATTAATATAATTTTTACGCCATTTTAGCATTTATACCAGTTTTTGAAGTCATTTTGGTTCAGAAAAGCTCACTGACTGACCACATGCCGACCAAATAAATCTTTTATGCTGCCTAGAACTTTGACACTACACTATACGTACAGTCATAGGAAATGTAAAATATAGCCATTATTTCACATGGAAAAATAATCTCAGCCTTGCTTGGATTATATAAATCAGCAGGTGTCAAAAATTGCCAAAAACGAAAAACTAGCACTAGTGACTAAGAAGCAGAATCATAATAGTTCCACTGCAAAGCACGTTTTGTTATGCCAAAAGTTAGTTTTCATCTTCTCAAAACTAGTATGTGCCCACAATGCCTGGTCACTCAATTGACAAGTTGATGATTCGTATTAGGTAGGTGCATTTAGTATTTAAAGGGTAAAAATCTTGCATAATTTTGCGACTTGCAGACCTATTAACTTCTGCGCGATGCATCACCTTGCTTGTGCGGTGCTAATTTTATTATTTCCAGCTATTTGTGGAAAGGGTCAATCCGAAAGTACGTGTAGTATCTTTTCGATTTTTTTTAAAATATAAGTCGGCAAAATTACATGCTGTCTAAATTTATCATTCATGTACATATGTACTTAAGCCTAGCTTAAGTCAGAGAGCAATAACAGGACCCTGACTTGCCGGATGAATGGCTTATAGTCTGTTACACATCACTTCGTACATGAATTCTAAGAATTTTCATCGATAATAAGCCGAGGTTTATTTTAAAATTTATGACCGAAGTTGTGTGAAACAGACTATAGTTTTGTGCAAATCTAATAAAACAAAAAACTAAAAAATGAATAATAATAAATCAGCTAACCTTATCCTGAGCGGAAATTCCTCTTATTCAAGCTTAAATTGAGAAGATTTCCTCTGTAATCGGGTGTCATTTCTTGCGTTTATATGTAAATTAAGATTAAGCGTGTAATAAGGATTGCATATTTTCTTTTATCACGATCAGACATGCACCTGAGGGGTTTGGGGAATTTATACTCTAGAGCCCGCAGAATAGAAAAATGGGGAATTTTTCCGGCAGAATGAGACAAAATGAAGGCAAAAAACGTATGAAAATTAAAAATTTTCTTCAAGAGTGCTCTAAATTAACCAGAAACTGTGTAATAACGTAATTTTAACGCTATTTTAGCGCTCATACTAGATTTTTAGGTCATTTTGGCCCAAAAAAACACAATTCTTGACACCTTCAGCCCAGACCGGCTGACCCCCCCCGAAATCGGCCAAGTTGTGCATCTGTGGTCACGACCGTTATTGACACACTGAGCGTGGTAACTTCAATTTAGTCACAATTCTCAAAGCTAAACACAAATACTAGTGTTGGTTTTCAGATAGAGAAAATTGCTGGCAAGCTGCACTTAGACAGAGTCTGTTCACCAATTTCCTTGATTTATAACAAATCTACTGTTTTTCGCTAATACAAATCTGCTCTTTACAATGATACGAATTCTGCAGACCTGCTTAAAGAAAAATTCATATCTCTAAGAACAATATTTTTTCTAGTAATTAGCGACGGAAGATGGGTGCTTCATTCACTATCCAGGCAGCAAATTAAATTGCACCGCAGTCTCCGAAGTGCACCCAAAGACAAAATCAGCATACGAATGCCGTAAGCTTTGTATAAATCGGAAAACGTGCTCAGGTGCCCAATATCAGATATCCGATAGACTGTGCTCCCTGTTCGACAATGTCGCAGAAATCAAACCTGGCGCAGGAAGCTCGCAACGATCAAAAGACAATGTTATTTTGAAGTGCCTACTTATATGCTATCATCAAAAAGCAAAATTGTTTTAATCCTCAAGTCCCTAAATTTCAACCAGCTTGTATCTTTTACACTCAATTAATCTAATTTTATTTACTGACTAAAATTCAAATATTGCGTTTAGCCCAGACTTATAATCTGTTTCACATAAGTTCGTGCATAAATTTTGAGAGTTTACATCGACAGTAAGCCGAGGGCTACGATGATTATTTATTAGATCAATGCTATAGACGCAATCTATCAGCTTATTGTTGGAGATAATTTTTAAATTTATGACCGAAGTTGTGTGAAACCGACTATAAACGAGGATCATAAAAATCGTCACTAACTTCAAACATTTTTCCCGCCATTCATGAATCTGTTGTACAAAGTAATTGTATAAGCAATTACGCTAATCTCAAAATCTATTTAAACATCTTTTAACTATTATAATAAGCTGCAGCAGACATCTCATTGCACCTTACCTCAGATACATTATGATATATTGATTCATTTGTTTCTTTTGTCCTTGAACATCTTGCTGCGATACTGTCATAAAAACAATATAAAAATAAACTATAAATAAAAAAGTCATAACTTATTTTGAAATTTGAAATAAATTTCATGCATATATTCAAATTCGCTGTATACTCGGACATGCGTGATTGTCTTTTGATCAAAGATGCACGGATATCCGATCTGGGACGGTGTCAGTCAGAGAGCTTTTTTGATCCAAAATGGCCCCAAAAAAGGGTTTAAATATTAAAATAGCGTGAAACTTTGCTACAAAGGTTATTGCCAGTTTCAATCACTTTTGCAGAAAATTTTCGATTTTACTATTAATGGTCTTCTTTTAGCCTCTTTCTTCCGAAATCTTTTTTTTATATATTCTGGAGGTCTAGGTCGTAGATGTACAGCTTGACCGATCTGGAGGTAGGTCAGCCGGTCTGGGAGGGTTAAAAATCAAGCTTTTTTGGGTCAAAATGACCACAAAAACTGGTATACTTGCTAAAATAACTTTAAAACTGAATTATTACACAATTTCTGGTCAATTTAGTGCACTTTTGAAACAAATCTTCAATTTTATCTATTTTTCGCCTTTATTTTGCCTCGTTTTCGCAGAAAATTTCCCATTTTTCCATTCTGTGTGTTAGAATTATAAATGGGCAGCAAGAGCTATAAATTGCCGAAAATGATACTAAAACTAGAATTCTGGGTCTACAGTAATCTGCGAAGAGCTTTTAAACTTCTGAGCGTGTACATTCCCCAAATTTTCCCCTCAAGCCAACGAATGAATAAAGTCCCCACACCTTCTCCACGTGCTGTCTGGTCTAGACTAGACCCCAAACCTTTCCTCCATATCCATGTCGGTCTTGACCATAGATGGACGACATGGCCGATCTAGGGGGGTCAGCCGGTCTAAGGGCGAGGGATCAAAAGTTAAGTTTTTTTTACTAAAATTACCTCGAAAACTGGCAAAAGCGCTAAAATAGCGTCACAACTACGTCTTTACACAAGGTCAATTTGAAGCACTTTTGAAGAACATTTTCAATTTCATTTATTTTTGGCCTTCAATCTGCCGCATTAAACGCCCACAACCACACCTGGGCGTGGGGGTTTGGGAGTACTGCCCCCCCCGAGAAACCAAAATACCCCCCACAGAATTCAATTTTTGGATTTTTTTTTGGTTTTTTTTCGCAATTTGTTGATGCCAATGGATAGTGCTCGATGAAAAACGTTAAAAAATGGTAATTTTTCGCAATACCTCCATTTTCAGGTCTTTTTGACCTTTGAAAAATAATGCACCCCCTAGAATTTTGTTACTGCCCACCTATTCCCAAAGCCCCCTTCTCCTCGTGTTTGTTTTCTTCATGTATTACAATTGAGTAAAATATAATTTCCATTACGGAAATGCTTCGAAATCGGTATGAAGTAGTATTATTGATCAGATGCGACAATAAGCCATCTAATCTGCTGCGTGATCTTCCTGAATTCGACTTTTCGCAAAAGATCGACCATCCAACTTGTTCCTTGGCTAAGAGTGGTCAATTGTCGCAGTTTCAACCGGTTGTTACAGAAAACGTACAAAGTGAACCGACTAATTCGCAGAAACTAGTACCACCGCCTGTAACCTCAACCACAGGTGTATAAGCATGATTATAATAAGTTCATTACTTTACACCCAATTTTTTTAGATTCTTAGCGCTGCATTGATCTCTAAAAATTGGTTAATTGCTGAATAGCACAATTACCTCCCTTCTCGTAAAGTATTACAAAAAATACGACCTAAAATTACGTCGATATTAAAGAATTTAAGTTCTTGAAATATAAAAATCTTTTTTCACAAGTACCTCCCCTGTTCTTGGTATACAACGAGAAAAAATTTAATTTTATTTGTTTTTGGCCCTAGGTCTGTCACATTTTTCGTAAAATATTTTTTCCTTTTAGTTTTTATGATCAAGAAGTGATTGCTTGGCCTCAAGGGTGATCCATGAGTAAACGATCCATATTTTTCGCCACACTAGACCAGTGTCGAAGTCACCCAATAATCAGCTAAGATTAATGATTTATGAATGACTTTGAACAGCTTTCATTAAAAAACAATAGGTATTTCAGTTCCTTCGAAATCTTAATCTGATCGTAAGCAAAATTTTCCCTATCTTGTTTTTGACACTGAAATATTTTGTTAAGGGATTCAATATTTTCAGCTTCATCTTTGCCAAAGACTCATCAAAAGGCTTTACCACCCTCGGCTCCAGGTTCGTGGATTAGAGAACAAATTATGCTTACTCCATCGTACCATACAATGCCCGAAAATATGGCAACGATTGTTTTGCAAGCAATAACAGCAAGCTCGGCGATCACCAATCAGCCGCAAAGTTCACCTGTTGATCAGCAAACATCACAGACTGAAGCTCCATTGCCTGTATCAGTTTCTGATCAAGCGATGACTGCTACATTAATTCCTACTCTGCCTCTGTCTACAGCTCAGGGAGAAAGCATCGCCGCCATTACGCCACCATTAGATTTATTATCAGCTCAACAGACAACAGAAGGACAATCACAAATATTTACTGAGAATCAGATCACTCTTATGTCGCCGAAAATTCCTCCCACGGAACAAATGTCAATGATAATGACTCCGCCTACGTCACCATCAGATTTATTATCAGCTCAACAAACAATAGAGGGGCAATCACAACTATTTACTGCGAATCAGATCACGCTTACATCGCCCGAAATTCCTCCCATGGGACAAATGACGATAGGGATGGCCCCGCCTACGACACCATCAGATTTATTACCAGTTCATCAAATAACAGAAGGGCAATCAAAAATATTTACAGATAATCAGGTCACGCTTACATCGTCGGAAATCCTTCCTTCGGGACAAATGACAATAGTGATCATGGCTCCAACTGATTCTTCTTCTGTCAGTCGCTCTGCAAACGAGGGATTAACTAAGTCAGACACTTCATACATTCATCCGCCACAATCTGCTTATCAAAAATCAAGCATGGCTATGCCATCAACTGTCTTAATTTCGAATCAAATGACACCGGCAGAAGCGCATGCACAAATACTTACTGAAAATCAGATGATGATCACAGAATTATCAGCAGCATCTTCAGATCATTTTGCAACTGTGAGTAGTGTGCCATCGGAAATCTTGCCACCGTCAGATTTAGTACCACTCCATCAAACAACAGAAGGGCAATCTAAAATATTTACTGATAATCAGGTCATACTTACATCGCCGGAAATCCTTTCTTCAGGACAAATGACAATAATGATGATGGCTCCAACTGATTCTTCTTCTGTCAGTCGCTCTGCAAACGAGGGATTAACTAAGTCAGGCGCTTCGTACATTCATCCCCTACAATCTGCTTATCAAAAATCAAGCATGGCAATGCCATCAACTGTCTTAATTTCGAATCAAATGACACCGGCAGAAGCGCATGCACAAATAATTACTGAAAATCAGATGACGGTCACAGAATTATCAGCA
Source organism: Mermis nigrescens (assembly GCA_036768485.1). Lineage (NCBI taxonomy): Eukaryota > Metazoa > Nematoda > Enoplea > Mermithida > Mermithidae > Mermis > Mermis nigrescens. The sequence goes on along the minus strand of JAVLUZ010000154.1, from coordinate 44,966,991 downwards.
GCATCTTCAGATCATCTTGCAAGTGTGAGTAATAGTGTGCCATCAGAAATCTCTCCATCATCAGATTTATTGCCAGTTCATCAAACAACAGAAGGGCAATCTAAAATATTTACTGATAATCAGGTCACACTTGCATCGCCGGAAATCCTTCCTTTGGGACAAATGACAATAATAATGATGGCTCCAACTGATTCTTCCTCTGTCAGTCGCTCTGCAAACGAGGGATTAACTAAGTCAGACACTTCATACATTCATCCGCCACAATCTTCTTATCAAAAATCAAGCATGGCTATGCCATCGACTGTCTTAATTTCGAATCAAGTGACACCGACAGAAGCGCATGCACAAATATTTACTGAAAATCAGATGACGATGACAGAATTATCAGCAGCATCTTCAGATCATCTTGCAACTGTGAGCAATAGTGTGCCATCGGAAATCTTGCTCGCTACGTTCCCTGCAAGCGAAGAGATGCGTCCATCAACGAATTCATTCAGTCATCAAGAATCCACTTTATTTGTCGACCAACTAAAAACTTCTTCAGAATTTGTATCTCATGCTTCGTCACCGACGATGGGGTCGAACATGGAAACTTTGCCGCTTGATCAGTCGATGATTACATTAACAGAAACTCAGGCTGTGATCCAAATCTCAGCCGCGACCTCCCTACCGGAAGTTTTTACCACCAGCCCTCCTGCGATAGAGGAAGTAACGCCTTTGGTGGGCTTAATCAGCTATCAGTCAATCAGCATTGGCATGGCGTCTTTACGGCCCTCCGTCCAACAGGAGACCACTACTACTGCAACTCAGGGACCTATGCTGCCAGTTGATCAACAGTTTTCTTTGCCCTTACCAAGTCAGGAAATGAAGTCCCCCGCAACACCAATGGAGTTACCTAACCAAATGACAACATTCGCTGTGTTCACCCCGCAAACATTGAAATCTATTGAGCCAGCTACTCTTGAAGCTTTGCCTCCGCAGACGACCATGACACCCGTGTTCGGATCTCCCGATGGCAATGAAAATCCACCAATGGTGGTGACTGCCAGGACAGCAAGTTCCCCTTCAGGTATGTAACTCACAGCGGCGTACATCTTTTTAAAGAAATGCATACAAGAATAGTAGAGATGCTGCAGTCCGTTTCACACGAGTTTGGGCATAATCTTTGAACTTTCACTGACAATAGGACGACAGATTGCGATTATAGCATTGATCTATAGTCTGTTTCACATAACTTTGTGCATAAATTTTAAGAATTTCCATCGACAGTAAGCCGATGGTTACGATAATTATATATTAGATTAATGCTATAATCGCACTCTGTCAGCTTATTGTCGGAGATAGCTTTAAAATTTATGACCAAAGTTGTGTGAAACAGATTATAGGTCCGGTTTCCATAAAGTGCGCTTTAAGATAAGCTTAAACCTAAACATAGGAAGTGTTCGATTTTGATGTCGTATGTTCAACATTGTCAAGCTTGAGCCTGACTTAAGCCTGTGCATGTGGAAACTTAGGCAAGACTTTAACCTGACCATCGAAGTCGAGCTTAAACCGGAATATATAGAAACTGGGCCCTGATATATAAATAATTATCGTTATCTATTGGCTTACTGTTAATAAAAATTCTTAAGGTTTACGCCCAAAGTTACGTGTAAACTATGCTTCATTGCTTGTAGCACGAAAGCCGTAACAAAATAGCCTTGCATCATTAAGATCAAATAATTAATAATATTTCTCCGAAAGAAATGAGCACAATTATTCTTAATATTTTTGTATTTAGCATCGAGACATTTCACGGTATATTTACAAAGGAACCGACAAGTAAACAAAGAAGAATCGTACATACAAGTCAAATTGAAACGTGTTTTTACCACACAGTCCTTTAGATATTAAATCACATCAACATTTGTATTAAATATTATTTTTTCAATAGAAACTGAAGTAGATCTCATTTTTTCGAATCAGATTAATTTGTGCAGCTTCATTAAAATCAATTTTGATTTACTAGGATATAACCATAAATATTTTTTTGACATTTCTTGGGTATTAAGATGTTGTTTACTAATAACGCAAAAGCGTGGTATACTCTTGTGTGAATAATGTGGTATAATTTGAAAACAGAAAAAACTTGACACGGCAGTTTACGAAACGTTTGCCAAATAGATGAAAAAACTGTCCCGTTTCAGTCTTCAATACAATCAGTCAAATCGGTGCCAAACCTGAAACAGTTGGGCGTTATTATTGTTCGGTTCATTGAATTTCAAATAATAAAATGAAGCTTACAAAAATTCTTGTCAATAATACTACGTAACAATTTATGTTTATTACATAAGGTCATTGATTCATTTAAAAAACACATAAAACATGAGGAGGCTATCGTCTAAATTTTATGTAGTTATAAGAAAATTGAAGTATGTTTTACTGCGTTTCTTTGTCATTAATTTGCTTAATATTAACGGATGTAGCAGCGAATCAAAATGATGAAGGTTTGTACGAGAGTTCCTTAGCTATGAAACTTGAAAATGTGCGCATCGGAAAGCTAATATGATTATTTATGGGCTTATTTTTACATGTATTTATCTTCTTAAATGTTGTTTTCAGTTTCCGTTGATCTGAAATAATTTATATAGCAAAATTACTTGAATTTATAGTCCGCTTCAAATACGTTAGTCTGGGCTAATCGTTAAAATTTTTGACATTTAGCATTATAGATTTTGATAAGTGCATTGAAGTGATCCATAACTAGCGTAAACTGTCGGTTGATCTATGTGAAAATTCTTTAAATTACGTTGGAATACTAAAAATAGAAAATTGGCTTTTCAAAGACGAATTAAAGGAATAAGCTTTTTAGTCTGTTTGAAAACTTGCAGTCATTTTCGTACAAAATGACTTATCTGGGAAAAGTTCGAGCATTGTGTCATAAGTGTGAAAAACTAGTCAAATTAACAGATAATGCATAAAAATTTCACGACTTTGCGCTGGGGGTAGTATAAGTTTTGCGGGGGATTCCTCCCTTATCATCTTTGAATTAACACAATTCCCCAATGGTGTAAAGTATTCAGTAAAGAGTCTTAAAATTTTTTAGCATTTGGCTCCATAACTGAAGATGGCTGCTTCGTTGATTATCCAAGTAGCAAAGTGCAATGCGCGAAGCCCTTCGAAGTTTGCCCAAATGTAAATTCAGCCGAGGAATGCCGCAAAATTTGCTGCCAGCGACCGACATGTACCGGAGTGCAGTATCAGATTTCTACCAAACAATGCTCGTTGTATGACAGTACAATTGTAATTAATTACGGTTTTACGATGCCGCCGAGAATAAAACGTCAAGCTTATATACAGTAAGAATGGGTTTAACGAAGGTAAAACATATCTAAAAGTTTTTGAAAAACAGGAGTAATTCGATAGTTTTTAGTGGAAATATAACAATGGTCTGGATAACGCTGAATTTAGCCGACGAATCGTATCATATTATAATATAGGGACCTACATTTTATCTTTCTTAATTCTTATTAATTGATTTTCACCTGCTTTCTTGTACCTATAGTCTGTTTCACACAAGTTAGGGTATAAATTTTGAAAAAATTGTGTCCGACAATAAGCCGACAGATTGCGATTATAGCATTGATTTGATATATAATTATTGTAATCCATCGGCTTACTTTCGAACAAATTCTTAAAATCTATGCTCAAACTTTTTTGAAACAGACTATAAGTCTGAGACGAAACAGCCTGTGAATGTACACCCTATTAAATAATCCTACCTAAATTTGTGAGAACTTTGGAGATTTTCAAGATGCTCAATTTAATCAATCTTATTTTGAATCGTAAAAACACATATATTTTTAAGATTGGCCAAAAATTGGATTAAGATTTGCAAACGTTAAGAGAAAATATCGATCAAAATTTCGAAATTCCTATAAATATATTTTTGTTCTTCGGATCTCATATCAATTTTCTCGACGTTAGTGATAAAATGCCTCGTTTACCGACAGACTAACCGATTCCGTGTCTCGATGATACAAATCTAATGCCGCTTTGAATCTAATTTTCTATTTCTGTAGCATTTGAAGTCAAAAATGCAAAATCGAGCTTGTTATAAGGACAAGGTCATGCTCATAGTCAGCCTTCTACTTTTCTAATTTAATCTCACTTCGTTAGAAGATTGTACAGATGAGTAAATATTGCTCGTCGACAGAAGGGCAACGAATGAAAAAATATGGCACAAATTTTAACTTAAAATTATCTCCAGTGTCTCAAAGTTACTCTGTAGCGTGTGCACATGATTATTTAGATGTGGCGACGGTCCTCCGACACTAATTCGTAATATGCCCGATTTTTGCTTTTCGCAAAAAACCGACAACCCCGCCTGTTCGTTCGTAACCGGCATTCCTGCGCTATTTTCGACAGAGACACCGCCGCCACCTTTGCCTCCCTTAGTGACAGAAGCGCCCTCTTCTCCCACTGCTACAGAACCACTGCCGCCACCGCCATCACCGCCGCCAGAAATGACGTCACCGCCGCCGGAAATGACGTCACTGCCGTTACCGCCACCGCCTTCACCACCGCCACCTTCGCCTCCATCACTTGACACAACAACTGCTCCTCCGATGATCATCACAACGGTATTGTTGACGGAATCTACTACACCAGCTATTGTCCCATCAGAAGGTAACCTATTCGTTATACGGCCTTGCAGGCTAACATGGGCAGCAGTTAAAGTCTGGGGGTCCGATGGGGCTGAACTGCCGAAATAAGTACCGAAAATTCAATTCTGGGGGTCTCTCGATTAGAGGGGGTTCCGCTGGATTCGGGGGTCCAACCCCCACATCCCCCAATACCATGTGTGCTTGCAGGCCCTTGTTCAAGGTTTGTCCGAAGGTAGAGAAAATTATTGGATCTGTTGCATTATCTTACCCCTACAAAATTTATTACTTTATTTTTTCAACACCACTTTACACAACAATATGCAACGTAATTTATGGACAAGGCCAGAATGCAAATGGTGTTTTAAGTATACAAATAGTGTAATCTGTGAGTCAATAAATTACATAGTGTAATAAAGTAATAAATTTCGTGCGGTAACATAATGCTAAAGAGCCAAATTTTTTTCGATGATTTTTGATTTTTGATTTTTTTCTGATTTTTTCAGTTTTTTGGTTGTTAATTTTATTATTACTTTCAATTTTTGGCTCTATATCTCGAAAAACATTTTGGAATAATCAAATAACTTGTATTTTTTGACGTAGTTCCGGCGAGCTCGATTGTAAATGACAAATTCGAATTCATTTCAATATATGTTTTCTTGTTTTTTTCAGATTTCAAAGCATTAGATCTTATTTAGCATGTCTGGCAAGGCGCGAAGCGCCAAATTATCTATAGCTGTTGACTCAAACTTACCTTTACGCTCGGTTTAGGCACTTTTAAGCTTTTACTAGGATTATTCAAATTCGAATCGTGCGCGATTTAACCAGTTAAAAATGTGCGGTTTGCTAACTTGTCAGAACTTTGTGAGTAGTAGTGTTTTTCATCGCACCTAAGGCAAAAATCATAAAAGAATTTATCCGCAAATTATAAGTTTTTCTGATAAAAATACGCCATATTTTTATATTTCCGAGCAATGCCTCAGCTTTTTGAAAAATTTCGATAAGAAAGCGGGCACAACTACACAAGATCAAGAAAGGATGTGATGAAAGTGATGATAGATAAAACATTATAGTCATAATCAGACATGCACGTGGGGGTTGGGGGTCCTCACCCTTCTCCCCAGAATAGAAAAATGGTAAATTTTGTGGGGGAAATGAGGCGAAATACAGGCCAAAAACGGATGAAAAATGGAAGTTTTCTTCAAAAATGCTTCAATTTGACCGTCATCTGTGTAATAACGTAGTTTTGAAGGTATCTTAGCGCTTATACCAGTTTTTGAGGTCATTTTTGCCCAAAAAAGCTCAATTTTTTACCTCCCCCGCTTGACCGGCTGACCCCCTATATCGGCCATGCTGTGCACCTATGGTCATAACCATAGATGGGCAGCACCGAAATTCTGGGAGGGTGCAAGATTCTTCAAAGGTCAGAAAATGGTCCTAAAAAATGGTGGTATGGCGAAAAACACCATTTTTCAACGTTTCTCATCGAGCGCTATTCATTGACATCAAAAAAATTGCCAAAAAACAAGAAAAAATTTAAAAAATAAATTCCGGGGCATTCCTTCTGGGGGTGCATACCCCTCCAACCCCCCCTTCCATGCCCACGTGTGGTCATAACTATAGTGATCTTTAAGATAATATAAAAAATTTATTCATTTTTTATTGTATAATTTTATAATTACTTTTTATAATTATTTCAATTTTCTGATATAAGAATATAATCCTTAATTTTTCGAATTTATGAAACTGATCCGCAAATTCCACCAATTACAACAGAGAAGAATTTGATGCTTAGTATGCTTAAATCTTGCAAAATTAGCCCCTACAATCCTTATTTTAAGATTTTTAGCAAAATAGGCTTTCGAATTTTCATTTCAGCTTGCCCTAAAGGAAAATCCTTACTAATGTATCAATACCGCGGATACAAATTAAAAGCCAGCAGTTCAGGCGATGGATTTTCAGCTGCTGATGAAAATGGATGCGTTCAGGCTTGCATAAATAATAAGGTTTGATTCGACATTATTCAATTATCAACATAATTTAGCTCGTCTCTTTTTGAAATTTAGATTAAAATGATACTTAACGGTAATTTTATACGTGTTATGGAAATATTCTTTTTACTGCTTTCTAGCATTTATCGATTCTCTATCTGTTCCAGTCGCGGATCTAGGATTTTACTAAGAGGGGGGGGCGGTGAACCAACTTTTCCATAAACAGTCGAAAATAGGTCCAAAAATTTGCCCTTCACGTGCGAAATAGCGTTTTTCCGGCGCTTTGCTACTTGTGTTTAAAATCGTTTTTGGGGCTATATTTTTTCCGAAAATTTTATAATTTTTGATAATTGTCCCCCAACAAATCATTAGACTTCTTTGATTTTAGCAAAAGCTGGCGCTAAGCGCCGGAAAACATGTGAAATTATAGCGGAAGAACTTTTAAAGGCCAAAATTACTGCACGATCTCCTGCATCTATTACAGCCTTAGACGTGGGACGTCGAAAATTTTGAAAAGTTATGCTTCAAAATAAAAGAAAACTATGCTGAAAAAGCTGTTTCTGCTCTTGAAATCGTCTAAAACCTATTCCATGAACAAAAATATGGCTTCCGGACCGCCAAGAAAGTAAATAAATGTTATCAATAGGTATTATCCGACACGAAGCGCTGGAAAAATAAGAGAAATTATGATCACCGACGGCCTAAAAGCCTTGCAAATTACATATCCTTTATTTATCTCACCAATTATTTTCGGCCAATGAGGGCGCCCCCTCCGCCCCCTTTTTGAATCCGCCTTGATCTGTTCCTTGATCTGCAATATGAAATCTCAAGTTTTTTGACTATAAATATAAATGCTAATAATCCACTAAAAGGATTTATATTAAAGTAACTATTTGTGATCATTGAAGAAGTGTAAATCAAAAATGTGCAACGTTATCGAGTCGGGGTATGATGAGTCTAATATACAAGTCGATTCAGAAAAAATTGCAACATCAAGTTCAATTCAGCTAAAATGGCTTCAGAAGGCGATTCAAACGTTTTGATAGCTTAGGAATCGATAGTCACAGTTTAAAAATGATCTTGAGCTATTTGATAGAAGCATGATCCATTTTTATTTTATTTCGTTAAATTCCCTAATTATGCAAGTGGTGAATTAGAGCTGCAAAGCCTTTCCATAATTTGTACGTATTTTTAAATCACAGCTTCCCAGTGGTAAAGTCGTTTCTTGTCAATCAGCCGATTTTAACAAGGAGACAAATAACTGTCAGATTTATTCAAGCGCGTCGCCTCCGATTGGATCGGATCAAATCTCAACCGATGCTAGCACAAATCATTATGAAAAATCGTGCGTTGATTGTAAGCAATTTAGTGAAATAAGAGCAAACAAGTATTTTATGTTTTATTTTTTACATCTTTTTTAAATCGAACATATTCGAAATAATTCGCATCAAACGACGTTACGCTTTTGGTGCGCTGTTTACATGCGAAATAAAGATCTTTCTGATTGGATTTTTAGAATTTTTCTGACAAATATCTGCAGTTTCGATGGAAATAATTTCTGAACAGTAATAAATTCAGTGTGAAACACGGATCAAACGTTTGAATTATCCAAAATCGTTGAAAATATGTCAACGATCTTGACCCAACGAGAGTGACTGTTTCCCGCCTTATTTACTTTTACTCCAAAATACTTACAGTCTTCCGTTCCTTAATGTTTATTTGCTTCAGCAAATATGGTCAAAACGTGCCAGCAAGGAATAATTACAATGCAACCTCAAAAAATTTTGGTTGGATATGCCGAAACAGTGGTAACTGCGCTGAATCGGCAAGACTGCATTCTTCAATGCTTGGATTCTATGAAGCATTTCGAGTTTAAATGTGCATCGGGCATGTTTTATTCAAATGTGAGCAAACGATTTGTAATTATTCATTTTAGCTTTAAAGACATATTTTTGTAGATAGCAAAGAAAAAAATGTTCCGATGGAACAAAAAGGACGAATATACTTGAAATTGTGCATCATTAGGGAACTAAAAGGAGGGGACTAGGGAAAAGTTACCTATGTATGCTTATGGAAGTTGTAAGAATATACTAAAAATTAGACTTCCGCTAAAAAAACCGCAAAAAAATCAAAGTATATTCTGCGGCCTGCAGGAGGGAGTGCACCTCCGACGTAAAAATGAATAACAGGGATAGCATATGCCTGAGAAGAAGCGATCACTAATCAATAAACGACATAATGCGCGTTCTTACGCTAGCATGGGATGCATTGCTATGGGGCAGCAATAAGCGAGATTGTGTGCTTGTCATAATTCGTTTATGAAGCCATTGTCGATTTTTAAATATTGGTTATATATTGAAAGAGAAATTCAATGTTGATAAGAAACTGAATCGATAATTAAAATTTATCATGGCTTCCTCGTAATCTCTTTTTCTGAGCCAATGACTAATGTTTTGCGAAGCCACGCTTTTTCCAGAAACTTCGATTTTTTGCGGAAGTTAATTTTTAGTAGATTCTTACAACTTCCATAAGCATACATAAGGAATTTTTCTCTAGTCCCTTCCTTTTACTTCTTTAATGATGCGTAATTTAAAGTATATTCGTCCTTTTTGTTCCATCGGAGCATTTTTCTTTGCTATAGTATGTTCCACTCCAAACGATTCATTTTTCGCTGAAATCTTATTACTGTAAAAGATTTTTACTGCACAAATGGCATCTTTAATTGTGCTTTCGTGACAGCTGGTTGCATTAAACTCTTCTTTTTTATGATTAATATGTTTGGTTTAACATTTGGCGCATCTGTAGCATACGTGGGCAGCAAGAAAATTCTGAGGGGGGGTATGCAAGATTTTTCAAAGGTCAAAAAATGGCCTTAAAAGTGGTGGTATGGAGAAAAAACACAATTTTTCGACGTTTCTCATTGAGCACTATCTATTGGCATCAAAACATTGCAAAAAAAACAAAAAACAATTTAAAAATTTAATTCTGGGGGGGGGGGTATTTTGATTTCCTAAGGGAGGGGTATTTTGATTTCTTAGGGGTGCATACCCTACAAAACCCCCACGCCCAGGTGTAATCTATAGTCTGTTTCAAACAACTTCGGTCATAAATTTCAAAACTATCTCCGACAATAAACTGACAGATTGCGATTATATCATTGATCTGATATATAATTATCGTAACCCTCGGCTTACTGTCGATGAAAATTCATGGAATTGATGCATGAAGTTATGTGAAACAGACTATAACAGACTGCCGCAACAACTCAAGCCGCAAAATGTTCTGCTACAGTGATAAGCCGTAAAGCGAAAATGGGCCGTTTGGAATGGAACAGACTATTGTACCCTACTTTTATTAGCAATATCTGAGTAAAGCAGTTAGTAAACACATTCGCTAAAATGCCAAAATAATGACAGCAGTCCAAGGAGTCGGAAAGCAAGATTGTTCTGAACATCAGCATTATTTTTGTTTAAACAGGATAACCTTACCTAACCTTACCTTATTCAAAAAGATGCAATCTTTTCAGCGTAAACTTTACGCAATCACTGGGCGTATAGAACACTTACACTCATATTCATAATCCTGACGTTACTTGCCACATCAAGAAAAAAATTAAGGTTTTGCAACGCAGTGAAACTATCGTTAATTTTCAGTAAAACTTTTACACAACTACTGGGTGTAAAGAAAACATACAGTCAGATTCGTAATCCTGACCTTACGGAAGCTATTTTGAAAAAAAATCAACGTTATGCAACGCTCTGCAAGTAAAATAAATTTGTAGTGTAAACTTTACATAACTACTGATGTAGAGAAAAGTAAGAGTCAGATTCGTGATTCTGATGTTTCGTAAAAAAGTTTGAAAAAAATTAAGCTCACGCAATGCTCTAGATCTTAATTTAATTTTCAGTGTAAACTTTACACAATTACTCGGTGCAAATAAACTGAATATTCAGATTTGTAATCCTGACATTACAAGAACATTTTGAAAAAATTTCATATTTTACAATGTTCTTGGAGCAAAATGAATTCTTATTGTGAACGTTGCAGTTCTACAATAACTCAATAGTGTAAACTTTATACAAGTAATGGTTGCAGAAAGCTAACAGTCAGATTCGTAATCCGACGTTACGGAGAATATTTTGAAAAAAATCACGTTTCGCAATGCTCTGGAAGTAAAATGAATTTTCAGTGTAAGCGTTACACCTCAAGAGTCACTTAATATTTGGCGTAATTAAATGCGCTTACGTGCACGCGTGATCCTCGATGTTTAGTACATTTTTCATAATTATTATTGTGTCTTACCTCATATCGGGATAAGTTAACAGACACAAACCCACCAAAAACGTCTTTTTTGACCCCAAAGTTGGAACTTTACACCTCCAAAAACGACTTAGTATTGAGTGTAAAAAACGCGACCAAGTACGATGTGTAACCATTGACATTTAACTTATTTTTATAATAGTCCGCACCATCCAATTTAAAACAGGAGTGGTTGACAGACGGATACGTGTCAAAATGTGTTTTTTTACCCCAGAGTTTAAACTTTACCCCATTACAAATAACTCTGTAATTGAGTTAAAAGAAACGCGTCCAAGTGGGAAGTGTATGCCTTGATACGTACTTTATCTTAGGTGGCGCGTTAGCGCGTACCTATAATATACTCAGGTACCCCTAACACCTGTGCACCCCCTACAGCTATAATGGGACACTTCTGAAAGGTGCAGATTTTTTTAAAAGAAAGATAATAAAAAGATTCGCGGCCCGTCTTTTTGTTTTTCTTGAAACTCAAAACTGACTGTGTAAAGAAGGTGTAAAGTTTTCGAGTAACGTTATAACATAGGACAAATTTTGGGACCTTTTTGTCACGGCATGTGGACACCTGAGTATTGATGACTCGAACAATTGAACAGCAAAGGATTATAGAGGGATGAATTCTACGGAACATTATCTTTTGTTTTTTTGAAATTCGCATTAGTTCTCGAATGGTAGTGTAAAGAGTGCGAAAATCTGGGGGTGAAAAAACATTTATTGGTCGAGTTTTCAACCTGCTTATGTCTGATACTAACTCCGGTTATGAGTTTTTTAAATTACAAAAATGTAGAGCGGATCAAGGGCTACATTCTGCATATAAGCAAAGTCTTCTACGCTCCATGGTGAGTTAGATCCTGGGGTTTAAAGTTTACACTCTAGTGGATGGTGTAAAAAACGGATTTTAAGTAAGATTTATTTGCCAAATTTTTCCACTTTTGAGTCAGTGTAAATTAAAGACAACATTTATTGAAGTGCCTCTCAGGGGCTACACATCGCAGCAAACCGCATTTAAAAAAACGCAATATTGAGTTATTTATGGGGGTGTAAAGTTCGAAATCAGAGGTAAAAAATGGGCGAAAAAACACGTTTTTTCCGAAGTTTGATCGATAAATCATACCAAATAATTTTTGCAACAGAATTTTGGCACACAGGAATGTACTACGATTTAAAAGCTACAAATTGTACCAAACCGAATTTCTTTAAACTCAATGGGGAGTTCGGTACGGAATTTTAAATTTTACAGTGTTCTAAATGATGGAAAATACGTTTTTATTGCGTTTTTTGTTCGCCACTTTCTCCGTCCAGAAGTCGGGATAAGTCTAATAGAATAAAAATAAAGTGCTTTATATCGGGTGAATGTCAAAGCAAATTGTCTATACATTAATATTCAGCGAGTGTAAAGTCAAAAATTTGGTGTTCAAAATGCGTTTCTGTCTTGTTTTTTCTGCCTGCTTCTCCGGTTACGAGTCAGGGACACGTTTATCAAGTCTAGAAATGGACCAGGAACCAAATTTGATATGCCAGTCTGGCGCATATGTTTACACTCTACAGTGTTGTAAAGTGCTTTACACCTATTGTTAGTTTGCCCATTGAACATTATGGAGACTTAATTTTTTCATAAATATCAATCGTAATATTGGAACAATATCAAAATTACGAATCTGACTAAAATCTTCTTTCCACTAGGTGTTTACATGAAGTTTACACTACAAATGTATTTATCTTCGTTTTTGAGCATTCCAGAAACCTAATTTTTTCCTGGAGTCTAGAAATTTTCAAAGAATCAAATGTGAGACGTCACGTAGGCGCGTTTGTTTACATCCAACAGTGATGTAAAGTAGTTTACACTCATTGTTTATTTGTCCTCAGACCATTGTAGACATGCAATTTTTTCATAAATGTTGGTAATAATATCCGAGTAATATCAGATTTACAAATCGAAATAAAATCCTCTTTACACTAGGCGGTTGTGTAACGTTTACACTGCATGTTAGCCTTTGTTCTAGAGCATTGCAAAAACCGAAATTTTTTCCTGAGATCTAAAAATTTACAGGGAATGAAATAAAGGACGTCAGCTGGGCGCGTCTGTTTACACTCAACAGTGATGTAAAGAGATTTACATCTGTGTCTATTTGTCCTTAAACCGTTATGGAGATGTAATTTTTTCATGAATGTTGATCGTAATATCCGAGTAATATCGAATTTACAAATCCGACTAAAATCTTCTTTACACTCGTTGCTAGTTTAAAATTTACACTATATAATAAGCTCCATTCTAGAGCCTCACGGTAACTTATTTTTTCCCTAAAGTCGTAAAATATATATGGAAACAGATGTGATACGTCTGCTAGGGGCGCATGAAGAGTAGTGTAAATTGATTAACACCTAATGTGAATTTGTTCATAGAACATTATAGAGGTTTCGTTTCTTAATAAATGCTGATCGTTATATCAGAGCAATATCGAAATTATTAATTCCACTAAAATTCTTTACACTCTTGTGTAAAGTTTAAAATGTAAATTAAGTTTAGCTCTAGAAAGTTTTGGAAGCATTTTTCTTTACAGGATGTTCTACGTAACATAAGAATTACTAATCAGAATGTTTGTTTCTTCTACAACTAGTAGTTTTGTAAAGTTTAAACCATTCAATTATTAGAAGAACCGCACAGTAAATGAAATCTAGTATTGTATTTCCAAATCTTGCTAATTAAAAGTAGGGTACTAGCAAAGAAAAATGCTCCGATGGAACAAAAAAGGGGAATATACTTGGGATTGAGAATTATCGAGGATGTAAAAGGAGAGGACTAGGAAAAATCTCCCTATGTTATATGCCAAAAATCGCAAAATATGTTAAAAACACAATGCAAAAAATCGAAGTATATTCTGCGGCCTTCCAATAGAAATAAACTATTTACTAAAAAATTGATTGAGAAAAGCAGCGAATTAGCAATGCAGTAGCTAAGCGAATTGAATGAAATAGTACATATCGATGCATTCAAGACACTCGATGATATTGTTGGTTCAAAGCAGTAGGAAACACGGAAGCTGACGTGCAACAGACCTTATGTAGATACTCTTTTACACATGTCTACAGCAATTGTTTACTAAACTTTTACATTTTTCAAAGGCCGCAGAATATACTTCGATTTTTTGCATTGTCTAGAGAAAGTCTGATTTTTAACATATTTTGCGATTTTTGGCATATAACATAGGCAGATTTTTCCTAGTCCCCTCCTTTAACATCCTCGATAATTCTCAATCCCAAGTATATTCCCCTTTTTTGTTCCATCGGAGCATTTTTCTTTGCTAGTTTTTATAATACTTTGCACGTCGTGATTCATAACCGGAGCATTTGAGGTAAAAACGTATTTTTTCGTTTACCATCTGAGTGTTATTTTAAACCCCTCAGAACTAACTCCGTATTGATCTTACACAAACGCGTTCAAATTCATCGTGTAGCCCTTGAAACCTAGTACTTTACCATAAATAGGTTTTTTGGAGCCTCTTATACGAAAAATTTGGCAGACACAAACAAGTCTAAAACACGTGCAAAATGTGCCTTTTCACCTCCAGATTTTCACACTCTTTACACTCCCACTCGAGAACTAATGCGAAATTTGAAAAAAAGATGTATCTAGAGAAATCTGTTCTCTACAATTCAATAGCATTGAATTGTATAAGGCACTCATAGTGAGTTGTGTACAAGCTGGGCAAGAAAACTGTCAAAAGTTCCTATATGTTATAACGTTAAGTCTAAGCTTTACACGCTCATCACAGGCTAGGCATAGAGTGTAAAGAAAAACAAAAAATGTACAGCTAATTATTTATTATCTCTGTTATCTGAAAACCGCACCTCCCAAATGTGTTCCGTTATAGCTGTGAGGGCTCATACGTTGGGGGTATCTACGCGCTAAAGCGCTACCAATGATTTTATTTAAAGCGAAGGATGAAATTATGCACATATGAAATTTTGAAGACATATGGAGCTTTACAATAGTCGGAAACTGGTAAGAAAAATGACTTTTGTGAATATCATCTTAAAATCTTAACTCTGAAGGATGTCTTGAAATGTGTATATAAGTTGGTTATTTTACTAAGGCTTTTAAGCGGAAAAAGTCATGCGGATTAAGTTTATATTTATGCGCACAAATACTGATGAAAATCAGTTGCTAAAAAAGAATCAATGGTTATGATTGAGACCCGAATTTGATATGCAAAAAATGAGCTGAATCAAATTAGGTGCGAAACGGGCTTAAACTGTCAAAAAATGTGAAAAAATTTTCAGAAAATAGAGCTTTTATGTGCTAGCACCTATAAATCCGGTCTCTATTTATGAAGTTTCGAAAATTCGATAAAATGCATTTCCAGAGATAGTTAAATCTTAGCGAAAATTTCATCCATTCCTGCCACCACTTACTACGGCGAAAACTAATATCGGTACTCTCAAATCTGGACTTCCTCTGAAAAAGGATAAAATCTAAATAGTTTAGAATTAAATTTACTTCAGACTAAAGTGGACGGCTTCCTCGATTGTTACAATAGACGCTGGAAAATAATGAATGAAACAATATTTTCGATGTAGTTTTGCAGACAAAGCGAATTCTGGGGGGTGAAGAGGCAGAACCAGCCGGGGCGGAGGGGGGCCTTCCCCCGACATGGAAAAATGTTTTTATTTTTCACAAGGGTCTCCCAAAGAAAAAAATTAAAAATTCTCGAAGTATAATAAAAGGACCGCAAAAATGCGTTTTTGGCACACTTTTGTGCTACTAAACTCAAAATGTTACGGCACTTCGCGCCATATTTCTTATTTTCTATCTTATTTCTTACCTTAGAAGCCCAGATTTGACTTAAAAATAGCGAATATGTCAAAAATTTTCGGATTTATCATTTTCTGTATACGTTTTCTTTGCAAAACTGTAAAATTAAATGCAAAGTCAAGAATTTTGAAATGTTTTGGAGTCAAGCATCAACTTGATTTTGAGAAATTAGTCATACAGATAGTTTAAAGGACACATTTTTGATATCCAAGTTTGGAATCAAGCAAGAAACATTTTCAATTTATTTAAAATTTTTTCTTCACGATAACATAGATGGTATATCTCGTCAAACGCTCAAAAATGCCATTATTTTCAAGTATCTCCTAATAGTTAGAGATATAGAATCAAAATTTTCGGACTCCCCCGAAATAAAATCCTGGTTACTCCTCTGGGGAGGTGGAACCAAAAATTTTCTCTAGATAGCCTATTTGGCTCGAAAACGGTGGCTATGCATCAAAAACACAATTCTCGACATTTTCGGCGATGCTCTTCCTTTTTAAAACATAAAAATACTTTGAAAATTTCGAAAAAATTTGAAAAAATAGAGTAATTGAAAAAATTTTAAATGAATTGATAGCCGAAAATTTGACTCTTCGAGCCAAAAGATCGCTAAACGCTTAAACAGCATTTTCTTAAATTTTTTTTAAACGGAAAATTCAGGGAAATCGCTTTTCAGTGAAGCATAGGTGTCATAAAAAGCCGGTATACATTAAATATACAAACAACTTCATTCTGATACTATTTCTTCCATACGGTTCTAGAATCGTTTGTAATTTAGTTTCTTGTCAGACTTACTGAATGCAGGCATTAAAACAAATGTTGATCCATTTCTCCGCAGGAACCTGCAAATAACTGTATACTCAATTCTGAAAGCGCAACATCGCAACCTACGCTCGTCTTCGATGAAACTGATCCGGAAGTTTACTTTGAACCGTTATGTCAGCCCATTGGCAAGTTACTCAAGTCTCATCAACGTCGCAAAAGTAAGAATATTCGATTCGAATGCAATGGCGATAACTAAAAAATCTTTGAAAAGTTAAAAAACCCAAAAAAGCAGAGACTTTGATTTATCGAAGTATAATTTTTCGATTCGCAATAATTCTACATGCGCAACATTAAAAGAGTACAGGTCCCTGCTTGAAGTTATTGGTTCTATGGAAATTAATGCACTATGAAAATACTCCTTTGTGTATATGTACTTTTCTGTTATTAAACTCCTTTCCATCTCCTTGCGAATTTCGGAAGCGAAACTTTCATAAAGAGTGTGATATGCGGGTGTACTGTAGATTTATTTAAACAATACTTTGAGCGACTTTGTTTCCGACATCATTATAAAGTTCTTGTTGCTCGTTTAAGCCGAAACTTCAAACCTGAAACAGGCTAGACTTTAAGAATCAATTTCGGAAACAAAATCTCTATTCAGTAATTCCTCAAAGCCGATGAATGTAAATTTTAACTTTGAAAAAAGTGAATTTTCATTTGCTTTCAAAAACGCTACAGTCTGTTTCATTTAACTTTGCGATTTTCTTTCGAACTTATCCACAATAAACAAGCTATCAAAGTGGTTTAAAATTATGGTGCAGTAATGCGGTTTAATAATGATATGCGTCTCTGTATCACTCGATATACTGTAGGATATCTTATTTACTTTAGTAGTTTATTTACTTTTGTAGTCATTTTAAATTTTTCAAAAACCCCAAAGTTAAATGAAACAGACTATTAGAGTACACTAACGTAACCATGTTGAATGTGGCTAATAAAGTACGGACTGTGCCATCAGTTGCGGATCTAGAATTTTCGTGAGGAGGTCGCATTCCACCTTTTCCGAAAACAGTCGAAAATAGGTCTGAAAATTTGCCCTTCACGTGCGTCTTCATCTCGCCAATTAGTTTTGACCAATAAGGGGCGTTCGCCCTCCCACGCATTCCCTTTAAATCCGTCCCTGCTTCTTACTGCTCAATTTTCTTCATTTTATGTTGAAAATTTATATAAATTATGCTTATAAATAGAAAAAATTATGCTAAAACAGCTTTTTCGTGCTCTTGAAATCGTTTTAAAATATATTTCTTGAACAAAAATTCGGCTTCCAGACCGCCAAGAATGTAAATAAACGTTAGTCGGTATAATCTGGCGCGAAGCGCCGGAAAAATTCGATAAATTATGATCACTCCCCCCCTTGTGTGCTAATGTAGTATTTCTACAAGTCCATATCTTTGAAGTACTATAGTCTATTTCACATAAGTTCGTACATGAATTTTAAGAATTTTTATCAACAGTAAGCCGAGGGTTACGATAATTATATATTAGATCAATGCTAAAATCGCAATCTGTCATATTATTGTCGGAGATAGTTAGATAGTTTCAATATTTATGACTGAAGTTGTGTGAAACAGACTATGATCTTTCGGTTTCCTAAATATCACTTTCTTTCAAAATTCGACTATCGCTAAATTATATTTTTCCTGAAATCATTCCTGGTCATTGTGCTTTTGGTTTAAACACTCTCCAAGTTTGTTTTATTACAGCTAAGCAGTGAGTTGTATAAGATTAAAAGATCGAATATGAAATATCGTAAGCATATGCTTAACATGGGAATTATGAAGGGGGAGTCAGTTCGGAAAATATTTTCTAACTTTCAGAAATGCCTTTTCTGACGTTTTTAATAAGATTATGTCTTTCTAGAGCGTAAAAACAAAAAATTTAAAAAAATATGTAGGAATAGAACAAGAATAGTAAAAAGATGGTTCGACAGCCACAAAAATCCATACTATGAGCTAAAAACACTAAAAGAGCTTATTTTCTTTAGCTTTATCTGAAATAGAAAATTCAGAGGTCACCAGCTTTTGCGG
Source organism: Mermis nigrescens (assembly GCA_036768485.1). Taxonomy (NCBI): domain Eukaryota; kingdom Metazoa; phylum Nematoda; class Enoplea; order Mermithida; family Mermithidae; genus Mermis; species Mermis nigrescens. Next base: position 44,948,381 of record JAVLUZ010000154.1, on the reverse strand, counting down.
GAGTCAGAAGCCATTCTAGGGGTCACACACAACACAACTTTCTAGAACAAACTTAGTCAATACGTGCTCTGCAATCGATGAAGGTAGAAATTCAAACTCGCAAAAATTAATTTCTCTTTTTAAAATTTCCCAAACAATCCTGACGACAAATTTCTGTATCCCTATTTTTGTTTTTTTCAACTAGGACAAGCGAATTTGCCTAAACCAAAACGTAGACGCAATGTTATATGGCCTAACATTCCGAATTGGGGATCATGGACCAGATGCGATAGCGTAGATCGTAAAAGACGGCATTACCGCAATTGTAAGTCGTTCAATCCCAACAAATGCGAAGTGGCCAGTGAATCTTGCGACCCGAAGAATAGTAAGACAGCAGAATAATAAGCATGCTTCTCGGTGACGGAATCGAGCATTTTCTGAAAGGGCGGAACCCCGAATTTCTCTAGTAGTATGGATAAGTCCGCAAATTCCGTTCATTATGAATAAAAAAGCGCTTTTTTGTCGTCTTTCCATAAGCAGCATTATTTCTGATACGAAAAAATTTCGGAATTTTCGAACTGACCTTTAAAAATGCGCACAATTCTTAAATTTGTCTATTAATTAGTGTAAAAATCGGCAAAAAGCGTCGAGGAAAAACGCAAAAGGCCGTTGGATCACAGAAGTCTCTTTTGTGTTTCTTCCTATGCACAGAAATGAATATACTGCAGCTAAGAATAAGTTTTGACCGTAGCGCGGAAAATTTTGGAATTTTTGCTAGAAAAATTAAAACTGTTTGTATTGCTACGTCTTTACTCAAGAAGTCATTGAGAACCGTAAAATATTCGTCCTTAACAAAAACTTTTCTTATGACGTCAAAATAAGGTGTTTAGGCGCCATCAAAATCAGCTAATGTCATTGATGAATATTCACGAAGCCGGAAAAAAATTTGGGAAATCGTGATAAAACGGTTCAAATCATTACAAAATACACATTTTCTTTATTGCACTAACTATTTTAGGCAACAAGGGGGGGCTGCCGCCCTCCCCCTATATCTGCCCTTGATGCTTTCATATAAATATCGGAATAAATGCGGTTGTTCAATTTGACGATCTTTCAAACGAGTTACAATCAAGACAATAAATAAGTCACATTATTAATTTTTTATGTTTTTCAAGTCTTTCGAGATGAAGTGCCATCTTTTCCTGAATAATTATATTCGTTTTTATGAAAAGATGATTTTGAATCGTTACCTTTATCGCTGTGTAGGAGGTGATCAATAAAGAAAATGCAGTTTACTTTTATAAGCAAGAGAATACAGACTCAGGAAGAGCGTATTTTTATTTATTTGAAAACAGATAGCCGCGTAGATTTTGATTCAATACTTAAATTTTTAATAGGAGCTAAGGAGCTAAAAGATATTGCAAACGAAGAAAAGGCTCCTTTTTAAGCACTGTAGCGCCCTTGAAAGAAGAAGCAGTCAAAGCGAACAAAAATCCATCCGAAAAAGCTCATGGACAAGAAAAGGGAAAGGGAAAAGGACCAAAGCGGTGACTATGACGAGCTCAAAGGATAATCATTTATTAACTTTGAGGTCAATGTATGTTACCTGCCACATCTATAGACTGTTTCACACATGTTTATTCATGAATTTTAAAACTATCTCCGACAATAAGCTGACAGATTTCGATTAAAGCATTGATCTGATATATAATTATCGTAATCCTCGGCTTACTGTCGATAAAAATTCTTACAATTTATGCACAAAGTTATTTATGTGAACAGACTATAATCGTCAAAATTGCATCAAATTAACTACGCTCCTCGATCGTCATTTTTTGTTTTTGAATACATATTCTCGCTTATTAAAATATAAAAAAGTTCCTAATATAAATAATGATCGCCTGATTTTTTATTCTAATGCTTTCGTAGCTTAAAATATGTACATTAACCTAACTACGAGTATATAGGTATAATTTTTCGCGATTATTTTTATTTTAATGAATAGAGTTGATGGAAGTCTTGAAATGGCGTTTTTTTCGCCCTACCATCGATTTTTAACCTTTACAAATTCTGAACCCTCAGAATGCGGATGCTGCCCGGCCTTGTCCGTTTTGTTTAACTTTGAGGTTTCCGAAAAAATTTAAAGTGCCTACAAGAGTAGTTTAAAGTAACAGTATAGTTGTGATATTCTACAGTACGAGTAAATCGAGTAATGGTGAGACGCTTGCTATTGCCGAAACCTCATTACTGTATCAAAGTTTACCACTTTTTTGTAGCCTGATTCATGCGGATTGAATTCGAAAGGAAACCGCAAAGTTAAATGAAACAGACTATAGGTCGGCCCTTAGAAGAACAACGAGGAAATTTTTTGGGAGAAAATTCGGCAACTGGAGGCCAAAAACGAAAGTTGCAGGGACCCTCATTCCTGTTGACCAAGACAGCTTTGTTCTTTTAAATTTACATAGGTACTTGTGACAAATATTGATTTTCATTTCATTTTAGCTTGAATAGGCACTCCCAGCTTAACTTTCTTCAGCATGCCTGACCTGCCTGATCATGTTACGCATTACATACATACTTTGTCAAATTGGTTTACAAAATTAAACCTACAATTTTTGGCTTTAGCAACCCTCATGGACAGCGCGTGAATTCAGAGGCGAGGCGTGGGGGTTCCAAATAATTCTTAAATGTAGAAAAACGGTTAAAAATTCAGATTGATTTATTTGATGTGCATGAAAAATCACGAAACTTTTTAATAATTTAATTACGGAAGCGAAGGGATTCTTAAATGTGCGAAATCCAAATCACATATGTACATATGTAGAAGCTGGGACTTGGGAAGTCTGACTCAACTTCAGAATTTAATTGTCGCAATAGTTTTTTCCTTTTTTAGTGATTTTTTATGTAATGGATAGAGCTTAATGGGATACTTAAAAAAATGGTGCTTTCTGCACCTACCATAAATTTTTATACTTTTTGACCTTTCAAATTTTCGGATCTTTCAGAAGTTAGACGTTGCTGGTGTATGTATGGTTCGAGCCAACTCCCATACGCCCACTTGCAAATTAAATCTAATTAAGGTACACGTAAGTACGCTCAATCAGTAAGATGACGAAAATACATGCTAAACCCACAAAAATGCCTAATACGTGTAGACAAATTAAGTTTACTAAAAATCAGGGTCTTTTTAGGACGCTAACAACAACAAGTAAACACGTACCTACGCATTATGGAACATCGACGCGCAATCGAATAAACAAAACGCGTACAACTTAATAAATATTTTGATAGATAAGTAAATGAATTGATTAAACCCCAAAGCCAGTCATCCCTAGTCCTAAACAAGTCAATTATTCTCCGAAATCTATTGAACACATCAACTCGAAAAGCAGTAACCTAATCCAAAAAGTCCTCTATCAATGATAAACGGAAGGCTTATTGTCTGTTTCATACAAGTTTGGGCATAGATTTCAAACCCTATGTCCGACAATATGCCGACAGATTGCGATTATAGCATTGATTCGATATATAATTATCGTAATCCGTCGACTTACTTTCGAAAAAATTCTTAAAAATTTATGCCCAAACTTATGTGAAACAGACTATAGTTTGGCCTGGCCTGATATTTTACGCATTAAAATAAATGAGAAATTACTCCTGAAAACATTGACGAATTTTGCTCAACGACGGATATGAAATCGAACTAATTTAAAAAAATTCATTCTTTGGAACCGGATATACTGACTCTTCTCTTAAAATTTAAGAAGAAAATGTTGATTTTTTATTCAAATTAATGGTCTTTAATCTGGCAAATTTGTGGCTTTATAACTCGTAGGTATCAATTTGTATTTTTATTTCGCTATAGGAGAAGGTGGATCCAGATCTCTAACCTAATTTAATAGGTATCTGGCTTATCTAAGAATCTCGAGTTTCTTTTTAATTTACAAGAAAGATTTTCGGGCGGCTGAAAAGCAAAAAGCCGCATTTAACCAAAAATTACGTCGAATGCAATCGAAAATTGATAATGACTATAAAGAAACATCGCCTGACTAATGAACGACTATAAAAGACTTATAATATTTTGTTTTGTCTTCCCTTTCACTAAAGTACCGTTAAACATATATCGACAAAGAGCTATTTAAAAGATAAAACATTCGAAAAGTTTTTCCGACGTGGAAGTACGAATCTTAAGTTATCTTAAGAAAAATTTCACTTTTAAAGACAAGTAAGAAAAGATCATTTCTCCAAAAGAGCGACATTGATTGTAATTAATTTCGAGCAAATGAGTCAAGTAGATAAAGTAAAACGCACATTTTCTGTTAATAATCGCAACAGTTGACTATTTGAAGGAATCTTGAGTTTTTTCACTGCCTATTACATAAGAACGTCCTTGGCTATGGCAGCAGCTCGACCCTTTTCGTACAACCTATCCCGCCATTTGACATAAATTTCTTCGCGCTTTTCGGCTGAGATTATAGCTTTTTGTCGCCATCTGTAATCACGATACTCATGTGCTTCATCCTTATAACGTTTTTCATCATCGCGAAACATGGCTCTGAAAATTGCATGCATACCTACACAAATACGGGCAAGTACATAGTGTGGACTTTTTGTGAGACTATCTGCGGTCATTAATGGATATGGGCAGTGCATGGACTTTCATGCCCCAAACCTAGGTTTGAACCGCGCAAGATTTGCTATACCATATTTTCAAATTTTTTGTTCCCTCCGACTTTATGATGCCGAGGGTGGACAGGTTTAATGAAAATATCGAATAAAACGTTTTTTAGTCAATTTTAAACTCGATCTTTTGACTTTTTAAAACATTTTCGTACTCCATAATTTTTTTTGCAAAAATTTTTCTAAATTTGAATAAATTTTGTGCGAAAAAGTGATTACGCTGCCAAAGGTGTGCTAAATATCATATTTGAGCAAAAATACGGCGCAGCGTTGAAAAATTTGCGAAACAACTAAGATTAATACTATTTTTTATTACTTGTACTCGTAAGCTTGCAACAGTATACAAATCAGAAAAGATCTTGCGAGGTGCCACATTTTTTTAGCTGGAAATCTGAATATATTATGTTGAAATCAGCATGTTTTTGCTACAGAAATCATTGCAGGAGCCATAATTTTTTTGCTTATAAATACATGCAATAGGCCACTGACATTATCCGATACAAAGGCTGAGTGCATTGAAGAATTCACGAAAAAATGGTCGAAAATCTTTTAACAAAAATATCCACCGTACATTTCGTCAACTACTTTGAATGAATAGGGGCAACAGTCCTCCATCACCCTTTTAAATCCTCCCATGGCATATGAACGAGCAAACCACCTATAGGCGGCAGGCCGTGTTTAGGGGGAGGGGGAGCGGCCGACCCCCCCTTGACCGGAAATTTTTGGAAGGGCAAGATAATGCACGAAAAGATAGAAAAAGTGCATGTCCTTGACGTAAAATCTTCAAATTTTCAGCGCTTCGCGTCAGATATGAAGTATTTCACATAATTGTGGTTCAAGTGCGACCAAGAAATGACACTTTTTACAGCACTTTGAGTGAGAACACAAAATTTTTTGAAAAGTTTGAATTTTATGATCGTAATAATAGGTGGGCAGCACCAAAATTCTGGGAGGTGCAAGATTTTTCAAAGGTCAAAGAATTGTCTTAAAAATGGTGATATGGCTTAAAAACACCATTTTTAAACGTTTCTCTTCGAGTACTATCCATTGGCATCAAAAATTGCGAAAAACAAAAAAAATTTCAAAAATTGAATTCTGGATGGGGGTTATTTTGGTTTCTGGGGGTATTCAGTCTTCTGGTGGAGTGCATACCCAACAAAGCCCCTCCCCACGCCAACGTGTGATCGTAATGAATAGAGCATGTCGAAAAACGTCGAAAAATGCGGTTTGTGCGAGCTATTCCGACAAATTTCCTGAGATATAGACCAATTTATGTTGGGTCCGTCCTTCCCTTGACCGAATCCTGGATAAGGGCCTGCCTATAGGTAGGTATTTCTCTCGTTAAAACTTTGTATCACCTTGAATGGCAGATGCTGCCTAATATAAGTGTCAAAAAATAGAAAAAAATTTTGAATGGATGTAAATGCTACCCCTATAAATCTGTGCCCGGTTTCTATATATTCAAGCTTAAACCAGGTTTAAGCCAGAGTTCAATGTTTAAAAATACATGGTCAGGTTAAAGTCTGGCTTAAGCCGGTTTCCATATGCGCAGGATTAAGCCAGACTCAAACTTAACGACAATGTTGAAACGTAGACATCAAAATTGAACACTCATATCATGTGCAGGTTTAAGCCTGGCTTTAGCCATACTTCATAGAAACCTGACCATGAAAATAAGCGAAGAATGAATAAGAGCAAATAATGAACGAGCAATGAATGCTTACACATAAGGCACACGTTCTTCTTCAGTCATGTTTCTCCAAAAGGTTCCTAATTCTTCGAAAATTTCCTGTTGCGACCAATCTTTATACACGTTTTTCAGCTAGAAAATCAGTGTAATCCGTCAACAAAGCATAATATGCATAAGTATTATTATCTAAGGTTTAAGATCGATTGAGCGACTGTAAAGTGTACGCGCGCAAGCCATTTGCACCTGAATATGTAAATTCGGGCCTTGTGGAAGCGGTGATAGTCACTACCAGAGATGCATATGGGGGTTCAGGGGTCCTATTCCCCCAGAATGGAGAAATGGAAAATTTTGTGATGAAAATGAGGCCTAATGGAGGCCAAAAACAGATGAAAATTGAAAGTTTTCTTCCAAAGTGCTTCAGATTGACCAGAAACTGTGTAATGTAGTTTTAACGCTATTTTAGCGGTTATATCAGCTTTTGAAGTCATTTTGGCCCAAAAAAGCTCAACTTTTGACCCCCTCGTAGATCGGTTGACCTCCCAGATCGGTCATGCTGTGCACCTATGGTCACTACGACACGAGACTACAAATAGGTCACATCATTCCCTCAGATAAAGAAAATAAATCTATAATTACTTTTTTTATTCTAAATACTAAATTTTTCTTCGAGGTACTGCGTATATATTTACCGCGTGAGAATTCTGGGAATCAGCCCTAAAATTTTTTTGTGAAGTGCCATTATATGGGCTCAAGTAAAAATTATTTTTCGACCTGTCTGCTGAGCTAATGCCTTTCTGAAACGCAAATAATTAATTTTTATACGGTCTAAATCATCTTTTAGCTTCAGATTTACAAGATTTATGCAAAGAATAATAAATGACGTTTACACAACTTTTTGTTTTTTCTGGAAGACGTAGTTTCTTTATGTATCTACTGCATTTTATTGTTTAGTGCATTGGCGTTTTTCGTTTAATGCGATAACTGAAGTACTTTTAAAGTGTAAACAAAATTTTGCGTTATGGTGAGATTTGTTTGGCAAGGACTCATCTGAAAATTCATCAAAACATTGGCGCTTTGCGCCCAAATTGCGTCACTGAATTTATTTGGGATAATGTAACCATATACATTGGCAGCAACCTAATTCTAGGGGTCTGGATGAGACAAAAGTTCAAAAAATCATGACGGATTGCCCTATGCAATTGTAAACATTTCACACGTGGATGTGGATCCGGGATTTTCGTAAGAGGCTTTTCCCCAAAGAGTCAAAAATAGGTCCGAAAATTCGCTCTTCACGGTAAAATTTTCGTTTTCTCGTCAAATTACATCGTAAAATTTAATTCAAAATAATTGTTAGTGCAAAATCCTCAAAAAATTACAAAATTCTCGTAAACTCTATGGTGAAACTGTAACAGTGAGCGGAAATCTGGCGCGAAGCGCCAAGAAAATTAGTGGGATTCAGGCGAAAAGTCAATTATTGATTGTATTTACATGCTTTGCTATTTCCAATTTTGTGCACTAGGAGCAAAGCCTACCAAAGCATTAGTCTCAAGCGCCGAAAAAATTACAGAAGCACAACTTCCAACTTTCATTCGTCAAGAAAGCAAAAATCATTTCAAGGAACATACTTAGATATGTACCTATCCATCCTCATCTCTTCATCACCAATTAAATGTAAAATTCATATGTATGCACAGGGGCGTAACCAGCCGGAGCAGGAAAGGGGGGCGCCCCCTCCCGAAATAAAAATATTTTAACTTTTCACAAGGGTCTCCAAAGGACAAAATCAAAAATTCTCGAAGTCTACCAAAAAAGATAGCCAAAACACGTTTTTAGCATACTTTTGAGCTACTGAGCTCTAATTTTCAGACGTTTCGCGCCGGATTTTTTATTTTCGATTATATTTCTTACCTTAGAGGCCCAGATTTAACTTTAAAATGGTGATATGTCAAAAGTTTTCGGGAGCTTCGCGCCCATTTATTATTTTTTGCATTAGTTTCCTTTGGATAGTCGCAAGATTAAATACAAAGACAAGGATTTCGAAATGTTTTTGAGTCAAACTTGGACTCAGTATTGAGAGAGAAATCAGTCATACAGATAGGTTACATGATAAATTAAATGATAGATCTTGTATATCCAATTTTGGAATCGAGCAAAAGAATTTCTCGATTTTTCAAAATTTTTATCTTTACCATAGGATAAGAGCTCGTTGAGAAATGCTCAAAAATGCCATTATTTTCATGTATCTCCTGATTTTTGGCGAGATATAGGACTTCAATTACCCCCTCCCCCGCCGAAATTAAATCGTTACGTCCTTGTAATACCTTTGGATAGTTTACGCGGACGAACCAAACATATGGACAGCGGGTCCTTAAAGGATAATCGATTGGGTTCCTGCGACGTCGCATTCGCGGCACACGTCCTTGGAAATAACGATTCCATTCAATGTTTGCTTCTACTTGATGTTTTCTATCTTTTAATTCTTGAATTCTGTAAGACAAGCGCTCTTCTGGGCCTAAGTTGCGCCATATTTGTCCCAACACTTCGAAAAGATCTTTTGAATGCCTGAAAGTTTTGATTTATATTAGCAGAGGCCGCAGTAAATTTTCAACGCAAAGTCGCTTCCAGAAAAATTGGTAGGTAGTTTTTTTGCAAGAACTTAAGTAATACAAAGTTGGATACACACCGAACGATGTATTGCTGCTGGATTTTATTCAGTCTTCCTCAAGTTCTGAATTCCTTATCAAGTGATTATACCTGAAAGCAAAAACGGCTAGCGCGCTCAATTTAGCTTACGAAATCTCTAGCTGCAGCTTCAAGAGTCTATTTTTAAAAAAATGATTAATTGGTTGAAATAATTTACGTTTACCCTGCTTCGTCATACTTAATTTGTTTTGTCTTTCATGTATTTTCATTTTCGTTCATTCGTCCTATCCATGTATGTTAATATTTTCTTTTGACTTAGCGAATAAATTGTTGTTGTTGTTGTTGTTGTTGTACAGGGTGTTTAAAAAGCGGAACATTATCAAAAAGTATACTCTAACGCATACTTAAAATTAACCAATGAAACTTTGCATATGGAGTAACAATATTGCAAACTCGAAAAGCAAACGATTGAGCCTACAAATTTCTGTTAAAAAAATTTCAACGACTTCGTCGATCAGTTCCGTTAGTGTCTGTCTGTCGAAGCTGATATATGTCATTGTGAGTCCCACTTACTGTAACTTTACAGCAAGATTAATCGAATGTGCCAAATGAAATTTTTTCTCATTTATTGTTAATATTTGTCTCCCGAGAAGCTTCAGCAGGCCACGTGCATTTGTTATAAAATTATCAGTGACCAACTCAATTTTGGTTAAAAATTTCTAAAAAATTTTTTGCGCCAAAACTCTATATATGTTTTAGAAGAATTCTGGATCTAGAACGCACGTTTCACTTTTTGCAAAATTGTACCAAAAAAGCAAACAAATATGTATTGGACTTTACTCTTGTAAAGTCTCGATTGCTAGTTTTAAAGACCTGATACTAGCTTTGTCAAACATTAACGTTATTTATATATCGTTAATTTTTAAAACGTTTTTTTCAGCATAACATCATACGTGGGCAGCAAAAAAAATTCTGGGGGGTGCAAGATTTTTTGAAAGTCAAAAATGGCCTTAAAAATGGTGTTAGGGCAATAAAAACACCATTTTTCGACGTTTCTCATCAAGCACTATCCATTGGCATCAAAAAATTGCGAAAAAAACGAAAAAAATTTTTCAAAAATTGAATTCTGGGGGGGTATTTTGATTTCTTGGGGGGGTATTTTGGTTTCTGGGGGGGTGCATACCCCCAAACCCCCACGCCCAGGTGTGCATAACATTCTTCATAAATTTTTGTAACAAATCCTAGTAGAGAATTTAGAGCTAAAGCTTAAAATGCAATTTTAAATTCATAGGTAACCAAACCGGGAGCCAGAAACGGCGAAACCATGATAAGCATAGGTAACCACACCCGGAGAAACGTTTCTCCCGGGAGAAACGTTTCTCCCACCGGGAAAATTTTGATGGGAGAAACGTTTCTCCCGGGAGGGCGTTTCTCCCTCCGGGGAAATTTTGATGGGAGAAACGTTTCTCCACCGGGGGAAACACTAGTAGGATTTACGGGTTGGCCCAAAAACCCTGCATATTATGTACTTCTGTAACAAATTTAAAAGAAGAAAAACGTTTATTCCACTTAGCACAAGGTAAACGGCATATCACAAAAAAGAACAGCAAGGTAAGTTACTTACTAACGCAACATGGAAGCTGCCACTGGCCATTGATTAAGGGACGGAAATATGCGCATGAGTAGTAATCCGCCCCGGGAAAATGAGGCAAAATGAAGGTAAAAAACGAATAAAAATTGATAATGTTTTTAGAAGTGCCTAAAATTGTTTAGAAACAGAGTAATAACGTACCTTGTTGAGAGACGACGTCTCATTCTGTTATAATTTTCTTTTACAAAATATGAATATGCCGTGCGAAGCTTCCTTGGCGGCCTGCGATCCCATTTATAATTCATAAGCCAATTTGCCATCACTTTGGTAGTTGATCACTTAACGACTGAACAATACTGTTCTTAGCAAAAAGAAGGAACAGCGCAAACGCATACGACTTACTTTGGTAAACAGAGAATACTACTGACACACTTGTGTTTAAAGTTTAAACGGATTTAGTTTGCAACAGGTCATTTATAAAATTTTTTAATGACAGTAAACGCTTTAAACTTGTGAAAAACGACGAGTTATCACCGGTGTTGTAAGATTCTTTTGTATATTTTTAACCTGGTTAAACGATAGATAAAAAAGGTATTCAGCCATATAAAATACTGACAATACATAAGACGTATAAAACACATGAAATCAGGTAAGAACGCTTTGGCCCGACAGGTAGCGCGATAGCGCTACCTATAATATACATAGCCATCCTTTTTTCTTGTATGTTTATCACAGCGAGTGCGAAATTTGTGTCCCCCTCACAGCAACAACGGCACACACCTGGGAGGTGCGATTTTTCAATCGATGGATAATTAGAAAATTCGATGCCCGTGTTTTTTGTTTACACTCAATACCGAGTTAGCAATGATTGTGTAAAGTGTAAACCGTTAAAATCAAATAATTTGCGGAGGGCCGATTTTATTAATGTTGCCCCCAAGTTGTAGATAACGAATCTGACCTTAAAATTTCTTTACACATAATGGTTGTTACACAAAAGTGTAAAGTATACGTGAATTTTACTCTTTGCGTGACCTTCAGCTTATCTAAGGCAGTTTTGGTTTCTGTGCAGTCCAATTAGTTGTATAATGTAGAGGGTTGCAAAAGCACAAAACTCAATTTTTTCTCTTTTAACGCAATATTTCTTGATCTGTGATCGTTTTAGTTTAAAGGGTTCGAGACGAAGATAGAAATTTCTTTAGCTACTTGCACCCCTCAGAATTTTGACGCTGCCCACCTTACATATGAATATATGACCTGAAGTATAAAATAAAAGAAGGAAACTAGCAAAGAAAAATGCTCCGATTGAACAAGAAAGGTAAATATACTAAAATTTCTTCATTGTTTAGGGTGTAAAAGGAGGTATTTAGAATAATCAATGCCTTGAAGACGTCTTCTGAACAAACTCAGATTTCCTGCTACAACGATATCGTTGGAAACTGTGCAGACGTATTGTAGTAAGTTGATGTTTTCTAAGTGTGAATGGACTTTCCAAATCGTTCTCATATGCACTTATTCAAGTTGGTTAGAGTATAAGGGGTCAATATATGTAATTGGCAGGCGTATCATAGTCTATTGCATGAAACCTCGTGCACAGATTACAATCTTCGCATAAATATAAGTCGATTACAAAAGCGGTTTAGACTGAAGTAGTAATCACGAAAATTTGCATGACAAATAAAGTGCATATTAAATTCCACTACTTGAAATTGTAATATTCTAGGCTGCCTAAAAATTACTCTTGTAGCTTTTTGCTTGAAGGATGAGAATTGATTTTTCACGCAAAAAGTTTCGTGAATAGAAGAGGTAATAACAAAGTCAGATGATCTGGAAAATCTTCAATCGTTTTTTCCTACTGTAGAAAATCGATCGATCGAATCGATAAATGTGTCCAAAACTGTCTGCCTGAATTATTTCTGTGTCCGTTCATCGGAAAATTTTCGAAATGCGAAAGTGTGTTTTAGAGAGCGAGTTTTCAGCTTATAACGTGCACCAATTGGGGCACTTCTGGAGTTTAGGTGGTGCGAAATTTTTTTTTCGAAATAGGAATTTTTTCCTCAATTGTGGTTAAACTGAGGGCGCTGATCACGAATATACTATTAGTGCTTCACCCATATTAATATTTTTACTTAAAATGCGTGAAAGGTAACGTTACTCACTTATAGGAAGAATATACCTAGTTAAAAGTGCATATTTTAGGATGTCATTGATTTTTCGAGCATTTGCATTTAAGGCTAAAAATGCTGAACTGCTAGTTATGGCTTATAAAACGTATATCCGACTTTACTAGAATATTGCACGGTTATTTGGTCACCACACAAAAAGCAAGACGTGAAAAGTATTGAGAAAGTTCAAAGATACTTTACTAGAAGGGTCTTAAATTTTCCCGGCTTGAGCTATAGTGAACGATTAGATTTTCTTAAATTAGACTCACTTCACTTACGTCGAGTCCGTCATGATCTATCGATGGCCTATAAAATTTACCATGGTCTTATAGACATCGATTTTAATGAGTTGTTCACGGTGTGTAATGGCATCACTCGATCAGTTAACTCGGTAAAGCTAAAAATACCTAAATCTCGCTTAGATTTGAAAATGTATTGTTTTGCAAATAGACTCCCTCCTCTTTGGAATAATTTGCCAGAAGAAGTTGTAAATGCCCCCGAACTTTCCCTTCTTCAGCAGTCGCTTAGAGAAAATTAGTTTTACCGTAGACTCAGTGATCGTACGGGGACCCCGACCCCGACCCCGACCCCGAAAAACCCCGGCCTAAACCCCGACCCCGACCCCCGACCGGGGGCATGATTTTCCGAGTCGGGGTTGAACCTTTTTTGGGGTGAAATATAGCATTTTATTTGTTGGTACATAGAAGAATTGTATAAATAGCAAATAAATTCGGAACAAGGACGATTCATTCACCAGCAAAATTAATATGTTAAACTCGACACTCGCGATATTTCATAAAAAGTACGCCTGGTCACCATGTTGTTAAGACGTACATACATGTCCGCATATTTTCCATTATGAAGTGCACCGAAATTACTGCGGAATCACAGGCGTAGCCGGGGGAATGGAAGCACATGCCTCCCGGAATTTTTCAGAAATTATATTGATTTTTCTGGCGCAATGTGTCCAGAACATGTTTAAAAAGGCACAAACGTCAAAATTTTCCGGCGCTTCGCGCCGAGTCATTATTATTTATTGTTATACAGATCCAATGAATTTAAAAGCTTGAATCTGTTTAAATAATCCAGCACTTCGCAGCACTTTAGTGACTTAATGCACTATTAGTTCATTGAATGAAACTGCACAAGCTTGTTGAACATAATATTAAAAGTGCGAAAATGTTTGCGTACCAATTTATCTATTCTCTGCTTTGTCTATCTTTCTTTACAAGGACACATAATTCTATTTTAAATGAAAGGAAAGGCCAAATTTTCTTGTGTTTTTGCGCATTTTATGTTTTCTGAACTAGTTAATAAGAAGGCCACAAATGGGCATGAAAATGGTAAGAACAAAATTCTCATTGATACAACTTTTAATGACTTATTGGTTGCGACCCGTTGCTGCGCTACATACTTAGCAGAGGTCGAAAAACGCATTTCAGCTCACAAGTTTTGTGCAGTGTAGGTGTTCATCAATTTTAAGTTTTTTGGACTTAATTCAGAAGCGAGATTTTGCCAATTTGCGAAAATTTTAACTTTACTAATTAAAAATTAGAGTGCTTTTTTACAAAATTTTTAGGGGTTCTGCTCTGGACCTCGCTGATGGCGCTTGAGCGCGCCACCCCAGACCCCCAGCCATACAATCTCGTTCTACATGTTGAAAGAAATTTTTAGGAGGACAGAAAAGGTAAAAGGATTAGGAATTTTTAAAAATTTTCGGCGCTTCGCGCCGCTATTAGTTTATCTGTTCTGTATGATTTAAGCGGTATAAATTGAGTTTAAAGAGTAGAAACGTCAAAATTTTCCTGCGCTTAGCACCGCCGATTATTGTCTTAGGGCGGTAAAATATGACTGAATTTCTTGATGCCTTGCGCCACTTATGATTTCCGAACTGTTTGTCAATAAAAAGGCGTGAATTCTACATGAAAACGGTAAAAATTTCGAAAATTTTCGGCGCTTCGCGCCATTGGCTCCTCAACAATCAGTGCGCCATAGAAAACCGTTATGAAAAAAAATGTGGAAGAATACGAAAAAGCGAGGGCGATTAGTGATTAAAATTGAAAGTGATGCTAAATTGCTAAAACCATGCTTGAACTTGGAATGAAAATAAAATGTTGAACATAACCAGCTTTATTCGTATGCTCTACAAACAAGTGAAGGTATCGTTTTTATCCTTTTCAAATTGGTATGCAATCATGCAATGTTAGTTGTTAATCTTCAATCCCGACTTCGACCCCAAAAACTGGGGTTTTTCATCCCCGACCCCGACCCCGATCGGGGGTGAAAATCTGACCCTGTATGATCACTGCATAGACTATAAGTAAGTGCAAACCGCCGTTATAGTCCTTGCGCAGATTATTGATATTATATTTCATTGCATTGACGACATTTTAGTGTATTTACTCTGATTCTTTCTTTTTTTAATTTGACCAAATTTGTAGGTATTGTATTAATTCCGTCTCTGTCGCAATAAATTCCTGAATTATTGGTTGGTAATAAAGTTTGAGCACCTCGTCGTTCAACAGGATTGCACCCAAATTAATATTTCTTTTGTGAATGTGTAATGCGCTATTGTGAACGTGTAATGCGTGTGAATGTGTAATGCGCTGTTTTTCTGTAACACGGTTTAAACATTACAATATATTTACATTGCTGTTGTTTTTTTGGGTTTGGTTGCATTTGTTGTCCTAGAATGGCAAATATAATTCGAGCTTTTGTGGATGAATTTCGACTCAAAAATCTATTCTTGGCCACAGCAACAGTTCCTGAAGCCATCCAATGGGGACGTGATCATGGTCTTTTAAAACGTGCAGTGGTTTGCGAGAATGGTAATTGCATGGGATGCAATGACATGCGATTGGAAAATAGACCAGGGATAGATGGTTCTATTTGGCATTGTTCAGCCGGTCATGCTTGCTGAAAACGTGTCCTGTTAGAAAAGATTCGTTTTTTAGTGCTAGTTATCTGGCAATTTCTGATATTCTTATTTTGGCTTATTGTTGGTCATACAAAATCGATAAACATTCATTTTTGATGCGTGAATTGGAATTAAGCGACAAAACAATTATTGGAAACAATTTTGTCGAGATATATGCCTCGAATATTTTGTTCAGAATCCCATTCAGCTGGGAGGAGTAGGCCATACTGTAGAAATAGATGAAAGCTGCTTTGTACACTGAGAATACAATCGAGGTCAGGTAGTGCGTGGACAATGGGTATTTGGAGATAAAGATGTTGAAACTAAAGAAAGTTTTATGGTTGCTGTTGACCGACGAGATGCTCAAACTTTATAACCAATAATCCAGTAGTTTATTCTTCCTGTTACTACCGTAATTTCTGATATGTGGGGCCTATATTGCCCTTAACAACCTAGGCTACCAGCACTTAACTGTCAATCATTCAATTAATTTTGTCGACCCTATTAAGCACGCTACTACAAATCACGTCAAATCAGTATGGCAAAAAGCAAAGGGAAAAAACAAGCGACGTTTTGACACACACTGTGCAATGCTCACAAACTATTTGGCAGAATTTCTCTGGCGACAGCATTTTGGTCTAAATCCGTTCACCATTTTATTGAGCACGTTCGATTAGTTTACCCTGAAGCTGCTATTGACGATAAGCATCATGGACAATTTTTACTTTGTTCAATTTTTGCACTTTGAAGGACTTATCCTATCAATCTCATTAATAAAAGTTGCACAAAAGCTGTGTACTAGTGAGTATATAATATGAGTAACATTACCTTTCATGCATTTTAAGTAAGAAATATTAGTATGGGTGCAAAACTAATAGTATATCCGTGATCAGCGCCCTTGGCTTACCCATAATTGATAAAAAATTCTCATGTCGAAAAACAATTTCTTTACCACCTAAACTCCAGAAGTGCCCCAATTGGTTGGTCTCAGGGATAGAAAAAACCCAGATTTGAAAATTTTGAATTTTGGGTTTTTGGTTTTTTTGTTGATTTTTTGGTTCATTGGGATTTTATTGGGTTTTTTTTATGGAAATGACAACTAGAGCTGTATACAGTAGCCGGGAATACTTCCAACAGCTGCAAGACACGAAACAAAGAGCAACAACTTTATTCAGCTAATATTGAAATCCAACATCAAAATCAATCGTTCATTGTGACTGCCACATATATGTATATATCTTTCTCTTCAATGCTCGGACATTACCAGATTTTAATCAAAAAATGCACTGGCTCTCAAAAAATATTGGGAAATAGGAAAATTGGTCGAACGCAGAAAAGTGTGGGCTATTGAGGTGGCTGAATAAAAGCGCCCTGTTTTGCAGCATGGCATGGCCATTGTAAGCTAGGGGCTGAATTTTTGAGCATGGGCATTGTGCTGTGCTGACCAGACTAGGTTGGTTGGCCTTCACTAGTCAAAGGAACAGCATAAAGACAAGACAACAAGACAAGAAAATGTTTATTGATCAGGAAAATACACAAAATTTGCTAAAACACGAATACATGATAAAATAGCGACTGAACAAAAGGACATATATACAGATCACGGAAGTGATACAACTAGGTATGCCCCAACAATAAAATCGTTAAATCAATGTTTAGGAGCTCTTTTGAACGAACAAACGTTAGAAGAAGCAACCACATGATCAGCTAAGGAGTTCCAAATTTTGAGTAGCGTTGGGAAAAATCATTGAGGTGAGCATTGGAACAGATGACTGGTAACGTAAGTTTACAACGGTTTTCGGATCGGTTTATGCCGGAACTAAAAATGAAAAATTCATTAGCATCAATACAAGATAAACCATTAATAATTTGATACATGAGACATACAGTACGCGCCTCTAATTTTGCATGCGCAGTCTCCATTAACTTTTGTTGCAGTCGGATTTTATCGAGCAAACCTTAGTGGGCATTAGTGGGCAGCTGTTAAGCACTTGCAGCCGTTTGACGGACTGCTTTCGAACTACTGCGGCCGTTCGTGGACTGCAGTGGCCGTTGGATGCTGACTGCAGTTACTTCGCTGTAAGTACGGAAACATGTATAGTATCGCAGCTAGCATATTGCGTTATTTTTCACACTGCGTTTCAAAAGTGTGTGTATGCTGCAGGTCCAGTCCGAGAAAAAAGGTAAAAATAGATAGGAATTTTCGTGCATATCATTATAATTCTCGTTTCCTCCATTGGAATCTCATCTAAGAGATAATGGGCATAAAAATGAAAGAAAATAGTAATTTCTGTGTGCGATCAATTGCATATTGCTCTGCAGCAAAAGAGCATTTTAAAATTAATTTCAGGCTGAGAGCATTCCGCGTTTCAAAACAAATTCATGGCCAATAAAGAGTAAAAGATTTAAAAATCATATAGGCCCGAAATTTCTTTTGCCATTAGTTATATGATTTTAAAAAGCGCATCTTTTCGACTAAATCAAAGTTAGAAATAAAATCAAAGCAAATTGCTCTTATCTTTTGGAGGAAAAGCTTTTTCAAAAAGGTATTTTCCTTCTTCTACAAACCATATTTTTCACTGTTATATTGCAAAATTGGGAAGAGAGAATGAATAGTGACTGTAAGGTCTAAGCTGAACATAAAATTTAACAAAATAGTGAAATATAGATGACAAATAGTTTTGCAAATTAATTGTACATCATAAAATTTTTGTTAAAATAAACTAAATAATAAATATCATAATGCCTTTAAAATACAGAATTGATAAAAAGCTCCTGATTATCCGCTTTCAAAAATATTTTGTATCTTCGCTTTTTTCATTTATTTACGATATGCACATCAATAATATATTCAGTTCAGAAGTGAAATACATCATATGGTGTCTGTCCACACGTGGGCGGGGGAGGGAGGGTCGGGGGTATGCACCTCTCCCAGAAGTTGGAATAGCCCCCTCAGAATTCAATTTTTGAAATTTTTTTGCTTTTTCAGCGATTTTTTGATGCCATTGGGTAGTGCTCGATGAGAAACGTCGAGAAATGGTGTTTTTTCGCCATACGACCACTTTTAAGACTATTTTTTGACCTTTGAAAATTTTTTCACCCCCCAGAATTTTGGTGCTGCCCACCTATGTGTCTGTCTCCTCAGGCAAGCATATAGTTCAAAAAATATTGCCCGTTCTATTATTTCGCGCAAATTTTATTCTGACCAGCCAGCTTCCTTTGCAATTTTTCTTGTTCAATTCACAAAGATTTCGCTCGCGTTCCCTGCTCTCTGTTTGACTAAGGACGCATAAATTATGCTAATCAGATAGTGAATTGGCTAGCGTGTGCAACGGGCTGTGCGTAAAACTTAAATCTCCTGCATAAAATGTGCAGTAATCGAGCATTGAATTTCGACTTGACTTAACTAGGAATAAATCGAAATATTGCAACCAAAAGAACTCAGCGCACTATGCATGATGTACAATTAATTTTCAAAACTATTTGTCATCTGTATATCACTATTTTGTTAAATTTTATATTTAGCTTAGACCTTACAGTCACTATTCATTCTCTCTTCCCAATTTTGCAATATAACAGTGAAAAATATGGTTTGTAGAAGAAGGTAAATACCTTTTTGAAAAACCTTTTCCTCCAAAAGATAAGAGCAATTTGCTTTGATTTTATTTCTAATTTTGATTTAGTCGAAAAGATGCGCTTTTTAAAATCATATAACTAATGGCAAAAGAAATTTTGGGCCTATATGATTTTTAAATCTTTTACTCTTTATTGGCCATGAATTTGTTTTAAAACGCGGAACGCTCTCAGCCTGAAATTAATTTTAAAATGCTCTTTTGCTGCAGAGCAATATGCAATTGATCGCACACAGGAATTACTATTTTCTTTCATTTTTATGCCCATTATCTCTTAGATGAGATTCCAATGGAGGAAACGAGAATTATAATGATATGCACGAAAATTCCTATCTATTTTTACCTTTTTTCTCGGACTGGACCTGCAGCATACACACACTTTTGAAACGCAGTGTGAGAAATAACGCAATATGCTAGCTGCGATACTATACATGTTTCCGTACTTACAGCGAAGTAACTGCAGTCAGCATCCAACAGCCACTGCAGTCCACGAACGGCCGCAGTAGTTCGAAAGCAGTCCGTCAAACGGCTGCAAGTGCTTAACAGCTGCCCACTAATGCCCACTAAGGTTTGCTCAATAAAATCCGACTGCAACAAAAGTTAATGGAGACTGCGCATGCAAAATTCGAGGCGCGTACTGTAGATATATGTGAAGATGACGAAGTTCTAATGAAAGTAAGTTAAGAAGCTTCAGGCGTTCAAGATAGGTTAAATTGATATGAAAACCAAAAAGATGTTTGGTAAATTTACATTGAACATTTTCAAGACGATTTATATCATATGCATAATATGGATTCACAGAATATTCAAGCATCAGTCTTACATAAGTAATATAGGCCCTTACTAAAACATCTTTATCAGGAGAAAGAAAAGCTTTGTGTATTAGAAAACAATGAGAAACAGCTTTTTCAGTTATGTGATTTAAATGTTCCTTACAATTGAGATTATGGGAGAGAAAGACACCCAGATGACGAACGGAACTAATGTCATTCGCAATATTTTATTATTCAAAGAACAAAGCTTTTTTGGATTATTTTTATCAAGATGTTAAGCTGCACATTTATCCGTAGCAACAGGAAGTTGCCAATTAATAGACCAAGTATATATATTATCCAGATCTTTTTATATTAAATGATAATCAGAAGATGGACCGAAGATTTTGACATCATAGGCAAAGAGGTAAATTTTACTATAATTAATCAACTTACATAGGTCATTTACATAAATTAAGAATAAAGTAGGACTAATACAACTACCTTTGGGGACACCACTGCCAACAGGCATGAAGTCAGAAAAAACTCCATTAATACAAACACGCTGAGCCCGACCATGTAAAAAGGTAGTGAGCCAATTAAAAAGTAGACCTTTTATTCCTTTATTTTTATAGCTTTATATAAAAGCTTAGATAACGGAATTTTATCGAAAGGTTTGGAAAAGTCGATGTAAGCTACATCGACAGGAGTTCTATTGCTCAAAGATACCGTCCAGCTGTGTTTGCATTCACACGTGGGTAATGCTGTGCCACCCACACCACCGTGTGACGCTCAGAAGGCACTTCGGTACCTTCAGAACCCCAGCTGGGTGGCGCCAGAAAAAAACAAGTTTTTGATTGGGGGAGGGTAGAATTTTTTGACCCTAAAATAAAAAAGTGAGAAAATGACACAATCAACTATCCAACCAAACACCAACCGGCCAAACAACCAACCAACTAGCCAATAACCAACCAACCAACTAGCCAACCAGCCAATAAACTAGCCAACCGCTCAACTAACCAACTGGCCAACCAACTCAACCAACCTCAACAAAAGGGACACCGGTACCTTCAGAACCGAAATTCATTGCCCAGCTGGCCTCTCAAAAAAAAACCAGTCAATTTGTAACCTGAAAAACCACCCATTTTTTCCATAACCGAAAGGAGATGACTGATGATATTATACTGGCGAACAAGCTATGCCGTGAGGATTGCAACTGACCCCTGATCTCTTTCCAAATCATTCAGAAACTTGAGATATAAATTTGTCGAAAAGTTCCTAAAAATTGCCGTTTCTATGATTTTTTAAAGCATTTTTGTGGTTCAGTATTTCTACCCGTATTCATATTTGCTGGAATCTTTTATGTTTTCACATTGAGGCTCCCTTGCAGACTAATGTCAGAAAAAATTTTCTTGTCCGTCATCCACATAGCTACAGTATACCTTCAAAGTCAAACCTAAAAAAACCACTTGTTGTAACCTAAAAAAACTAGCGCCAATTTCCACAAAACTTAGCTGGAATGTGCCTTGTGGCACCTTAAATGATGCCTGATATTTATTTTCCACAAAAAATGGGAATCACCCCAAAAACTGCCAAAAAAAAGTTCGACTGTAACCTAAAAAAACCACTTTAACCTAAAAAAGACCAATGCTAAGTATACGTTGCCATGGCAACGAAATTATTTTTCATCAAGTTGCATAATTTTGCACTGATTTCCTGCTGAGGATGTAGGAGAGACTTACCTAGAATTGTTTTTATCACTTGAAGACATTATTTGTGAAATTTTCAGAACTTTTAATAAAATTCAGAAAAAATTATTGATTTTTTTATAAATTTGATAAACAGGGACGTAGCTGTGGGGGGAATGGGGGGGTCTGGACCCCCCAAAATTCAGAAAAAAACGGAAAAATTGGTTTTTTCACACGTTATTTTGTGCAATTTCTGGCTTAGACCCCCCAAATTGGTGTTGGTCCCCCCCCCAAAATAGGAGGGCCAGCTACGTGCCTGTTGATAAAATGAACGGAAACATCGTGGAAAATGAATTTTTTTCGAAAAATATGATCATGTAAGGACAACTATATAACTATTTTATGCTGCAAACCACGCACTTCGCCTAACATTTATGGGTGGTTTTTTTATTTCCCATGGTTTTTATTACTTCCCAAATGGAATTTGCTGGTTTTTTTTAGTTTTGACTTTGATCGATTTTTTCTCCGAGACTAAAGGGATCTATGAAATCAACTAATTGGCGAAAGATGGAGCATTGACGGGAAATCGCTCTGATTATATAAGTTTCTAGACTGGGGTGCTTGCACAATGAATATATGCAAAAAACATGAAACGTGGTTTTTTTAGAGGCCATGACCATACATGATCTTGGGAGGGGGTTTCACCCCCACACAGAATCATTTTTCATCCCCTGCAGAAAATTTTTCACCCTCCATAGAATTGGCGATTTTTCAAAAGTTTCCTAAACTTACCTGAAAATTGGTAGAAAAAGTGTCTTTTTAAGGGTTTTTGGCTATCTATTTGCCCAAAATCGCCAAATTTTCGGCGCTTCGCGCCATATATTCATGTTTTAAGCGATATATTGGTCAATTTATTCGACTTTTTCCAAAATTTTTTTAATGATTTCATGCTGTAGAAGGATAGAGTATCGTCAGAAACGCCAAAAAACGACGTTTTTTAACGCGTACCGGCCATTTTTTGGGCCCAAAAAAGGCGCTTTAGGTTTTCACCCCCCAGAATTCCCATACTGTGCATGTATGGCCATGACTATAGATGCGCAGCATGATCGATCTGTGGGGGCCAGCCCGCCTTGAGATCAAAAGTTGAGCTTTTGCTAAACTGCATAATATTGCTAGGGGTGCAATGCAAGTCTTCAAAATGACTGAATGCGTGAAATTTTTGAGTCAGGCGCTTCAATACTCGAAAACAAGCAGTGGTGAAAAGATTTAAACGGGTCAATATTCCTAAAGTTTAGGCATTCAAAATTTGAAATTTCCCTGTGCCTAAGTGAAGGCATTTTTATCATTGCACTATAATTAAAGTTTCTGCTGACCTGACATTACGCTTAAGCTTAGGCGTAGTATATCCGAGAAAATGTTTAAGGCTGCTTAGGTCGTGGTCGCTCTCGCTTAGGTTGATGTATAGCTGCTTGTCAACTTAAATTACAGGTATTCTGCATTCCGCCCGAGCTTTTCTTAGGCCAAAATGACCTTGAAAAGCTAGTAGGTATAAATACTAAAATAGCGTTAGAACCAGTGCTAGCCATGAATGTTTACGTTTTAATACGCTTCATAGGATAATGGGGCATGTTAAGGTATATATGTTCAACACTTCGGTCGGGCGTGGGTGGAAATAGGACCGACGTGTTAAAGATATAAGCCTAACAAGCTCTAGAAGCTTATTAAAGTGTAAACATTCGTGGCTAGTAGTGTACGTTATTCTACAGTTTAAAACCAATTTCAAGCATTTTTGAAGTAGCTTCGTTGTTTGGAAAATTTGCGTTTTTCCAATCGTTTTCACGTGTTTTTTAGCTTTTTGGCCAAAAGGGAAGTCATTAACCTCTGCACCTCCTAAAAATGGCAGGGACCCCACTTAAAATACTTTGCATGTATGTCTTGACTTCAAATATCTGCACTTGCGCTATTCTAAACTAAGTCTTCGTTAGTTGAACTTTTTATTGCAAAATCAAAGTTTTGCTTGTTCTGTTTTCATCTTAATGAAAAATCGCTTCTCAGTCAGTAATTTTTGAAGCCCCGCTGACAGCTTTGCATGAATATCTAGTTGAAAAGTCTGTGTTTGAAAAGTGCGATTGCGTATTTCGTAGGTAAAAAGAATTTTTTAGTAATTCCTATTGGAGCAGTGGTCAGTAGTTCTCCCCGCCCAACCTTGCAAATAAGAGGTGGTTGTCCTAGTTAAAAACGTGGTTGTCTAATTACCAGCTCGAAAATTAGCTGCCCTGCTGCGAAAATTAGCTTTCCTGACTCAAAAATGGTAATCCAGTTCTGAAAGGTGGCTGGCTTGTCCTCAGAAAGTAGTTGTCCGGGTCTTAAAGTCGATTTGCCTGGTCCAACAAATTGGTGTCCAGTGTAAAAAGCCGTTGTTAATGTCGAAAAGTGGGCTTTTCAGGCTTTACTGTACAAAACATACCCTTGTCCAAATGACCCCTTCTCCTCGTCAAAGTTTTGGTTCTCCCCGTCTTGTGGACGAGCAGAATCAGGGGTGTGGAGTAATGTGCATACGTGGGCAGCAAGAAAATTCTGGGGGGTCAGGATGGGTAAAATTACCAAAAATGTTGCTTAAAATGGAATGTTGGGGTCTACAGTAATGTGGCGGGGGTTTCCACTTCTGGAGGGGAGGTACAACCCCCCGAACCCCTACGCCCATATGTGGTAATGTGTAGCCATACATTTTACAATTCTTTTAATTTATATATGACATGATACCTTTTATAACAAATTTAAACGCTGCATGATAACAAGAATTCAGTAGAGCGTGAAATGCAAACAAGTATATATGGTATGGTATGCAGCTTCATACAATTTTTCTCAGAAGTTTTTAGCAAAAATTTAGGGCTCATCCCAACGTTGTTATTTCGTCGTCGTAAAATATATTGCTATAATGATAGCTGATGCTTTTTATGGAGATGTGCCTTATAGCATAAACTGTTTTGATTATTAAATATTAAGTAAGTAAAAGTTCTACAGTTTGATCGCTATATTTTTGATTTTGCACATGGTTTCTTAGTTTATCATATTCATATCTAATTAACTTGCGCTAAAAGTAACTCGGTGAAATGTGCAAGAAACCAACTTTTGATGCTTATCTTTTAATTTGCTAATTTAATATAAAAATCGTCAAAAAAACTAGGAACGTTTTTTCAATGAATTCTTGCCGATTGTGCAGATTGTTATCTGACAATTTGATTCCAAACACGGTTTTTTGTATTCGGCAAAGATTTTTCCCGATGTATAAAGACTTTTGGGTACCGTCTTCGTACATGTACAAAGATTTTTGGGAAGACAAAAACTGCAAAAAAGGTTTGAAATTCACAAAATTTTCGGCAGCTTCGCGCTGAAATGAGTAATTGTGTGTTCTTATATATATATATATATATATATATATATATATATATATATATATATATATATATATATATATATATATATATATATATATATATATATATATATATATATATATATATATATATATATATATATATATATATATATATATATATATATATATATATATATATATATATATATATATATATATATATATATATATATATATATATATACAGGCCCGTATACAGGATTTTATTTCGGGGGGGGCCGAAAATTTTTGAGACCAGATATCTCGAGAACCATTAGGAGAAAGGCGAAAATAAAGACAGTTCTGAGCGTATCTCGGCGAGCTCTATACAACGGTGAAGAAAAATTTCAACAAAAAAATTAAAAAAATTTCACTTTATTTCATTTTGATATACAGCAAATTTATCATTTAAGCTGATTTCTCATCACCTAATCGGCGAATTATTTCTTATCTCTTGCCTTTGTACTTAATCATTTTGCTTTACAGAGAAAAACAATACGGATAATTAATAATTCGGCGCGAAGCGCCGAAAAAATTGACATGATCTGCATATCAACCTCAAATTTGAGCTGTTTTGAGCGGACTAGAAGACAAAAAAACATATATAAACAATAGATACGGCGCGAAGCGCCGGAAAAATTTCATGTTTCCCATGTGATAACTCAAATTTGAGCTGTTTTGAGTGAGCTAGAAGGCAAAAACTATAACTAAACAATGAATCCGGCGCACAGCGCTAGAAAAAAATTGACATGCTCTCTATATCTAACTCTAATTTGAGCGATTTTTAGCTGTTCAGAAGACAAAACTATACGTAAACAATAAATCCGGCGCGAATCGCCGGAAAATTTTGAGTTTACTAGCTCAAAAGTACGCTAAAAACCTGTTTAGGCGCTGTTTCAGACGCACTTCGCCAATTTTTCATTCTTCCCTTCGGGGACCCTTGAGAGAAACAAAAATTTTTCCCCATTCCGGGGGCGAGGCCCCCCGCCCCCCTGGATACAGGCCTGTTCCCATGTCATAACTCATATTTGAGCTGTTTTGAGTGAGCTAGAGGGTAAAAACTATAGCTAAACAATGAATCCGGCGCAAAGCGTTAGAAAAAATTGACATACTTTCCATGTCTAACTCAAATTTGAGCGATTTTCAGCGGTTTAGAAGACAAAACCTTACATAAACAATAAATCCGGCGCGAAGCGCCGGAAAATTTTGTGTTTTCTAGCTCAAAAATACGCTAAAAACCTGTTTTGGCGGTGTTTCAGACCAACTTCGCCAATTTTTCATTTTTCCCTTTGGGGGACCCTTGGGAAAAACAAAATTTTTTCCCATTTCGGGGGGGAAGGCCGGCCCCCTGCCCCCTGGATACGGGCCTGTATATATATATATATATATATATATATATATATATATATATATATATATATATATATATATATATATATATATATATATATATATATATATATATATATATATATATATATATATATATATATATATATATATATATATATATATATATATTAGGGAAGTTCCGGTTCCAGGTTTTCAGGTTTTTTCAAAAAAATCGGTCCGGTTCCGGTTCTTCGAAAACAAGAATTTCGGTTCGGTTTCGGTTCTTGCGTAAATTGGAACCGTCGGTTCCGGTTCCGATTCCGGTTCTTCAACTAGAGAACCGTCGGTTCCGGTTCCGGTTCTCGGTTCCTGTGTTGAAGTATGTACGCTCTTGATAGCTTGACTTCACCGGAACATGTGACGATGTAATCGAAAGATAAATTATTCAGGAAGTCGTTTCAATCTGGCAACTGCACGTTCAAATAAGTTTTACGTCTAGTTGACAATTTACTTATAAATCACTGAATATTATCTATGTGTTTCTTAATTGGAGGCTTATACGAAATCGAAATGCTTAATTCATGACGAAGATCTGCTGCAATGGTGGAAAGAGAAGTCGAAGAATTTGCCGATTCTCGAGTTTATAGCTAAGCAGTATCTTGCAGCCAGTGGCGGATCTAGGATTTTCCTAAGGGGGCAGTATCCCAACTTTTCCGAAGACAGTCGAAAAGAGGTCCAAAAATTGTTAACGCGAAACGCGTTTTTGTCGGGCTTTTACAATGTATAATTTTACATTATTACTTTTGACGCAATATTTTTCTTAAAATTTTAAAATTTTCGACAATTTTGTGCTAAAAATCACTAAAATTCTTTGACTTTATCAGAATTCTGGCGCGAAGCAGTTTTTTTGTACAAGGTCCGTTTGACATGTACAAAGATGATCCCCAAAAGTCTTTGTACATTGTGTACGCACACATTTTTGGGTACTATAATATGATACAGTAGCGATTTTAGTGTGGTAAAAACAGAGTTGTCCGACTTTTGGTAGTGTATTTCAGCTAATTTATGGGTCTCTGAGGGCAAAAATCACTAAGAATCGTCTTGAAACGGCGCGAAGCGCCTAAAAAGTTGACATTTATCCTTTCGAAATGCAGTTTCTGCCATTATAAAGATAAATAGAGCACACAATCAGTCATTTCGATGCGAAGCGCCGTAAATCTCTGCGAATTTTAGACCTTTTTAGTAATTTTTGTCTCTCCAAAATCTTCGTACATGTACAAAGACGGTCCCGAAAAGTCTTTGCACATCGGGAAAAATCTTTGCCGAATACAAAAAAACCGTGGCGCGAAGCGCCGGAAATTTTGTGAGATTAAGACGGATAGACGTCAAGAAGCATGATTTACAGCTTGATTTACTGTATTTATAGCATTTGATGCGAAACATTGAAATTTTTAATTGAAAATAGAAGAAAACTATGCAAAAATAGCTGTTTCTGCTGCTAAAATTGTTTTGAAACCTACATGAACAGAAAATGGCTTCCAGGTGGCCAAGAAAGTAAATAAATGTCATTAATAGGTATCATCCGGCGCGTAGCGCCGAAAAAATTTGAGAAATTATGGTCACTGAGGGCCAAAAAATAATTGCAAATTGTATATCCATTCTTTATCTCGCCAAATATTTTTGGCAAATGAGGGGCGGCCCCCGCCCCCTTAGATTCAACCCTGCTTGCAGCGCCAGCTACAAGCGTTCCATCGGAACAGCTGTTCAGTTGCACTGGAATCATTTACGACCCTCTCAGAAACAGGCTACATGGCGAAAAAGCAGAACGACTGTTATTTTTAAAATATAATTTACCCGGAACAATACTAAGTTTTAGTCTGTAAACTTTTGGGTAATAATAGGTTGAATTGCTGCTTCACGTCTTCACTAAATTTTATGAAGTTCGATTTTTAACTCTAATTTTAAAAAACCGATAACCGACTCGAAAAAAGATCGGTTCCGGTTCCGGTTTCGGTTCTTAGAAAATCAAAAAATCGGTTCCGGTTCCGGTTCTTAGAATATCAAAAAATCGCTTCTCGGTTCCGGTTCCGGTTCCAAAAAAATGGTCGGTTCCAGTCGATTCCGGTTCCGGTTAACCGGCACATCCCTAATATATATATATATCTTTATAATGTCAGAAATTGCATTTGGATAGGGAAAATGTCAAATTTTTCGGCGCTTTGCGCGCCTTCAAGACGATTTTAGGTGACTTTTGCCTTCAAAAACCCAGAAATTAGCTAAAATACACTAACAAAGGTCGAACAACTCTCTTTTCGCCACACTGAAATCGCTACTGTAACATATAATAGTACTCAAAAATTTGTGTACAAAATGTAGTACACAGACTTTTAGGGACCATCTTTGTACATGTACAAACGGACCTTGTACAAAAAAACACTTATTCCAAATCATGCGACCTTTTATCCATGCTTCTTTCAGATATGCGAAAAACTTGAGTTTCAAAGCTCTTTTTGACTTAAAATTTTCTAATTTTTTCGCAGCTTTATTGATAGCTTGCCATACTTTACACGTATTATTTGCCCACTTAATACGCTGCTTACAGATGCATTAATTCAATGCTGTTCTAGTTGAATTAATTTTTTTAAACCGAGTTTGGTCTGATTAATTCGATGATTTATAGCTCATACATATGTACTTCTTCATCGTGCATAAATGTCATGATTTCCTAAATGAGTTTGTCGTAATCCAATATCCTTATGCCTTATGGTAATAACCAAAGGGGAAGCACCAAAATTCCGGGGTGCTAGACTTTTTAAAGGTCAAAAATGGTCTTAAAAATGGCGAAAAAACGCCTTTTTTCAACGTTTCTCATCGAGCACTATCTATTGGCATCAAAAAATTGCAAAAAACATGTTCAAAAATTGAATTATTGGGATTATTTCGGTTTTTGGGGAAGGTATTCGGCCTTCTGGGGAAGGTGCATACCCCCGCCCACCCTTCCCCCACGCCCACTTGTGGTGATAATCAGAGATCGGACCGAGGGTACTTTTTGGATCCTCGGCCGAGGCCGTGGCGACTTGAAATCTTTGCCTCGGCCGAGGCCGAGGGTAATGCCGAGGGTCAAGCTGATCTACCTATACCCATAAATAGTACTCTTAGAATATTTTGTATGCACATGAGCTAGAGAATAATCGTAATATTGAACACTTTATCGAATGTCAAACAATTCATTTTTATTTTCAATAATAGTAGATTAAATGTGTGAAGGATTTATTGGATAAAGTCAGCAGCATGAAAGCATTCATAATTTAACAAATTGCCGTTGATGAATACTTGGAAAAGTTGATAAAAAATATGGCTGAACAAGCACTTAAAAACTTTTATTACTATAAATAAGAAAACAGTGTCGAAGAAATAAACGAACAAACGAAATAAGCTAAGTAAAGACAGAACTGTAGCCATTGTTGTGCTCGCTTTTGCAGTAATGCATCTTTAAACACGCTTTTTCGGTCATCCAATTCTGGTGTGGCAGGTAATATGACGGAAAGTGCACTGTACTTTCAGATCATAGTTTCCCAAGGTCCAGAGTTGAGGAAGGGTGAAATCCCAAAACGGGGGACCAGTAAATTAAGTAGTGTCTTTGTATGAGCGAACAAATTTTTGTAGATATTTTATATAAATATATTTTTGAACATACACATTTTTACATACTGCCAGTGTTTGACCTGCAACCGGCATGCAATCCTAAACAGTGTTTTTTTGTGCAAGATACCTTTTTACGTGTACAAGGTATGCAAAAGTCTTTGAACATTTTGTACATGCAAATTTTTGTGTATATACTACTACAGTATGGTACAGTAGCGATTTAGTGTGGTAAAGTAGGGTTTTTCGACCTTTGTGTAGTGTATCTTAGCTAATTCCTGGGTTTCTGAGACATTTGACATTTTTCCATTCTAAATGCAAATTCTACTATTTTAAAGATATATAAGACAGAAAATTACTGATGCGCAAAATTTTCGGAAATTTTACACCTTTTTACATTTTTTGTCTCTTCAAAAATCTTTGTGGATGTACAAAGACGGTCCTGAAAAGATTCTGTACATTATGAAAAATCTTTGCCGAATACAAAAAACCGTGGCCCTAAATGTGATAATTCGGCTTGACTTT
This sequence comes from Mermis nigrescens, assembly GCA_036768485.1. NCBI lineage: Eukaryota > Metazoa > Nematoda > Enoplea > Mermithida > Mermithidae > Mermis > Mermis nigrescens. The sequence continues at coordinate 44,917,730 of JAVLUZ010000154.1, read as the reverse complement.
AGTTGATAATATTAGTTCGGCGCGAATCGCCGAAATTTTTATCAGCTTTTGATGAAATTTACACATAAAACTCGACTGAGAAAGCCAAAACAACTTGTACTACAAAATCAGAAATATTACAGATATTGTAATATGCCAATTAAATCTTGTAATAAGCACTACTGTGCTTAGAAATCCAATGCAACATCAGGATAAATTAGTCAATTTTATCTTTGAACGGCAAAAAAGTGCGAAGTTATTAAATAGTTACTTATTTTGCATGAAATTTTTAAAAACAGTATAAATAGATACAAAAAATATTTCAAATCTGCATAAAGATGCCTAGATTACACAAAAATTGATTTAGGAGTGTTTATTTCCCCTGCTTCAATCTAAATACAGTATATCAGCGATATTTTGCGCTGAAGCGCCAGAAAAATTTTTTGAAATTTCCTAAAATATAAGAAAAACGATATAATTAATATCACTTTGTCACAGAAAGTATTTTAACATTGTGAAAACAAATGGCCGAAAAAATGCACGGCCGAAATTGATTTTTGGCAAGACCTGCATTTATTGACCATTTTTAGGTGGGTTTTTGCAATTTTCGGCGAAAATTCGTGATCATTTACCCCCTCTCCCCATAAAAACGGCCGAAAACCATACGTAGAACAGGGGGTTTGAAGATTCCCCATCCGCGGGGTTGGACGTCCTCCCCACACCCTTCCCTCCAACGTCAGAAAATTTTGATCCACCCTCCCCATTTTTGGCGAAAATTTGCGCTTTGTTGCTATTTTTAGGTGCTTTTGTCATTTTTGACAGTAAAATTAGAGTTGCTAATCCCCCTCCTTCTAAAAATGGCCAGGATCCTCTACCGAAATTTTAAGCCGTTACATGTATGCCGGAGGGCCTCGAAAATTTTAGCTTGCTTTATAGTGATAGTTAGTCTATTCACTCTTGCTTACATTCAAAAATACTGAATTACTTCGTGAAATTCTAATAGTTAGCTGCACTTTTGCCATAGTAAAAACTGGTTAAAAAATTATTCAAAAGGTTTTCACCAAAAATCGTCTGACACTGACTTGAGTCTTGTACCTGAGAGGAGGGTAATAACCCTCCTCACCCCCCCTTGGGCATGTGTGTTTCGATCCATCTAGCGAGCATGAGAATTATAACTTAGTGCATCACATGAATAATAAATTGGCACTTTGCTGTATGTAACTTGGTGTAACTGGGTACGCGACTAAAATCATAAGAAAAGTCTATAGGTAAAAAATAGCCTGTGTACTGCAGGAATGCATCCTAAATTGTTAGTATTTAACGGATATATTAAATTTATTCAAATTTGATTTTAACCCTCGGTGCCTGCGCTTTTCGACTTCGCCCTCGGCGCGAGGCCGAGGCTCGAAAAACTGCCGAGGATTGCTGGAGCAGGCCGGAGGCCTCGGTCCGATCACTGGTGATAACTAGCATAGGCAGCAGCCCGAATTCTCGAGGTTTGGTGGCGTACAACCGGCAAAAATTTTAAGAAAATATGTCAAACTTTAATTCGAGTCTATCGATTGTTGGAGGGTCTAGACCAAGTCCCTACGCCCACGCGTGTGAGTGATTGTTTTCTTGATTTAATAACAGCATTATTGACACAGGCTTATAAGTAACTTGCTTGAGTAAACGCTATTTATCTTTTTTCGTTGAAACCGTTCAATATATATTACAAGGAAGATTTCCAACCAAAGTCTGGTCGGCCCACATTCATAAAGGATGGTATTTTTACCCCTCTCCCGCTTTTGGGCAAAATCTTACACTTTTCATCATTTTAAAAGAAAACTCGAATTTGAATTAACCCTAACAATCGCCAACTACCCTCAACCAAAATTTTGAGCCGTTAGATGCATAATTGAAACTTCCATTACCAATTCTGACGCGATTCAAGAAGAGGTTGGGAAGTCAGCCGCCCTCCTTAACCGTCAAATGAAGCAGTACATGAAAATATGTGATAAATGCTTCTTTTATCTAGAGAACCTACATTTTCTGCCGTAGTATGTTAAATATTTTTAAAATTTTGTCGTGAACGCGACCTTTTGATAAAGTAAAAAAGCTTATGTAAATTATTTTGTGACTACGCAAGATTTGAATTTAATCCAGTTCAACAGTTCAACATGTTAGAGAGGGGGGTGGGCGGATCGCTCACCCGAAGTTGAGTCGTCCCCCATCCTTACTAAAGCCAGAAAATTTCTGACCCCCTCCCCTTGATTTTAGGAAAAAATTGAATTTTCTGGCCTTTTCAAGAAATGAGGTCATTTACCACTTCCACCCATAAAAATGGCTGGGGATTCCCCTCCCAAAAAATTTTGAGCCGTTACGTGTATGTGCAAGCATTTTATAGTAGTAAACGCTTTCAATGTGCATGATCTAACATAATGAACGATTTCTTCTAAAATGCCATAATTTTGGCACTTCTCACCTTGCAGTCATTATTTGAAATTTATGTGTATTGGCGAATCCTGCTCGTATTAACGGGTCAAATCTTTACGTCTCTCCGAATCGGTTCTTGACTGGTAAAACTGCCTAAGCCCGAAACATGCACTTCACGCGATTCGCGCCGCAAAGGGGGTTTGCGGCCACAGTATACCCAAAAATGTGACGTCATGGCGCGAAACTGGCGCGGCGAAATTCATCTGCCGCTTCGCGTCACCTAGGCATACTTCACGCGGCGCAGTCGCCGCGCGGCAAGAAAAAAATGGCGCCAACTGGGCGACCCTTCGCCGCTTCGCTGCCGCTTCGCTCGATGTTGGCATACTCCGCGCGAATTGCCGCAATGATAGCGCGTTGATTTCTTTCATAATCGATTTTTTTAAAATCGGCGAAAGCTCATTTAAATTCATTTATGCATTTACAATGTAGGTTACCATGTTAGGACACCATGTACATATGTATGTATGTACCACTGATGTCGGCTGGTTAGCAGAATCACACGATATCATTCTGAAAGAGATGGAGGAGGAAGTTTGTTTTACACTTGCTTGTTATCTGCTTAGTGCAGGAAAATTCTGCACCTCATTTATCAGTGTTGTATCGAAATCCATGATCCTAAGCAAAAAATGCGTACAGCAAAAATAAAATCACACAACCGAGTGGTCAGAAGTATTCAGGATTCATGCACCTTTTCTATACAAGAAATGACAAAACTTCCAGAATCAATGACTGAACGTCTTGCATCCTGCATGAATTTTTTAACACTATTTATTCAAAAGACAGGTATGTACGCAATAATTAAAAGCTACACAACAAATTGGAGAAAGTCCGATCAAAAACGTACAAATCCAGTACTGCCACATACGTACTTCTATGACATTTCAAAATCGACGAAGATCGTTTACGCTCACGTAGATACGTACTTCATTATAGATTCAGAGCAGATCGATACCGGCGCACCTCATTAGCATTCGCGAGGAAAGTCCAAACGTTTGGACTTCTGCGGCGCGGCGAAAAAATTCGAAAAAATGCTAAAAATAGACATTATTTGCTTCTCGCCGCGCGGTGAAGTATGCCATGAAAAGCGGCAAAAAAATTGGACTTTAGCGAATTAGGTTGCGGCGCGGCGGCCGCTTGAAGTATGCCTTGGGCCGCTTGAAGTATGCCTTGAAATGCGGCGCGGCAAACTTCGCGCCTCGCCGCGCGGCGCCAGGAAGTATGCCATGGGTCAGCGCGAATTCGGCGCGGCGACCGCTGCGGCGAATTTGCGCCGTTCGCCGCGCCGCGTGAAGTATGTTTCGGGCTTTAGTGCTTACATCTGTTTTTCACCGTTTTGTACGTCAACAGAAAGGATAATTGGATGATAATAAATGCTAAGTCACAGAAAAATTTTCATTTTAGCAACAACTGGAATTTTCATCGAGTGGAAAAATTGATTCAATTTTCTGTAATAAGCTGAAAATTATCGTGCTAATTGCTATGCCTACGTTACCAACCTACTCTTATACCAAAATCGTCCAACAACAACAACAACAACAACAACAGTTTTTGGCAAGCTGACGCATTGATTGATGGTACCCCCTCGCTCCGTACTCCGTATGCCCCTTTGCCCCCCTCCTATTCGCCCCTTTGCCCCCTCCTGTTCGCCCCTTTAAATGTCGTTTCGTTACTAACTTTCACTGAAAATATATTGCGTTATCGCCTGATTCTGTAGCTTGGTCGCCATTCTTGCAAGTGAATAAATATGCTGCTGGGCCGCAATATAGTTTTTAGCACGAATATGAAAGTATCACGCTATCTTTGGACACGTTGTTTAGGTGACGCATGCAGATGGTAAAGTTAACAAAAAATTTTATCGCTTAGTATGTTAGTACGCGTTTGGCCTAGTCTGCGTAGCAACCGACCCGGCTTGGGCTTTGTAGGGAAACCGGTCAGGAATATTATTTTGTGATCGTCTCGTATGTATATTGAAAACATTTCATTCGCTTACGTCGTATCGCACTTTGGCGTTGATTACATTGCCTGTACAGAAATTACGTTTAGAATATGCCATGTTCGTTTAATTTTTTTAGATCGCTGCAAGTGCGAGTATAACCGGTAAATTTGAGATTTTACTGTAAAATTTAAAGCCGTTAAAACTTCCTGAATCGATCGATTGCTTTACATTTGCGTCGTTGACATCATTTTTCGCTATTCATCGTTTTAAAAGATTTACTGGATGCTCTCTTGCCCCTATCCATTAGCTGTTCAAACAAACCTTACCTTCAGAATCATATTGGCATCAGCAAACAATTTATTCTAGCGTAGTGTATGTAGATCACGTATTGTATGGGGGACGTATACTAATGTGCATTTATGAAGCTAACTGTTCGATATAAAGTGTACTTAGTGGCCGAAGGAATTTTTGTTGTCATGCTTGAATTACTTTGTATAAAATGTAGTATTTGTAAGCAGTTAGTGCTCTGGAGAAGTCACCTAATTCAGCTTCTTTACTAAAATGCTGAACAATTGTTAATTTAAACTGTAGATATCATTTATTTCCGACCCTCGTTAATAACAGTTGAGAAACGATTTCATTATAAGCAAAAATATCCTTGTCATAAGTATAAGTCTTTCAGATACCGAGTAACTTGGTTGTACTCACATTACCTAATTTGTATACACTTAATTGTTTGTGTCCTGTCCAGTCTATATACATTTTTGTTTTTTCTTTACTGTTTTTGTATGAGACTTCTCTGATTTCCTGCCCTTCTTTTGTTATTCATCCTTTAAGCCTAAAATCGAATCGATTATTAAAAAGATTCCTGTTTTGGTGATCTTTTATTGAACTTCGAGAATTCTTAGTTTTTCTTTTAGGGGACCCTTGTTTGTGGAAGTTTTTTTCTTTTCCGGGTTTTTTCTTTTTCGGAGGAGAGATTCGGTCCGGTCGGTCCATTTATAGATGCACTGTATGGCCGTCTGAGGGTACAGCCGGAGAACTTTTTGAGACAAAATGACCTTAAAAACTAGTATAAATGCTAAAATAGGTAGAAAACTTCGTGAATTCACTTTCCATTCTGGGTCGAGACCAGTGTTTTTTTTTTGTACAAGGTCCGTTTGTACATGTACAAAGATGGTCCCCAAAAGTCTTTGTACATTTTGTACATGCAAATTTTTGTGTACTATAATATAGTACAGTAGCGATTTTAGTGTGGTAAAACAGGGTTTTCGATCTTTGGTAGTGTATTCTAGCTAATTTATGGGTTTCTGACGCCAAAAATTACTAAAAATTATCTGAAAACGGCGCGAAGCGCCGAAAAATGTTGACATTTTTCCATTCTAAATGCAAATTCTGCCATTTTAAAGATATATAGGACAAATAATTTATCAGTTCGGAGCGAAGCGCCGAAAATTGTGGGAATTTTACATCTTTTTACAGTTTTTGTCTTCCTAAAAATCTTTGTACATTTTGTACACACAAAATTTTTGGGCACGATAATATGGTATAGCAGCGACTTTAGTGTGGTAAAAACAGAGTTCTTCGACTTTTCGTAGTGTGTTTTAGCTAATTTCTGGGTCTCTAAGGGCAAAAATCACTAAGAATCGTCTTAAAACGGCGCGAAGCGCCGAAAAATTTGACATTTTTACTTTTGAAATGCAATTTCTGCCATTATAAAGATATATAGAACACACAATTACTCATTTCGGCGCGAAGCGCCGAAATTTTTCTAATTTTAGACCTTTTTTGCAATTTTTGTCTTCCCAAAAATCTTTGTACATGTACAAAGACGGTCCCGAAAAGTCTTTGTACATCGGGAAAAATCTTTGCCGAGTACAAAAAAAAACCGTGGTCGAGACCACTCTCATGGGTGGGGGGGTATACACCCCCGAGTTGAAATACCCCTCGCAGTTTACTGTAAACCCCTGAATTCTATTTTTAGTGACATTTTTGGTAATTTTTGGCGATTTAACCCCCTCACCAGAATTTTCTTGCTGCCCTTGTTTGGTCGAGACTCCAAACCTCTATGTGCATATATGGTCCCGGCCCCTATTCCTTACGTAGCTGTTTATGGCTTTTACTAGCAATGTTGTTTAAATAAGGGATTCGTTAGTAATATCAGGTTGGCCTCAAAATTCTGAGCCTTTCTCTAGCTTTCGTCGCTCGAAAAATATATTGCTTGAGGAAAAATCGCTCAACAGTATATATGTTTCTGGCTTCTGAATCTTCTAATGATGGTAATATTCGCATTTTCAAGTAGGTATGTGTGTGCTTATCAATGAGGGTAAAACTGCGACTGCTGATTTTTAGCAATGCTTCCACTTATCAGTGCATATCGAAAGATTTTCGTAAAAGGTCATCTTGTTTTAGCGGTAGATTAAATCACGAATGCTTTCAATCGGCTTTTTGTTATTTATTATCGGTTTAGTTCGCGCTGGGTCGTTAGTACAAAGACCTGGTGTCGATGACGATTGCGCAAGATTTTGTGATGCAACGTATTCAGAGAAGGTTAGTTTTTAGACCCAGTTTGTGTTAAAGGCACATATCTCTAAACAATTCGTGCGCTGAATTTTGGAATCGGAGTTAATTGAAATTTTTTGAGAGAAAAGCTTACTTCAGCAGCATTTAAATATTATTATGCTTAATAATAAATGTGTCATTAAGAAAGAATGCATGAATAAAGTTAATGATTCTTGTTCAATTTCGCGAATTATTCGATTCTTAGCTGATACATGCTTAGCGGTGATCACTAACATTTACAGGTTGAGTTACATGCAGTTTATTTGTAAATGATAGACAAAACTTTATTTTCAAGTTGAAATAATGAAACAAATTTTTACGGAAGGCAGTTTAGGATATATATGCATATTCGCGTTTGTCACCACGAATTCTAGAAAAAACGGATCTTTTTTGTCTATTCATTTAGGAAATTTTAATTTCAAATCAGCTGTAGTCGGTAACTGCTATATAAAATCAATCCGTAACCTTTCTTTTTTCAATTTTTGATAAATAGGTGATAAATTTTGACCGAAGTTTCAGTTGTTGAAAATATGGTTGACCAATACTACTTCTCACTAAAAATTCATCAGTCGTTACGTCAGTGATTTTCGGTTTAGCAACAAAGTAATGCAAATATTAATTGTAGTAGAATGTTCTGTTCTAGCCTTCAAAGTACATTCATATATGTTTTGTGTAAGTGTACTTTAATATACTTCCCGACCTTTTGTAGTTTGTCTTAGCCAATTTCTTGGGTCTCCGAGACTGACAGTCAAAGCACTAAACGGTTTACAAACAAATTTAATATGTTTGTTTTTTAAAAACAAGAATTTGCGGCTTTTTTGACGACAAATAGTTAAGAGGACTGAAATGGCGCGAAGTGAAGGGAAAAAAGCGGAAGCACCAATAATTTGCCATTTTCTACGTTCGAAACAATTTTAAAGCCTTGGAAAGCAACAAATTATAGAATTTTCATACTGGTACAAAATGATGTTCTCGTCAAGTTTATTCTTTCTTTTATCAGACAAAGGAAGGGTGCTTTGGGTAATGAATTAGCATGATGAAAGCTTTTGAAATCAATGCTGGAGCTGTATAAAGTGAAAAAATGCATTTGAAACTCTTTAGGTTTTGGAATTTTCGAACTCTATTTTTTGCTATTATTAGGACATACAGACAAATTTTTGTGAATTATAGATTTTTTTACTGCTTTTGATACCCCAGAACATTTACAGAGACGGCCCCAAAATCTTTCACATCAAAAAAATCTTTTCCGAATACAAAAACTGTTTGGCCATGAATCGTAGAGCGTAAGATAATTGATGAAAGAATTATTCAACGGTTTATGAGGACATTGATCCTGCTTTACTGTAATATGCCGTGCACTCAACGATTCCTACATGTGTACACTGTCCAAGGAATAATACTACGCCTGTAACACGTTCCACTTTTTACACATCCACCCACACATAGTGAAAAACGGATTTCATGCAAAAGAGTGATTTCTTTCGTCAACCTATACGCTGACTGAACTGGTTGTTTGCCCATATGAAAGCGAGGAGCATCAATCAGTCGTTCGTTAGTTTTTCATGACGTATATAAATGTAGTAAAAGAAAGCGAATTCAATTTTTATCGGTATATTAGGTGAACTGAGCCTAAAAATGGTTTTCGATACATTTTAGTTTCACAGCCCTATATTCCTCAAATATGTTCCGCTATAAGTTTGTGGGTTACATCATGCTTGATTGCCTAATCATACACATCCTTCACTCATACTGTTTTATATAATATAGTAAAAGATTTTTATATATAATATAATAAAAGATACCCCGAAAACTCGATGGTGCTATTGATCGCTATGAACTTTAAAATCAAAAACTATCAGTTATTTGTTTCAAAATCAGTGGGCAGCCGCATTTTGCGCATTACGGCCATCAGTTATCGAAATAACATGTCGTCATGTGATAAAAATGTATATGTGAAGGGTTGTGATTTTTTTAATTATGGAGGTTCACGAATCACTCATGGGCAATGAAATTACTATTCCTACTTTTCGTTCTGGAAAAAAACAGGTACGGTTCGGCGATTTTGAGAAAACGAAAGGTTGTTTATGACATTTTTGAGCTTAATGCAAAAAAAGCCGAAAAATCTACTTGAAAACTAAAAATATCAAAATTTCCCTGGCGCTTGGCTCTTTACAGATAAGTTATTGTATTTTTTAGAGCTAGAAACCCATAAATTATCTTAACTTCACTAATAAGGGTCAAGAAACCCACTTTACCGCAAATAACGTGCTACCTTACCATAATAGTACCTTGAAATTTACATGTAAAGAATGTACATCGACTTTTGGGGACCGGCTTTCTACATGTACTCGTACAAAGGAATCCTGTTTAAAAAACAATTACCACGATTTACTATATGACATTCCTGGATTTTACCCCCCCTCTGGCCACTTCTACCTTTCCCATATATGATGAATCGTGACCATAGATGCATAAAAGGGTATTTAATGGTTAGCCCAAAAATTTTTGTAGATTGCCGTTTTCGAGCTCAAAACGATAAATACGAGTCAGGCAGAATCATCATTTTTTTACTTTTCTGACGACGCTCTTTCTTTCAAGACGATTAAAGATAAAAAATTTTCTAGAAAAATTCAATAAAATTGAGCAAACTATTGTCAAAAAACAGTTATTTGGTGCGAAGCACTGTTTTGCTGCACGAGCATCTTTGTACATGCACCAAGATTTCCGGAAAAGTCTTCGAGCGAAAATATATCTGTATCTTTAACCTCAGGTATTTTGTAAATATATACATTTTTTTGCAAATTTCCAGCTTGTAATCCGCGCGTGACTCGCTTGCTATCTCCAATTTGTTACTTGACCCTAAACTCAGCTAATAATATCAGTTCAGGAGCACCGAAATTTTCCTAGTTTTCAGCAAAATTTACACATAAATTGGACTCGGAAAGCTTCAGAAATGATACTGCTAATACAAGCTAATTAAATCTCATAATAAATGTCATCGCGCTCATGGAGCTCAATATAATATGAACAGAAAGAAGTTAATTTGATCTTCAAACAGCTAAAACAGTGCCAAGTTCTCAAATAATTTAATTATATCTTTCCTGCGCGTAAAACTCTGAAAAAAAACCGAGTAGATGGATGCAAAAGATGAATGAGTCTGGACAGAGAGATTTGAGATTGAATAAAGATTGATTTCGAGATGATGCACGCGCTTGGAGCTAGATAGACTGTAAGTATGAGAAGAAAATTTCGAAATTATACTGAAAAATGCTTTAAAAAGTTTTAAAATGACTATAAATTTGCTTCACGAAGTCTTTGTTTATCGTACGAAGATCGCTCCGAAATTCGTTGTTCGAGCCTCGAAATCTCGAATATTCCATGCTTTTAATATAAAAGGTCGTTTAAAATGGTTGAAACGGGGCATTTTGAAGATTTTTTGGAAAATGGAAAATTTTGGCACTTGAAAAATTTTTGCTGGCTTGAAATCCTCCCATTGAGCGCTTTGGAAGCTGTATTGTATGCGGTTTCAGTTAATTCCCAAAGTCGGACAAAACAGTTTGTATAACATTATTATTGTCGTCTCGCCTGTCTTAATATTTCCATAGAATGTTTCGTTTTTTCCTCGTACCTAATCCATTTGAAAAATAATTTCTTGGCAGTGTTTTTCTTGTACATACAAGGATTGTTTGTACATGTACAAAGATGGTCACTAAAAGTCTTTGTACATTTCTGTACACACAAATTTTTAAGTGTACTATAATATGGTACAGTAGCGATTTTAGTGTGGCAAAAACAGTTGTTCGACCTTTGGTAGCGTATTTTAGCTAATTTCTGGGTTGCTGAGGGCAAAAATCACTAATAATCGTCTCAAAACGGCTCGAAGCGCCGAAAAATTTGACTTTTTTCCTTTTAGAATGCAATTTTGGACATAAAGATATATAGAACATACAATTACTCATTTCGGCGCGAAGCGCCGAAAATTTTAGCGAATTTTAAACATTTTCTGCAGTTTTTGTCTTCCGAAAATCTTTGTACATGTACTAAGACGGTCCCCCAAAAAGTCTTTGCACATCGGGAAAATCTTTGCCGAATACAAAATAAACATTGTTTCTTGGATTTTTTGAATTCTTTCAAGACTAATCGATAAGCGTGCTTTCGTTCATGTAATTCTTCATTTTCAAGACAGACCAGTTGAAAAGTTGCAAAGAAGGATGTCGCTACTTTTCTTTCGTCCAATTGACCGGCGGTCAAAATGACGTCGATGGAATTAAGGCCGAATGTCTTAAAACATGCACCGAATCTTATACCGATAATACGGATCTAGCTACGGCTTGCAGCAACGCGTGTGGAAATCAAACGCCAAAAGTTGGAAATGTACGTAATTGACTAGGATTACGAGCCCAGCAGCTCACGTACAACCACGGACAGTATGGAAATTCTAGGGGGGGTGGTGAAACCAAAAATTTTTTCTCTAGTGCCTTTTTGGGCTCAAAACCGATGCATGTACGTCAAAAACATCATTTTCAAGCGTGTCTGACGATGCTCTATTTCTTCCAGAGCGTAAAAACGTGAAAAAGTTTCGAAAGAATATCAGAAAAATTTAAGTAAATTGAACAAAATAGAGTCAAAAAAGGAGTATTTGGCGCAAAGCTCCGAAAAATGTGACACTTTTGAGCACACAGATGGGTACCTAGCTGAAAACGCTTGAAGCCTTATTTTCTTCGAATTTTTCGAGAAGTCGCAAATTCTGGGGATTGAAAAAATTTCTGTAGAATGCAACCCCCCATTTCTAATCACCAAGATAATGTGTGCTAGCATATACAGGGTGTTTCAATAAAAATAGGGCATTGCACTGAAAAAGATATACTGTAGCGTACAACTAAACGTAGCACTTATAACTTTGCAAGAGTGATGATTCAATCTTTACTTCCTTGTTTAGTAAAGTTTTATAACATGAGAAAGATATCTTTTAAGTTCACGGCATTTCTCTTAAAACCACATGGTTCGAATTTTGCATGCAAAGTTTTTCTTTTAATTCCTTGCCGAAATAGTTATGGCCGCTGATTATTTAATTAAGAAATCAACGAAGACTGCTTTAATTTTTAGCGTTTAATGGAGAAACAAACATTAATCATTTTACTTGATGCGATTCAAAAAGTTTTTGTTAAACGTTACAGTGAGTGGCACTCGTAATGGCCTCAATAAGATTTGACAGTCAGTCTTAAACAATAGACGAAGTGATCGACAAGTCATTGATTTTTACTGACTGGCGCTTTCAGACCATACATGGGTAGCACCAAAATTCTGGAGGCTCAGGATGGGGCGAATCGCCAAAAATGTTACTAAAAATAGAATTCTGGGGGTTTACAGTAATCTGCGGAGGGTATTTTAACTTCTGGAGGGGGTACAAACCACACATGCACATAGGGGGGTGAGGGGTATTACCCCTGAGGGGTCAGCTAAACCGGTACTGTCCGGCGATTTTGAGCAAACAGGTCTTGTTCTGTATCATTTTTTGGCATCAAAATCAGTAAAAATGTCAAAATTTTTTCCGAGCGCTTCGCGCCAGATTAGTACTTTTAAGTACATTTTACTCAAAAAGCGCCCAAAATTGATAAATTTCTGCATTTTTTTAGTGTTAAAAGTGATATAATGCAGTCAAAATGGACTAAAAATGCTTTTAAAATGTGTTACTAACACGAAAAAACGTTTTATAGGCTATTTTGACAATTTTGATCATTAAAACAGCAAAAAAATCGTGAACGTTAAATTTACTGTTTTAGATTTTGGCATTTCACCCCTGCCGACCCTGACCTTGTGCACCTATGGTACAAACCCCCTCCCCTCGCCCATGTGTGTTTCAGACCCAAAAATTTGCTTTTCAAAGAGTGCAGTGTTCCTAATCTGAATTTTGCACACAAATTCTGTTCACATTTCTATACGACTTGTTAGATCTTTCTATTTGAGCAAAATTTTTAAAAAGTCTTCCGCGCCGAAACTCTAATCATGTGATTTTAGGAATAACGCCCTGGATTAAGTATAAATTTTTCTCATATTATGAATTTTCACCAAACAAGCAAGCGAACATTGGACTACACTCTTGCAAAATTCCAATTGTTATTTTCAAGTATACGCTACTGTATATCTTTGTGCGGTACCATTATTTTTTGAAACACCCTGTATATGATTTTTCGAAAAAATTGGGATATATTTTTGGGCTCCGAAAAGGTTTTAGTTATACTTACAGCATTGGTTTCTTGTGTGACAACCAGAGTACGCCCTGCACATACGAGAATTTTTCAGCATTGAAGCCCGAACAACGGTTTCTCTATGAGATGTTTTTTAAATGCTTCGAATTTTTTTTCGCTTTGTGTCTAAGATTGTGTCCCGATTCTCCGACCATCCCGATTCCCCGACCATCCCGATTGTCCGACCATCCCGATTCTCCGACCGTCCCGATTCTCCGACCATCCCGATTCTCCGACTTTCCCGATTCTCCGACCGTCCCGATTCTCCGCCTAATGCTAAAAGAGTTTTCTTTAATTTGCGAGAATCTCGTTTCTCCGACCGTCCCGATTCTCCACCCGTCCCGATTCTCCGACCATGGTAAGATTTGACAAGTTTTGACTACGACTGCATTGCACGATTTATAATGCAGTAGGTACTTACGAACGCATCCCACGCATGTACATAACGTGCATATATGTGTTTTGCGTAGAGATATGTACATACATATGTATATACTTATTCAATCGACCACTTATATAGGTACATGAATATCTATTTATTCGATTAACCAGCGTAACGAATACGATGCTCTGACTTATAAAAATAGAAACAAAAAATGGAAACTGCAAATTAGACAAAACTATTTAGCGTCGTTTTCAAGACGTTTGACATACAAAGGTATAAACTGCATTAATACTAAAAGTCTGAGCTAGGCAAGGAGACAATCCCAGTTGATACTGTGTCGCATGTAATCGCTTATTTTGTTAAAATGGCTCAAGCACAGGAAGACTTTGGCGAAGCTGTCTTCATGGAAACGAAACAAAGAAATTCCAAAGCTTTTGAAATGTGAAAAATAATACGTTATGAAAAAAATCCGTAAAATTACATAATAATTCAATCTCTAAATAAGTCCTTTATTACATGCATGAGCAGTTGATTGACATGTGGTACATGCCACCTGTCATATTTGAATCTGTAGTCGGAGAATCGGGAAAAGTCGGAGAATTGGGACGGACGGAGAATCGGGACGGTCGGAGAATCGAGACGGTCGGAGAATCGGGATGGTCGGAGAATCGGGACGGGCGGAGAATCGGGACGGTCGGAGAAAACGAGAATTTCGCGAATCTTAAAATAACCTCTCTTAGCATTAGGCGGAGAATCGGGACGGTCGGGGAATCGGGAAAGTCGGAGAATCGGGACGGTCGGAGAATCGGGACAGGACGGTGTCTAATGCAGTCTTTTGTTTGACTCGCTTTGAAATCAAACACGATAGGCTTTAAATTCTTCAAGAGACCGCTAACAGTCGCTGAAAAGCAAACTAAGCTGCTTTCTATCAGTTTTTCGCTTAAAGTAAAAGAGATGAATAATATGATCAACAGTGAATTAGATGGTGGTGACGTTTGAGCCTTGAAAAGCTGGGATTTTCGCCCCTCAATTTTTGCGCAAAAACTTGCGTTTTTAGGACATTTTTAAATGCTTTTTGCCATTTTAGCCAGAAATTGCAAATTTTTCACTGTCCCTTAAAATAACCGACTGCTTTCTCCCAAAATTTTGTGCTCGGTTACTTATAAATGTTAGGGCTTAGACATAAAGTCATGCTTTAAAACGAAAAATGAGTCCTTCTACAATATAGACACTCTTTTTTGCAAAAAATGACAAAAAATATAAAGTGATTTTCATCCTGCTTCTGGAGTACAGTCATTGAGCTGGTTAAAATTTTCGATATTAAACTAGAAGGTAGTTTTCTATTGATAGTTTCCTCCATACATTATTTACTTATTCAATGGGATGAACGTTTTGAAACATTTCAGCATTTTTTCCTCATTTTTGCATGTTGGCACAAATTTATGCCCGCATCTTATGGCGCTATTTTATAGCAAAGTAAATCAGTGCGGGTACAGTGATCAAATTCTAGCATCTCCTATTCAAAGGCGCATCTCCTTCAACATTTGGGCTAGTTTCTGGCGATTTTCAGCACGAAAATTAATCAAATTTTGATATTTTCATTTATTTATCATACGATTGACCTTACTCCCTTACTCAGCGGCGGATTTAGGGGGAGCGGCCGCCCCCCCCCTATTGGCCGAAAATAGTGCGCAAGATTAAGCATTTTTGAGCGATTTTTAGCGATTTTCGGCTTAAAACGGCTAATTTTTCCGCCCAAGTCAGGGTTCCGCTCCCCTTAGGGTTACCGCCCCCCTTGGAAAATCCTAGATCCGCCACTGCCCTTACTCCTTTTGATTTAAAATTGGGAGAAATTATAAATTTCTACTCTTGACGTGCAAAGGTTTTGTTGCAGGTCGAGATTAATTTTGACGAAAATAGTCGCATGAAAGGCAAATTGTCGAATGTGATAGATAGAATGACGCCTGATTTCCATAACATATTCAATAGAATGAACCAGATGATGAATTCCATGTGGTGAGTTAGAATTTAAATTGAATTTTATTAGTTTTCCATATGCTCTTTGTTCCGATTTTTATAATTAATGTGCAAACATAGTTCCATTTTCAATAGGGTATGCACATACTTAAAGGCTTAACATTTTGGGTGGGGTCCCCGTCCCGGCCACTATTAGGGGGGGGGGGTAGGCAGGAGTAAATGACCTCCAATTTTTGGCCAAAAACGGCCAAAAAAACTCGTAAAAACGGCAAAAAAATTGATTTTTTCCAAAAATTAGGAGTGGATAGAAATTGCTGTTTCTGGGAGATGGGGGGACGGCTGACTTTGGGAGGGGGATCCCGCTATCCCCCTCTTACATGCATGAGTAGTGGACCAAAAAGGCTACATTAAATGTAACCGGCCATAAATTCGGTAATTCTGACTGTAAAATTTCAAGTAAAATGTTATTACATAGATAAAAATGTCCTTGTTCAAATCGTGCAAAACATTTTGGCTATCTGTAAGCGGTGCGGGTGCTTCAGCCAATAGATTACACCCTAGCTTGAATTTGTTTAAACCCAAAAGCTTGTTCGGTTATGCCATCTATTTGCTTGCTATTTTGACGATATTTTGCAGTTTTTGCATTTAGTGGGAAGGAGTACCCACTATTGGGTTCAGCCAATGCGCCAATAATCTTTTTGACTAGAGATATTGTCAGAAAAAGTACCAAATACTCAGTAAAACGCACAATGCAGAAACCACATTACAACAAATCACATTACACTGTCGAAAAATTGTGAAAACGAATCGTTACAGCGCATGAACGACTACAAAGTGGTCGAAATTTTTTACACTTTTAAAACGAGTATACTTTTATCTGTCGAATGCAATAAGTCTCAAGTTTTTCAAGATTAGCTTAAGGTTTGATACAATATTAGGGTGTAGCCTTTTTTTGGCCCACCCTGTATAAAATTGCGTAAACGTTCTAATTCAAAGTGTTTTCCGGCTAAATCTGCTCTTATACTTATTTACACATTTTATGCGATTGAATCAAACTAAATTAAATTATGCATTAAATTTTCAAAATTAATAAATTATTTTTAAAGTTTGCGATATTTTATGCCAATGGGTAGAGTTCGAGGAGAACGGCGAGAAATTGTGTTCTTAGCGCCTGATTCCTCGTCGGCCGTTTTTTGAACTTCACATTTTTTAAACCCCTAAAAGTAGATTGCCGCCCATTAAGGACTCGAAATTTCAAATGGCGTGATCTGCGACCATTTTTAGGGAGGATGACCTGCAATTTTTAACCAAAAACGGCTAAAAACACATAAAAATGGCCAAAAAATTAATTTTTTCAAGGAAATCGGGGGATGGGGTCAAAAATTTTCTGTCCTCGGGGAGATGTGGGATCCCCATTCCCCTGTTACATTTTTGATGCTGCCTTTATATGTTCGTAGCAGTGATTTTTGTATTCGGCAAAGATTTTTCCCGATGTACAAAGAATTTTCAGGACCGTCTTTGTAAAAACCCCTAAAATGTATGTACAAAGATTTTTGGGAAGTCAAAAACTGTAAAAAGGTGTAAAATTTAAAAAATTTTCGGCTTTAAGCGCCGAAATGAGTAATTGTTTGTCCTATATATCTTCAAATTGGCAGAATTTGCATTTAGAATGGAAAAATGTCATATTTTTCGGCGCTTCGCATCGTTTTTAGACAATTTTTAGTTAGTTTTGGCGTCAGAAACTCAGAAATTAGCTAAAATACTCTGTTTTACCACACTAAAATCGCTACTGTACCATATTAAGTACGCAAAAATTTGCATGTACAAATTCTACAAAGACTTTTGGGATCATATTTGTACATGAACAAACGGACCTTGTACAAAAAAAACACTGGTTCGTAGTCCAATCTCGTTTTTCAAGGCAAGAGGTGCCGTCATCGGACGACATGCGAAACATGTTCAGTCGCATGAGGTCTATGATGAATCCCAACGGATTATTTGGCGACGACAAACCGGCGTTGGCCGACCAGAGTGTTTCTATACCAAAGGTTTCTGACCCCCATGCCGATAGTGATACCCCTGCTGTCCTCACTGATGACCTGAAGGCTACGGGTAATTAGTAGAACTTTTTGGTAGTAACAATCCGTATTTCAATTTTAAATTTATTCACTATTATAGCATAGATGTACAGGTTCAGTTAACAGCTTGAAAAGGGAAGGGCGAAATCGAGAATTTTAGGTCACTAAGGAGTAAAAAGTCGGGATTTTTTTATGCAGTTAAACTTCGTTTTTAGGTATTATGTATGTCAAAATTTCAAATTGCTTGAAATTACACTATTTTTGGCTTAAATCGCTCGACAACACCCAACTTTTGAACCCTCATGTGGGGGTCACCTTATTCATATATGCACATAAGGGGGGTGAGTGGGGTATTACTTCCCGCTGAAGGGTCAGCCAGACTGATTCTCTTCGGTGATTTTAGTTGACGGAATGTATTCCGGGTATAATCGTAGCACGTGCACAATTCCTCAATTTTGTGAACAGGGTTAGGTGCACAGTCGTAGTAGTGCACAGTTGACCCTAACAGTAGAAAACCTATTGTTTGCTGCAACAACTTTACGGTAGTATGTAAAACAATGCCCATTGTTTACATTTACGTTGTAACTATAATCTGATAAACCGAAGTATAGGTACCTTATGCAAAACAATGAGTACAACAATTATGATACGTTATTCTTGCACATTTGTCAGGAAAATTCGGTTCATTCTACTGTTATGGTGAACTACGATGTGATTCTATTTAAAATTTTGTTCAGTGACATCTTGTTTCCAAATGTGGGT
The DNA here is from genome assembly GCA_036768485.1 of Mermis nigrescens. Taxonomy (NCBI): domain Eukaryota; kingdom Metazoa; phylum Nematoda; class Enoplea; order Mermithida; family Mermithidae; genus Mermis; species Mermis nigrescens. Next base: position 44,899,328 of record JAVLUZ010000154.1, on the reverse strand, counting down.
GTCAACTGTGCACGTACAACGACTGTGCACCTAATGCTATTCACAAAATTCAGGAACTGTGCACGTGCTACGATTATACCCGTATTCCGCTTCATGCTTGATGACAAAAGCATTTTTTATTAGAAAAGCGCCCGAAATTGTGTCAAAATGGTCTGACAAGTAAAAGTTTCTCTTCTAATTGATCAGTTTCTATATTTTTTAAAGTGGTATACTGCAGTCAAAACGCTTTAAAAATGCAACATTATCACGAAAACGCTTTTTATTTGCTATTTTTAACATTTTCGTCGTTTGACTTGCAAGAAATGGTTTGCACTAGATTTATTGGTTTGGAATTTCTGCGATTTCATATCCCTGCCGATCCTGACCTTGTGCATTTATTACCCGTCCTTCTCTCTGCCTGCATTTGTATATAATGTGCGCGTCGTGCCTGGTTTTATTTTATTTTTTTATCTATCCAAAAACTTTATTTTAGGTTAATGCTATTTTTCGCTGAAATCGTTTAAAATAGCCACTTTTCATCGATTTTTGTCGAAAATTATAAATTTCAAACGGTGAAAAGATTTTGGGAGGGGTTGAAACCTCTTTTGGGGGCACGTATGCTTGTAAGCACATGTGGGCTCAGCGGGTTGTGGTTAATACCTCCCAAAATCGATAGACCTCTAGAATTGGAATTTTTGGCATGTTTTTGGGGTTTCACTTCCCCCAGTATTTGGTCCCTGCCCGTGTATGCTTATATGGAAATATGTACGTTTGTGAGAACTGTCTGTCGTAGATGCTGAACAAACGGCCGATTCGCCTGTGGTAGGAAATACGGACGAGGATGGACAGCCGATCATTATTGTACATATGTTGCCCATGGGGGGACTGGCGCCTTCCAAATCGACCGCCGAGGACAGTACGGTTATCAAGGATTTTTCACCGCACGAACCGTCGCCACCAGTCGGAGTATACGGTAGGAATCTTTGATGTACGCGGGTGAAATTCTGATCATGAAAAAATTGAAAAATTAGAAAAATTATGGCCTTAAAAATGGTGGTATGGCGAAAAACACCATTTTTCAACGTTTCTCATCGAGCACTATCCATTGGCATCAATAAATTGCGATAAAACAAAAAATATCAAACATTGCATTCTGGAGGGGTATTTTGGTTTCTCGGGCGGGGGTGCATACCCCCTAACTCTTCCCTCCCACGCCTAGGTATGGTGAAATCTCAGTCAAAAAGTCTAAATTTAATTCAAATCTGTGTGTTCTGTTAGGATTTCTGAAGAATAAGTGTATGACATGATTTTGCCAAATTTTATGAATCTTATTTGTTTGAATGGATTAAATTCGCACGCATACGTGTTCTTGGGGGTTCACCCCGCAGAAAGGCTGCGACTCCGTGCAAATGGCTGTTGACTCCCAGAATTGTTCGATTTTCCGTTAGACAATTTGCTTTTTTGAGCGTTTCAGCTATGTTCTAACTCAAAAGTATCAAATTTTCTTTTTTAAAATATATTTTGTCCAATTTACTTAAATTTTTTTCGGTTTTTTATGAATTCATTATGTAGAAAGAGCGCGCTCCGTCTTAAACGTAAAAAAAGTGTTTTTGACGCGTAAGCATGAGTTTTAAGCCCGAAAGGCGCTTTTTAAAACATTTTCCGGGGCTGACCTTTCAGAATTCATGCTGTAAAGTTGCATATGATTGTCATGGAAGTCGTGGAGTCCAAAGTCCGAAACCCCTAAAATCTGAAAGACCCTAAAATCTATAAACCCCCAGAATTAAATTTGTAGTGCTATTTTTGGCAATTTGGCCCATCAGACCCTAAGAATTTTGCTTCTGCCCGAGTACGGTCCTATGTAGTTTAAATCCATTTCTATAAGAAGCTAGGAGACAAAATATCGGCATTTCACGATATTGATAATCATTTTCGAAAAACATCATTTATCGATTTTTCCAGTCGACGATGATTGGTTGGCTTGCGTCGGCCGCAGAGTCAGGCGCCTGTCCTACATCACGCGTTGGATGCTTTTCATGGCTTTGATGCTCAGTGTGATCAGTATGATCTGGATTTGCTTGGCTATTATGCGCTCGTCGCCTCGACGCCGTCTACAGAATATTAATGTACTGCTTTTGCTCTAATCTGTTTTTTTCGGCTTAAAACCATCAGCTCAAAAATCTAATGTTCTGTAGCAGGACCATTGAATAGCTTGCATTATACATAAGTGATATGCTGTGCACAAATTAATCGGTTTCATACATGGGCACACTCATTTTTCCCAGGTTCAAGTGACCATCACAGGCTTGCGTAGTTGCTCAGAATGCCCAGAACAGCAGTGCCATTTTTCAGGGACAATTTTTGGGCACATTATTGATCTATTTTGTCTATAGACTATGGTTATACGACAAATATCACATTCATATATTTTACCCAAAATAATATATCTGTACTACAGTTTCATGAATTACACCAATATGATGAAAAAATATGCAATCACATATCAAAATAAATCAAT